>CAMRHE010000816.1:0-330000 GCA_947044405.1 Leptodactylus fallax
AGTGTACAGTATGAAGAGGAAAGGTGCGAGAACCGTACCTTGAGGTGCCCCCGTATTACAGATCACGGTACCTGACACACAGTCTTGGGCTCTCACGTATTGAGGTCAATTTGTGAGGTAGTCTAGGATCCAGTTGGAGAGGTGGTGGTCCACTCCAGCAAGGCCCAGCTTGTCTCTCAGTAACCTGGGCTGTATGGTGTTAAAAGCACTGGAGAAATCAAAGAACATTATTCTCACCGTGTTCCCTGGTTTTTCCAGGTGAGACAGAGCCCTGTGCAGAAGGTGGATGATGGCATCATCTACCCCAATGCCCGGTCGATAAGCAAACTGGAGAGGGTCCATAGCGGGGTTCACTAGAGGGCGAAGATGTGTGAGAACCAATCTCTCTAAGATCTTCATCAAGTGGGATGTCAGTGCTACAGGTCTGTAGTCGTTGAGGTCCATAGGGTGAGGTTTCTTTGGAACTGGTACCACACAAGAAGATTTCCATAATTCAGGGACTATTTCCTGCCTCAGGCTCATATTATACATATATGTAATTATACCACACAGCTGGTCCCCACAAGTCTTAATTAGCCTTGCACTGATGTCATCTGGCCCTGCGGCTTTCCTCGCCTTGATCTTTTTCATCTCCTTCCTCACCTGGGCCCGTGTGAAGGTCAGACTGTGGTCAGATAAAGACAGATTTCTGGATTTACTGGTCTGTTGGGAAGTAGACACATGGGGTGAATGGGGTGAAGTCATTGTGGTGAGGGGAGCTGAAGGAGATGCTGGGGTGGGAGGAGCTGGTGTGTGATCAAATCTGTTGAAGAATAGGTTTAGTTCATTAAGCCAGTTAACATCTGCCTCAATCTGGCAGACAGACTGTTTATGACCCGAAATTGACTTAAGCCCCTCCCAGACCCCCCTTATGTCTTTTCTTTCCATTTGCTTTTCCATTTTTTCTTTATAACTGGCTTTTCCTTGCCTGATTTGATGTCTCAGCTCCTTTTGTACTTCCCCCAACCCCCCCTTTTTCTTTTCCCTGAAGCCCCCTTTTTTCCCCTTTTGGTGTTTTTTTTTTTTAGTTTTTATTTTTTTTTTTTTTTTGGGGAAGCCTCTCCCCTTTTTTGTGGTTTTTTTTTTTTTTTTATAAAATTTTTTTTTTTTTTTTTTTTTGGAGCAGTATTATACTAGTTATATTCTTGTACATAGGAGCAGTATTATAGTAGTTATATCCTTGTACATAGGAGCAGTAATATAGTAGTTATATTCTTGTACATAGGAGCAGTATTATAGTAGTTATATTCTTGTACATAGGAGGTAGTATTATAGTAGTTATATTCTTGTATATAGGAGGTAGTATTATAGTAGTTATATTCTTGTATATAGGAGGTAGTATTATAGTAGTTATATTCTTGTACATAGGAGCAGTATTATAGTAGTTATATTCTTGTACATAGGAGTAGTATTATAGTAGTTATATTCTTGTACATAGGAGCAGTATTATAGTAGTTATATTCTTGTACATAGGAGGTAGTATTATAGTAGTTATATTCTTGTACATAGGAGCAGTATTATAGTAGTTATATTCTTGTACATAGGAGCAGTATTATAGTAGTTATATCCTTGTACATAGGAGCAGTAATATAGTAGTTATATTCTTGTACATAGGAGCAGTATTATAGTAGTTATATTCTTGTACATAGGAGGTAGTATTATAGTAGTTATATTCTTGTATATAGGAGGTAGTATTATAGTAGTTATATTCTTGTATATAGGAGGTAGTATTATAGTAGTTATATTCTTGTACATAGGAGTAGTATTATAGTAGTTATATTCTTGTACATAGGAGCAGTATTATAGTAGTTATATTCTTGTACATAGGAGGTAGTATTATAGTAGTTATATTCTTTTACATAGGAGCAGTATTATAGTAGTTATATTCTTGTACATAGGGGGCAGTATTATAGTAGTTATATTCTTGTACATAGGAGGTAGTATTATAGTAGTTATATTCTTGTACATAAGAGCAGTATTATAGTAGTTATATTCTTGTACATAGGAGACAGTATTATAGTAGTTATATTCTTGTACATAGGGAGCAGTATTATAGTAGTTATATTCTTGTACTTAGGAGCAGTGTTATAGTAGTTATATTCTTTTACATAGGGAGCAGTGTTATAGTAGTTATATTCTTGTAAATAGGGAGCAGTATTATAGTAGTTATATTCTTGTACATCTGGGGCAGTATTATAGTAGTTATATTCTTGTACATAGGAGGTAGTATTATAGTAGTTATATTGTACATAGGAGCAGTATTATAGTAGTTATATTCTTGTACATAGGAGGTAGTATTATAGTAGTTATATTCTTGTACATAGGAGGTAGTATTATAGTAGTTATATTCTTGTACATAGGAGCAGTATTATAGTAGTTATATTCTTGTACATAGGAGCAGTATTATAGTAGTTATATTCTTGTACATAGGAGCAGTATTATATTAGTTATATTCTTGTACACAGGCGTAGTGATATAGTAGTTATATTCTTGTACATAGGAGCAGTATTATAGTAGTTATATTCTTGTACATAGGGGGCAGTATTATAGTAGTTATATTCTTGTACATAGGAGGCAGTATTATAGTAGTTATATTCTTGTACATAGGAGCAGTATTATATTAGTTATATTCTTGTACACAGGCGTAGTGATACTAGCAGTTATATTCTTGTACATAGGAGTAGTATTATAGTAGTTATATTCTTGTACATATGGAAATGAGTAATTAAATTAGTTATATTCTTGAAAAGTAAAAACCCCAACCATGTCCGTTTTTTTCTTGGGGCGCCGCCCGGGGGTTTTTTTTTTGGTTTTTTTTGGTTTTTGTTTCCCTTCTCCTGGGGTGGGTGGGGGGGAAAAAATTTTGTGGGGAGGTGGTGGGGGGGGGTGGTTCTTTGTTGGTGGTTTTTTCTTTCCCCCTTCTTTTTTTTTTTTTTATAAATTTTGTTGTTTTTTTTTTTTTTTTTTTTTTTTTTTTAAAAAAAAAAGGCCCCCCCCCCTCTTTTTGTTTTTTTTTTTTTTTTTTTTTAAAAAAATGAAGGGACAAAAAAATAAAAAAAATTGAATAATAAAATAAAAAAAAAAAAAAAAAAAATTTTTTTGTTGGGGGGTTTTGTTTTTTTTTGGTGTGGGGGGGGGGGTGGGGGTGGTGTGGTGGGGGGGGGGACCTTGGTTTTCACTTCACAGGCGTGCCCTGTCAGGTTTAATAAGTGGGATTTCTTGCCTTATAAATGGGGTTGGGACCATCACTTGTGTTGTTCAGAAGTCAGGTGGATGCACAGCTGATAGTCCTACTGAATGGAGTGTTAGAATTTGTATTATGGCAAGAAAAAAGCAGCTAAGTAAAGAAAACCGAGTGGCCATCATTACTTTAAGAAATGAAGGTCAGTCAGTCCAAAAAATTGGGAAAACTTTGAAAGTGTCCGCAAGTGCAGTGGCCAAAACCATCAAGCGCTACAAAGAAACTGGCTCACATGAGGACCGACCCAGGAAAGGAAGACCAAGAGTCACCTCTGCTGCGGAGGATAAGTTCATCCGAGTCACCAGCCTCTGAAATCGCAGGTTAACAGCAGCTCAGATTAGAGACCAGGTCAATGCCACACAGAGTTCTAGCAGCAGACACATCTCTACAACAACTGTTAAGAGGAGACTGTGTGCAGCAGGCCTTCATGGTAAAATAGCTGCTAGGAAACCACTGCTAAGGACAGGCAACAAGCACAAGAAGAACACAAGGAATGGACATTAGACCTGTGGAAATCTGGGCTTTGGTCTGATGAGTCCAAATTTGAGATCTTTGGTTCCAACCACCTTGTCTTTGTGCGACGCAGAAAAGGTGAAGGAATGGACTCTACATGCCTGGTTCCCACCGTGAAGCATGGAGGAGGAGGTGTGATGGTGTGGGGGGGCTTTGCTGGGGACACTGTTGGGGATTTATTCTGAACCAGCATGGTTACCACAGCATCTTGCAGCGGCATGCTATTCCATCTGGTTTGCGTTTAGTTGGACCAACAGGACAATGACCCCAAACACACCTCCAGACTGTGTAAGGGCTATGTGACCAAGAAGGAGAGTGATGGGGTGCTACGCCAGATGACCTGGCCTCCACAGTCACCAGACCTGAACCCAATCCAGATGGTTTGGGGTGAGCTGGACCGCAGAGTGAAGGCAAAAGGGCCAACAAGTGCTAAGCAGCTCTGGGAACTCCTTCAAGACTGTTGGAAGACCATTTCAGGTGACTACCTCTTGAAGCGCATCAAGAGTGTGCAAAGCAGTAATCAAAGCAAAAGGTGGCTACTTAGAAGAACCTAGAATATAAGACATATTTTCAGTTGTTTCACACTTTTTTGTTAAGTATATAATTCCACATGTGTTCATTCATAGTTTTGATGCCTTCAGTGTTAATCTACAATTTTTATAGTCATGAAAATACAGAAAACTCTTGGAATGAGAAGGTGTGTCCAAACTTTTGGTCTGTACTGTACGTTATTAGCACCTTGTCTCCTGCATCTTTTTATTCTTTCCTTCCTTCCCTGTTGAGATCTGGTTCTGCTTCTCATTGTGTACGGGCTCTGTGAAATGAAGGGAAAATGAGGGGGGCCACTTCAAACGTCTATATTTTCGGAAATATAAAACATGGCAACTTGCTTTTGGTGTGATAAGAAGGAGGAGATTCCCATATTTCTACTGTTTGCAGCTTCATATAAATATCCCTTTCCCAACTGTGTTTTCAACTAGTGATATTTTTGGAAATTATACAGGTAGAACTGCATGCTTCTTATTCTATATAAGATGAGATTCTCCTCTATGTTTTATAATTCTTTAGATATCCTCATTTGAAGTCCCCCTCATTTCGCACAGCCCCTACTCCATACACAATGAGAAACAGGAACAGATCTCAATAGAGAAGGAAGGGAAAGAGTGAAAAGTACAGGATGTCATGGAAAGGAGCCAAAACGTGGTAATAAAGTATATTACATAATGTATTAGAGGCAAAAACTGCCAGAAAATCAAAAGTCTTCTGAGAGTTTAGTTATACTTAGTGATACATTTGATGCAGGTCACTTGTCATGTTAGTTTCCTCTTTCTTACACCACCATCTTACTGCCAATACTTTCTCCCATTTGTTTTTTGTATATTGCATTGTGGGAGGTATTAACCTATACATGGCCCCATAGACCTAACATGGCACAAGACTCTGGGACTCCCCAAATCACAAAAAAATCCTCTGCAACAGCTGCATTGGGAAGTCTGGAGAGTACGCTGTGCACCATGGGGTCAGAATCTAGAGGGGCCATTCTGCTCATATAAATAGCTGAACTATCTGCATTGAGAAGTTTAGTCTGCTGATAAATCACACAGAACAGAAGCTGGTGGGCATTAAAGGGAGTGTCAGCAGAACCAGCATATCACCCCAGCCCTGCAGATAGATACGTTAGTGTCACCAGACCCAGAATATCACCCCAGCCCTGCAGATAGATAGGTTAGTGTCACCAGAACAAGCATATCACCCCAGCCCTGCAGATAGATAGGTTAGTGTCACCAGACCCCAGCACATCACCCCAGCCCTGCAGATAGATAGGTTAGTATCACCAGACCCAGCATATCACCCCAGTCCTGCAGATAGATAGGTTAGTGTCACCAGAACCAGCATATCACCCCAGCCCTGCAGATAGATAGGTTAGTGTCACCAGAACCAGCATATCACCCCAGCCCTGCAGATAGATAGGTTACTGTCACCAGAACCAGCATATCACCCCAGTCCTGCAGATAGATAGGTTAGTGTCACCAGAACCAGCATATCACCCCAGCCCTGCAGATAGATAGGTTAGTGTCACCAGAACAAGCATATCACCCCAGCCCTGCAGATAGATAGGTTAGTGTCACCAGAACAAGCATATCACCCCAGCCCTGCAGATAGATAGGTTACTGTCACCAGACCCCAGCACATCACCCCAGCCCTGCAGATAGATAGGTTAGTGTCACCAGAGCCACTATATCACCCCAGTCCTGCAGATAGATAGGTTACTGTCACCAGACCCCAGCATATCACCCCCGCCCTGCAGATAGATAGGTTAGTGTTACCAGACCCAGCATATCACCCCAGCCCTGCAGATAGATAGGTTAGTGTCACCAGAACCAGTATATCACCACAGCCCTGCAGATAGATAGGTTAGTGTCACCAGAACCAGTATATCACCCCAGCCCTGCAGATAGATAGGTTACTGTCACCAGAACCAGAATATCACCCCAGCCCTGCAGATAGATAGGTTAGCGTCACCAGAACCAGCATATCACCCCAGATCTGCAGATAGATAGGTTAGTATCACCAGCATATCACCCCAGCCCTGCAGATAGATAGGTTAGTGTCACCAGACCCAGCATATCACCCCAGCCCTGCAGATAGGTTAGTGTCACCAGCATATCACCCCAGCCCCGCAGATAGATAGGTTAGTGTCACCAGAACCAGCATATCACCCCAGCCCTGCAGATAGATAGGTTAGTGTCACCAGAACCAGCATATCACCCCAGCCCTGCAGATAGATAGGTTACTGTCACCAGACCCCAGCACATCACCCCAGCCCTGCAGATAGATAGGTTAGTGTCACCAGAGCCACTATATCACCCCAGTCCTGCAGATAGATAGGATAGTATCATCAGAGCCAGCATATCACCCCAGCCCTGCAGATAGATAGGTTAGTGTCACCAGACCCAGCACATCACCCCAGCCCTGCAGATAGATAGGTTAGTGTCACCAGAGCCACTATATCACACCATTCCTGCAGATAGATAGGTTAGTGTCACCAGAACCAGCATATCACCCCAGCCCTGCAGATAGATAGGTTAGTGTCACCAGAACCATCATATCACCCCAGCCCTGCAGATAGATAGGTTAGTGTCACCAGAACCAGCATATCACCCCAGCCCTGCAGATAGATAGGTTAGTGTCACCAGAACCAGCATATCACCCCAGCCCCGCAGACAGATAGGTTAGTGTCACCAGACCCCAGCATATCACCCCCGCCCTGCAGATAGATAGGTTAGTGTTACCAGACCCAGCATATCACCCCAGCCCTGCAGATAGATAGGTTAGTGTCACCAGAACCAGTATATCACCACAGCCCTGCAGATAGATAGGTTAGTGTCACCAGAACCAGTATATCACCCCAGCCCTGCAGATAGATAGGTTACTGACACCAGACCCAGCATATCACCCCAGCCCTGCAGATAGATAGGTTAGTGTCACCAGAACCAGCATATCACCCCAGCCCTGCAGATAGATAGGTTACTGTCACCAGAACCAGCATATCACCCCAGCCCTGCAGATAGATAGGTTAGTGTCACCAGACCCCAGCACATCACCCCAGCCCTGCAGATAGATAGGTTAGTGTCACCAGAACCAGCATATCACCCCAGCCCTGCAGATAGATAGGATAGTATCATCAGAGCCAGCATATCACCCCAGTCCTGCAGATAGATAGGTTAGTGTCACCAGAACCAGCATATCACCCCAGCCCTGCAGATAGATAGGTTAGTGTCACCAGAACCAGCATATCAACCCAGCCCCGCAGATAGATAGGTTAGTGTCACCAGACCCCAGCATATCACCCCCGCCCTGCAGATAGATAGGTTAGTGTTACCAGACCCAGCATATCACCCCAGCCCTGCAGATAGATAGGTTAGTGTCACCAGAACCAGTATATCACCACAGCCCTGCAGATAGATAGGTTAGTGTCACCAGAACCAGTATATCACCCCAGCCCTGCAGATAGATAGGTTACTGACACCAGACCCAGCATATCACCCCAGCCCTGCAGATAGATAGGTTAGTGTCACCAGAACCAGCATATCACCCCAGCCCTGCAGATAGATAGGTTAGTGTCACCAGCATATCACCCCAGCCCTGCAGATAGATAGGTTAGTGTCACCAGATCCAGCATATCACCCCAGCCCTGCAGATAGATAGGTTAGTGTCACCAGAACCAGCATATCACCCCAGCCCTACAGATAGATAGGTTAGTGTCCCCAGACCCAGCATATCAACGCAGCCCTGCAGATAGATAGGTTAGTGTCACCAGACCCAGCATATCACCCCAGCCCTGCAGATAGATAGGTTAGTGTCACCAGAACCAGCATATCACCCCAGCCCTGCAGATAGATAGGTTAGTGTCACCAGTACCAGCATATCACCCCAGCCCTGCAGATAGATAGGTTAGTGTCACCAGAACCAGCATATCACCCCAGTCCTGCAGACAGATAGGTTACTGTCACCAGAACCAGAATATCACCCCAGCCCTGCAGATAGATAGGTTAGCGTCACCAGAACCAGCATATCACCCCAGATCTGCAGATAGATAGGTTAGTATCACCAGCATATCACCCCAGCCCTGCAGATAGATAGGTTAGTGTCACCAGCATATCACCCCAGCCCTGCAGATAGATAGGTTAGTGTCACCAGAACCAGCATATCACCACAGCCCTGCAGATAGATAGGTTAGTGTCACCAGACCCAGCATATCACCCCAGCCCTGCAGATAGATAGGTTAGTGTCACCAGCATATCACCCCAGCCCCGCAGATAGATAGGTTAGTGTCACCAGCATATCACCCCAGCCCCGCAGATAGATAGGTTAGTGTCACCAGAACCAGCATATCACCCCAGCCCTGCAGATAGATAGGTTAGTGTCACCAGACCCAGCATATCACCCCAGCCCTGCAGATAGATAGGTTAGTGTCACCAGAACCAGCACATCACCCCAGCCCTGCAGATAGATAGGTTAGTGTCACCAGAACCAGCATATCACCCCAGTCCTGCAGATAGATAGGTTACTGTCACCAGAACCAGAATATCACCCCAGCCCTGCAGATAGATAGGTTAGCGTCACCAGAACCAGCATATCACCCCAGATCTGCAGATAGATAGGTTAGTATCACCAGCATATCACCCCAGCCCTGCAGATAGATAGGTTAGTGTCACCAGCATATCACCCCAGCCCTGCAGATAGATAGGTTAGTGTCACCAGCATATCACCCCAGCCCTGCAGATAGATAGGTTAGTGTCACCAGAACCAGCATATCACCCCAGCCCTGCAGATAGATAGGTTAGTGTCACCAGACCCAGCATATCACCCCAGCCCTGCAGATAGATAGGTTAGTGTCACCAGCATATCACCCCAGCCCTGCAGATAGATAGGTTAGTGTCACCAGCATATCACCCCAGCCCTGCAGATAGATAGGTTAGTGTCACCAGACCCAGCATATCACCCCAGCCCCGCAGATAGATAGGTTAGTGTCACCAGCATATCACCCCAGCCCTGCAGATAGATAGGTTAGTGTCACCAGAACCAGCATATCACCCCAGCCCTGCAGATAGATAGGTTAGTGTCATCAGAACCAGCATATCACCCCAGCCCTGCAGATAGATAGGTTAGTGTCACCAGAACCAGCATATCACCCCAGCCCTGCAGATAGATAGGTTAGAGTCACCAGAACCAGCATATCACCTCAGCCCTGCAGATAGATAGGCTAGTGTCACCAGAACCATCATATCACCCCAGCCCTGCAGATAGATAGGTTAGTGTCACCAGACCCAGCATATCACCCCAGCCCTGCAGATAGATAGGTTAGTGTCACCAGAACCAGCATATCACCCCAGCCCTGCAGATAGATAGGTTAGTGTCACCAGAACCAGCATATCAATCCAGCCCTGCAGATAGATAGGTTAGTGTCACCAGAACCAGCATATCGCCCCAGCCCTGCAGATAGATAGGTTAGTGTCACCAGACCCCAGCACATCACCCCAGCCCTGCAGATAGATAGGTTAGTGTCACCAGACCCAGCATATCACCCCAGTCCTGCAGATAGATAGGTTAGTGTCACCAGAACCAGCATATCACCCCAGCCCTGCAGATAGATAGGTTAGTGTCACCAGAACCAGCATATCACCCCAGCCCTGCAGATAGATAGGTTAGTGTCACCAGACCTCAGCACATCACCCCAGCCCTGCAGATAGATAGGTTAGTGTCACCAGAGCCACTATATCACCCCAGTCCTGCAGATAGATAGGATAGTATCATCAGAGCCAGCATATCACCCCAGCCCTGCAGATAGATAGGTTAGTGTCACCAGACCCAGCACATCACCCCAGCCCTGTAGATAGATAGGTTAGTGTCACCAGAGCCACTATATCACCCCAGTCCTGCAGATAGATAGGTTAGTGTCACCAGAACCAACATTTCACCCCAGCCCTGCAGATAGATAGGTTAGTGTCACCAGAACCAGCATATCACCCCAGCCCTGCAGATAGATAGGTTAGTGTCACCAGAACCAGCATATCACCCCAGCCCCGCAGACAGATAGGTTAGTGTCACCAGACCCCAGCATATCACCCCCGCCCTGCAGATAGATAGGTTAGTGTTACCAGACCCAGCATATCACCCCAGCCCTGCAGATAGATAGGTTAGTGTCACCAGAACCAGCATATCACCCCAGCCCTGCAGATAGATAGGTTAGTGTCACCAGACCCCAGCACATCACCCCAGCCCTGCAGATAGATAGGTTAGTGTCACCAGAACCAGCATATCACCCCAGCCCTGCAGATAGATAGGATAGTATCATCAGAGCCAGCATATCACCCCAGTCCTGCAGATAGATAGGTTAGTGTCACCAGAACCAGCATATCACCCCAGCCCTGCAGATAGATAGGTTAGTGTCACCAGAACCAGCATATCACCCCAGCCCCGCAGATAGATAGGTTAGTGTCACCAGACCCCAGCATATCACCCCCGCCCTGCAGATAGATAGGTTAGTGTTACCAGACCCAGCATATCACCCCAGCCCCGCAGATAGATAGGTTAGTGTCACCAGCATATCACCCCAGCCCTGCAGATAGATAGGTTAGTGTCACCAGAACCAGCATATCACCCCAGCCCTGCAGATAGATAGGTTAGTGTCATCAGAACCAGCATATCACCCCAGCCCTGCAGATAGATAGGTTAGTGTCACCAGAACCAGCATATCACCCCAGCCCTGCAGATAGATAGGTTAGAGTCACCAGAACCAGCATATCACCTCAGCCCTGCAGATAGATAGGCTAGTGTCACCAGAACCAGCATATCACCCCAGCCCTGCAGATAGATAGGTTAGTGTCACCAGACCCAGCATATCACCCCAGCCCTGCAGATAGATAGGTTAGTGTCACCAGAACCAGCATATCACCCCAGCCCTGCAGATAGATAGGTTAGTGTCACCAGAACCAGCATATCAATCCAGCCCTGCAGATAGATAGGTTAGTGTCACCAGAACCAGCATATCGCCCCAGCCCTGCAGATAGATAGGTTAGTGTCACCAGACCCAGCATATCACCCCAGCCCTGCAGATAGATAGGTTAGTGTCACCAGAACCAGCATATCACCCCAGCCCTGCAGATAGATAGGTTAGTGTCACCAGCATATCACCCCAGCCCTGCAGATAGATAGGTTAATGTCACCAGATCCAGCATATCACCCCAGCCCTGCAGATAGATAGGTTAGTGTCACCAGAACCAGCATATCACCCCAGCCCTACAGATAGATAGGTTAGTGTCCCCAGACCCAGCATATCAACGCAGCCCTGCAGATAGATAGGTTAGTGTCACCAGAACCAGCATATCACCCCAGTCCTGCAGATAGATAGGTTACTGTCACCAGAACCAGAATATCACCCCAGCCCTGCAGATAGATAGGTTAGCGTCACCAGAACCAGCATATCACCCCAGCCCTGCAGATAGATAGGTTAGTATCACCAGCATATCACCCCAGCCCTGCAGATAGATAGGTTAGTGTCACCAGCATATCACCCCAGCCCTGCAGATAGATAGGTTAGTGTCACCAGAACCAGCATATCACCACAGCCCTGCAGATAGATAGGTTAGTGTCACCAGACCCAGCATATCACCCCAGCCCTGCAGATAGATAGGTTAGTGTCACCAGCATATCACCCCAGCCCCGCAGATAGATAGGTTAGTGTCACCAGCATATCACCCCAGCCCCGCAGATAGATAGGTTAGTGTCACCAGAACCAGCATATCACCCCAGCCCTGCAGATAGATAGGTTAGTGTCACCAGACCCAGCATATCACCCCAGCCCTGCAGATAGATAGGTTAGTGTCACCAGAACCAGCATATCACCCCAGCCCTGCAGATAGATAGGTTAGTGTCACCAGAACCAGCATATCACCCCAGTCCTGCAGATAGATAGGTTACTGTCACCAGAACCAGAATATCACCCCAGCCCTGCAGATAGATAGGTTAGCGTCACCAGAACCAGCATATCACCCCAGATCTGCAGATAGATAGGTTAGTATCACCAGCATATCACCCCAGCCCTGCAGATAGATAGGTTAGTGTCACCAGCATATCACCCCAGCCCTGCAGATAGATAGGTTAGTGTCACCAGAACCAGCATATCACCCCAGCACTGCAGATATATAGGTTAGTGTCACCAGAATCCAGTACATTACCCCAACAGGGCACCAGCCCTATTACTTATTCAGAGGAAAGAGATCAGTATCTACTATAAAGAGACTGTCAGGATTGCCATCATGGGCTCTGTTGCAGCTCAATGGAAATGGGGCTTTTTGGCCGGCAGCCCTTTCATCCCTATTCCCTGTCTTGTGATTCTCCACTCCAAAATTTACTTAACGTTTTGTTTTACTTGTGTTCACAAGGTCTCTATCCCAGGACGTCCTGTATGGGAAGCAGGCAACCTGACACTTGAGCCACAGACTCATCTGTTGTTAATGTTGTTCTCATCTACATAATGTTCAGGTATATAGAAATGTATCTTTATCTGCCAATTACATTTTATGTATTCAGAAGTCATATTTCTGCATACAATATACTGATATCTAGAGATATATTTGTATACAACTGTACATTGTGCACACGAGGAAGAAATATAGTCAAAGAAAGTCGTTGTATTGTGGATGATTGGGTCTGTAGCTCAACTGATAGTGGCCTGCCTGTTCTATGGGGGGTCCTGGGACAGACCTAGCAGTAGAATGAGCTTGTACATGTGGAGCGCCCTCCCTGAAAGTTATTCTCTAATGTCAGAAAGTAAATGAACCCAATTTTGTAATGAACATCACTATACACAGCACATAACATAAGTTATAGGCGTTATAGGTTATAGCACAAAAAAAATTTGACCTTTTTGTTCTCTGTGCCCTCATCTCTTTCCCAAAAAGGGAGCTGTTATCCATTTCCCTCCAGGTGCACCCTCCGCCAGCTCGGGGGCTATGACTACTGTCGTTCATAGTGCCAGTCTTTATAAATCTGCACCAATATTTGTAGAGATTGGTAAATGACGTAAGTAACATTTTCAGAATTTTTATTTTATTTTTTTTTTTAAATTTAACCCATGACATTCTGGTTTCTGATAGTATTCTACCTGGTTTGAGTATAATCAGCTGCACCCTTTAATAAAGGCCACACGGTGAAAAAGCCACTCCCACTTTTTCTGAGGTTGGTGTGACATGAAATTTGCCTTTATTGAGCCCTAAAATCCACAATGGCAGCCCTGGAAATGGCCCTAGGAGGAGAAGATTCTGTCCTACGAGAGCAACATTAATGCCTCAAAGCTATTCAGAGGAGTCAGATGGAGGGTCAATACATTGGGCTTTATAGAACTTCATTGGCATTGAGCTGCTGGGAGGTCAGCTTCACTGTACAGGAGTCAAAGCACATGTCCCCATAGTTCAGATCCTTTTATTGCATTTATCAGAAATATCATTAGAGATATCGGGGGCAAATCCTGGTGAATCTGGTCAGTAACAACGTCAGGGTGACCTTGTACAGATATGATTGGGGTGTAGATCAGGCCATGTGATTGCGGTGTAGGTCGGCCCATGTGATTGCGGTGTAGGTCGGGCCATGTGATTGGGGCATAGGTCAGGCCATGTTATTGGGTTGTAGGTCGGCCCATGTGATTGGGGTGTAGGTCGGCCCATGTGATTGGGGTTTAGGTCTGGCCATGTGATTGGGGTGTAGGTCTGGCCATGTGATTGGGGTGTAGGTTGGCCCATGTGATTGGGGTGTAGGTCGGCCCATGTTATTGTGGTGTAGGTCAGGCCATGTGATTGGGGCTTAGGTCAGGCCATGTGATTGGGGCTTAGGTCGGCCCATGTGATTGGGGCTTAGGTCTGGCCATGTGATTGGGGCTTAGGTCTGGCCATGTGATTGGGGTGTAGGTCAGGCCATGTGATTGGGGCTTAGGTCAGGCCATGTGATTGGGGTGTAGGTCGGCCCGTGTGATTGGGGCTTAGGTCTGGCCATGTGATTGGGGTGTAGGTCGGGCCATGTGATTGGAGTATAGGTCGGCCCATGTGATTGGGGTGTAGGTCAGCCAAAGTCCTAGAGTTAAGGTCAATTCTACAAATGGGAGATACATAAAAATTCTCAGTTTCACTTCCAGAAATGAAACAAGAGGAACATCATATAAGAGCAAATCCCGACTCGGAGGACGCAGCAGGCGAGAAAACACAGCGGAGAGCATGGCGGCCGGCGGGAGCTCCAGAGGTGACACAGCACATTACTCCAGTATTATATTATTATTGGGGGGGAATGGGCATTGTATACTAACAGGGAGTGAGGGCAGATACATTATGAGCACAGACAGGTTACATTCACACAGTGCAGTTTTGATGCAGTTTTTTAATTTTACAGGTCAAACAAATTTATTTAACATGTTTCACTTGTAAAATCAAATATTGCATCAAACCTGCAGGTATTTTGTTCTAATGCAGTTTTGATGCAGCTTAAACTGTACATCACTGCACTGTGTGAATGCGCGACTAGTGAGATATGGGAATATTACAATGTAGAAAACTAGATAAATGAAAATCCTGAGTTACTATTAATGTTATCTATAGATGGAGCACTGACCATCATGTGTACTATACACTGTGTGATGTCATGTGTTAGTCTTATCTATATACTTTATAATACACACTAGTGGGCGCAATTATTGTGTAGCAGTTTGGTAACACAATCTAGTAACCCATGAAGCAGGAGCAGTACCTGGCGGTGTAAGCAGATCTACGGTATAGCATGTAGCATGCCAGGCAGCCCGCTACACTGTGTCTGCAGGAGGCGGATCTGGAGTGGGTCATGTGACTGGTGAACTAACTGAACTGAATGAACTACTGAACTAACATACTAGGAGAACCGATCATGTAGGTCTAGTTGAACCAGATGTATAGGGCTGATGGTACCGAGTGAACTCATGGTTAATGAGTGGGGGGCAGCAAGGCTGGACCTCTAGACCAGCACCAGAGTGCCCGGGGGTTTCTTCTTACCCCTATAGGACAGGAGCTGATACAACTGCAGGCTTGGGAACATTAAGTCTAGCACTACAATACTTCTGTAGCAAACCTCAGCTGTGACAAGTAGTGGACTGAGCTCGTGGTCTGAAAGTAATGTCCTGGGAATCACTTACCAAAGTCAGCTCTGCTACATCACCAGTCATAAGGCTCAAACTGCCAATAAAGTCTGACAAAAAATACAGCCAATATTAATGACGTTACAGAGCAGCGCTCACCATCTTATATATATATATATATATATATATATATATATATATATATATATATCTGCAGGTCCTGGACCTGGTGTGGAAGATTTGTCAAGAATCTTGTGGATTAAATCAACTCGTGACCTGTCAAAAGATGATGATGTGGGGCCCCTGGCCATCTACAACATGCGCTTGGAAAATGACCCAAACACCAAGAAATGGCAATTTGGTCACGAAAATTCAGAGATAAATAACAAGGTCATAATGATGATTGGGGAGTCCGGATCTGGTAAAACCGCCCTGGTCAACTACATGTTTGGGGTCCAGTGGAAATATGATTGCAGGATCCGATTAGTTACTGAAGACCCAGTGATGACCCAAGATCCTGATCAAGAATCGAAGGTCATGGTTTACCAGATCAACCATTGCATAAATTTCTATATCCCATACTCCTTGACCATCATTGATACTCCAGGACTTCTGGAGAGCCAAGGTCAGAAGACCGACATCCAGCAGATCCGGTATGCTACAACTTGGATTTAGACCACATTGATGCAATTTGTTTTGTGATTCAACCATCGATGACAGATTTATCTCCAACTCAGAAGTTTGTGTTTGATTCTCTCTCAAACATGTTTGGCCCAGAGTTACAAAACAAAATGGTGGCCTTCATGACTTCTACTGATGATGACCAAAGACCACCAGCCCTGGCAACAAACATGCAAGACACAGGTCCAAGCGATGAAGACAAAACATATCACTCCATCCTATTCAAGTTTAATATCAACGTCTTATATGCAAATAATTCCCCTGATGTCCATGGTGCCAACATGGCTACCGAGCAGCAGTGGAACTTGGGGATGGAAAATATCATCAACTTTTTCAAATTTTTGTCCGAGTCTTCGAGTGTAAGTATTGTTTTACCAAAGGACAATCCCAAACTGAACAAAGCCATTGAAATTACGGAGGATGGAATGGGGCGTAGAATTGAGGAAGTGATGTCCACGCTGCACGAACTGGACGAAATCGAGAAAAACTTCTGAGAACATAAAGTCGAAATTGAAAAGAATGAATATTTTGAATTTGAAGTGCACAAACAAATGAAGAATAAGATTAATACAATGGCCAATTGCACCAACTGTCAAGACTGCAAGTTCACCTGTCACCACGACTGCATTGTGGCCTATGATTGGTTTGTCCCTTTGTGTGAAATCTTTTACCTAAATTTCTTCTATTTCAAAGCTGTTTGTAGGGTTTGTGGGCACGGGTTAAGTAAACACTTCTCCCAGAGGTTTCTATGGCAGAATTTGGTTGTCCACCAGAAAGTCACTTATAAGAGCATAAAGATGAGGTATAAAAAAGATGACGAAGAGGACTTGACGTGTCAAATGGTCCTCGAGAGGGTCCAAACTGAGAGAGAGCAGATCACCAATGACGGCACCCAACTTATCCTAAAGGCAACCGATCAATTGAAGCAATTGACGTCCCTCAGAACTTCAGAAGAATTTGTTGACCAGCTCATTGAAACTGAGAGGCAAAAAAAGAAATGTGGGTTCCAAGGGAGAATTGAGATGCTGGAAAAAGCCAAATTTCGTATTGAAAGAAGATGCAGAGACCAAGATTGCTGAAAGACCGTCAGTGGATGCAAGTCAACGTCTCCATAACTGGTTCTGTGTTATTCAGTAGTTTACAACTTGGTGTTTCCTTCTAGAGAACATGAAGCACTCAAAGGTTTTGTAGCCTCCTGGATCTCGATGGAGAGAGGTTGTGAATTGGAGGCCACTTCTTCAATAAAATGGGCAAATAAATCTTGAATCTAGAGACCAGATGTCCACAAAACTATCAGACTGAGAACGGTTTGATGGAGGAATGTGACATATAGTAATGTTTCATTAACAATGCATTGACGTTATGTAGACATCTACAACTATCTAATCCGTAATCTTGTATCAATAAAATACGTACACAGCTCTCCAGAGGTGCTGCCTCGTTCCTGGGATTTAATTCAGTGTTGGTCGTAGTTAGTGGGGGTCTGGGGGTGGCCTCATAATATTAAGTAATAACCATCTTAAGTTATAAGTCTGACTTTAAGGTTGATATCCATGGTATACTTTAAAGGCTAATAATGGTTTACTTTTGGTGGTTCAGGCCAGTGAAGGGGTTAATGGTGACATCCCTGGTGGTCTAGGATAATAGTGGAGAGGATAATGGCGATATCCTTGGTGGTCTAGGATAATAATGGAGTGTCGGCACTGTCCCCTCCTCATACATCACTGACACGCCACGACGTCACCTGCCCCTCCTCATACATCACTGACGCGCCATGACCTCACCTGCCCCTCCGCATACATCACTGACACGCCATGATGTCACCTGCCCCTCCTCATACATCACTGACACCCAACGACGTCACCTGCTCCTCCTCATACATCACTGACGCGCCATGACCTCACCTGCCCCTCCTCATACATCACTGACACGCCATGATGTCACCTGCCCCTCCTCATACATCACTGACACGCCATGACCTCACCTGCCCCTCCTCCTCCTCATACATCACTGATACGCCACGACGTCAGCTGCCCCTCCTCATACATCACTGACACGCCACGACGTCACCTGCCCCTCCTCATACATCACTGACACCCAACGACGTCACCTGCCCCTCCTCATACATCACTGACACGCCACGACGTCACCTGCTCCTCCTCATACATCACTGACACGCCACGATGTCACCTGCCCCTCCTCATACATCACTGACACGCCACGACGTCACCTGCCCCTCCTCATACATCACTGACACGCCATGATGTCACCTGCTCCTCCTCATACATCACTGACACCCAACGACATCACCTGCTCCTCCTCATACATCACTGACACGCCACGATGTCACCTGCCCCTCCTCATACATCACTGACACCCAACGACGTCACCTGCCCCTCCTCATACATCACTGACGCGCCATGACCTCACCTGCTCCTCCTCATACATCACTGACGTGCCATGACCTCACCTGCCCCTCCTCATACATCACTGACGCTCCACGACCTCACCTGCCCCTCCTCCTCCTCATACATCACTGATACGCCACGACGTCAGCTGCCCCTCCTCATACATCACTGACGCGCCATGACCTCACCTGCTCCTCCTCATACATCACTGACGTGCCATGACCTCACCTGCCCCTCCTCATACATCACTGACGCGCCACGACCTCACCTGCCCCTCCTCCTCCTCATACATCACTGATACGCCACGACGTCAGCTGCCCCTCCTCATACATCACTGACGCGCCATGACCTCACCTGCCCCTCCTCATACATCACTGACACGCCACGACCTCACCTGCCCCTCCTCCTCCTCATACATCACTGATACGCCACGACGTCAGCTGCCCCTCCTCATACATCACTGACACGCCACGACGTCACCTGCCCCTCCTCATACATCACTGACACGCCATGACCTCACCTGCCCCTCCTCATACATCACTGACGCGCCATGACCTCACCTGCCCCTCCTCATACATCACTGACGCGCCACGACCTCACCTGCCCCTCCTCCTCCTCATACATCACTGATATGCCACGACGTCAGCTGCCCCTCCTCATACATCACTGACACGCCATGACGTCACCTGCCCCTCCTACTCCTCATACATCACTGACATGCCATGATGTCACCTGCCCCTCCTCCTGATATAATAATATCACTGACACATATCTTAGATTTCACGATACTTTATTATGTCCGGTGGACATTATTCTATACTTGTATGCTATAAACACCCTGGGGTCACATAGTCATCTCCCATCATGCCCTCTTCTTTTGGCGGGTGGCGCCATCATCTGGGCTTCTCCGAGTCCTCTAGCGTTCAGTGTGTGATATATATCTATAGTGCTGGATATGCTATATACTGTACAGTACGGAGTTAGGTTGCTATGGACGGGTCCTCCTCCCTCCCATACATCGAGGGGCGCTCCATCTACATCCCACAGAGGATCTGAAATAAGAGTGATATATGAGAGGGAAGTGTAAAAATATTCATACCCCTGAAATATACACCGCCAGCAGGAGGCAGCAAAACCGCAGGAGCCGTCGTACTATGTGCGGGATGTTATGTACAGGTATGTACATATAGAGTATCAGTATATCACTGAGCGGGGGAGCAGGGGCCACCAAATGGAGGGAAGGGACACAGGATAGGATGAGATACACAGCTCAGCAGACAGTATCACACATGGTAGGATTAGATACACTGGTTGTTACCATTTGCCCATAGTCAGGCTCAGTGAGAGGTCAGGAAGCCATAGGTCCCGGGTTTTAGTTCTCCTTGCTTCAGCTCCACCTCCCTGCAGTTCTTGATCCTATTCTCAGTTCTCTTCTGGGTATAGAAGGGGCATTATATGAGATCAGACGGGCACACACGTGTTACATACACAACATGGATCTTCATCAGGGCTAAGACACACAATGGGATAATATGCACAGATAGACCTGAAAACATACTTTTAGTCGCAAACAACATGACATGTGACAGCAAAATATAAGGAACTGAATGCACATAAAGCAAATATTGTATACGTTACCTCGTCCACCTGGTGTGCACGGACACACTCAATGAGCTGGGACAGGATCTTATGGGAGTCGTAATAGAACTTATAGCAGCCAAAGCAGTTAAATGTCCTCTATACGGGGAGGAGAAAAGACGTAGTCACTGACCAACATCAGACCAGCACAAGTGATGTATGTACACAGTGACTGCACCAGCAGAATAGTGAGCGCAGCTCTGGAGTATAATACAGGATGTAACTCAGGATCAGTACAGGATAAGTAATGTAATGTATGTACACAGTGACTGTACCAGCAGAATAGTGAGCGCAGCTCTGGAGTATAATACAGAATGTAACTCAGGATCAGTACAGGATAAGTAATGTAATGTATGTACACAGTGACTGTACCAGCAGAATAGTGAGCGCAGCTCTGGAGTATAATACAGGATGTAACTCAGGATCAGTACAGGATAAGTAATGTAATGTATGTACACAGTGACTGTACCAGCAGAATAGTGAGCGCAGCTCTGGAGTATAATACAGGATGTAACTCAGGATGAGTACAGGATAAGTAATGTAATGTATGTACACAGTGACTGTACCAGCAGAATAGTGAGTGCAGCTCTGGAGTATAATACAGGATATAACTCAGGATCAGTACAGGATAAGTAATGTAATGTATGTACACAGTGACTGTACCAGCAGAATAGTGAGCGCAGCTCTGGAGTATAATACAGGATGTAACTCAGGATCAGTACAGGATAAGTAATGTATGTACACAGTGACTGTACCAGCAGAATAGTGAGCGCAGCTCTGGAGTATAATACAGGATGTAACTCAGGATCAGTACAGGATAAGTAATGTAATGTATGTACACAGTGACTGTACCAGCAGAATAGTGAGTGCAGCTCTGGAGTATAATACAGAATGTAACTCAGGATAAGTAATGTAATGTATGTACACAGTGACTGTACCAGCAGAATAGTGAGCGCAGCTCTGGAGTATAATACAGGATGTAACTCAGGATCAGTACAGGATAAGTAATGTAATGTATGTACACAGTGACTGCACCAGCAGAATAGTGAGTGCAGCTCTGGAGTATAATACAGGATATAATATAGACTAGCAGGCAGGGTTGCATAAATGTCTATGCAATGAGCTTTCCTTGCTGGCACCTGCTCTTAAACCACTGATATAACAATTCTCACCCAACAGACCCTGTGTTACTAGTATTCTACATATAGACACAATAATATGGTTGTTACTATGAAGTCCTTTATAGTGGTGAATGTTGCGTTTCATGGCACCTATTTAAAATGTGTTGTCTACAAAGACATGCCCAAAGCACAGCAAAGCTGAACTACTCCTACGTCCAAATTTTCTTTTCTTGCTCATAAAACGGGTCGAGAGAAAGCACCTTACCCCATTTTTCAACAACTCACAGTCTGGCTTAGTCCAGAGACTTTTATGGCAAATTGTCTGTTTCAGAGCAAATTCCAAGTTCACAAAAATACCAGAGCTGTAGTCCTAGGAGGAGAAAAGAGAGAAATAATTTATAAATAGGAATGTCCCTCTAACACTAGGCACACACCTGTGCCCGGTTTCCGTTCTTCAGGTTCGCTTAAAAAGTGATTACACGCAAAATCCACAGACCTCATAGACTGTATGGCGGTTCGCCAGGTTTCCGCCCGAAAACCGCATTTTTGAAGTGCAATTGGGAACAGAATCCACAAAAGTAGAGCGAGTGCAGGTGTGAATCCAGCCTTATTAGTATAATAAAGCCAAAATGTACAAAAAATAACTGCTATAATAAAACTATAATACTACTCCTATGTACAAGAATATAACTACTATAATACTGCTCCTATGTACAAGAATATAACTACTATAATACTGCTCCTATGTACAAGAATATAACTACTATAATACTGCTCCTATGTACAAGAATATAACTACTATAATACTGCCCCCTATGTACAAGAATATAACTACTATAATACTACCTCCTATGTACAAGAATATAACTACTATAATACTGCTCCTATGTACAAGAATATAACTACTATAATACTGCTCCTATGTACAAGAATATAACTACTATAATACTGCTCCTATGTACAAGAATATAACTACTATAATACTACTCCTATGTACAAGAATATAACTACTATAATACTACCTCCTATGTACAAGAATATAACTACTATAATACTGCCCCCTATGTACAAGAATATAACTACTATAATACTACCTCCTATGTACAAGAATATAACTACTATAATACTGCTCCTATGTACAAGAATATAACTACTATAATACTGCTCCTATGTACAAGAATATAACTACTATAATACTGTCCCTATGTACAAGAATATAACTACTATAATACTGCTCCTATCTACAAGAATATAACTACTATAATACTGACCCTATGTACAAGAATATAACTACTATAATACTGCTCCTATGTATAAGAATATAACTACTATAATACTGCTCCTATCTACAAGAATATAACTACTATAATACTGCTCCTATGTACAAGAATATAACTACTATAATACTACCTCCTATGTACAAGAATATAACTACTATAATACTGACCCTATGTACAAGAATATAACTACTATAATACTGCCTCCTATGTACAAGAATATAACTACTATAATACTGCTCCTATGTACAAGAATATAACTACTATAATACTGCCCCTATGTACAAGAATATAACTACTATAATACTGCTCCTATGTACAAGAATATAACTACTATAATACTGCTCCTATATACAAGAATATAACTAGTATAATACTGCTCCTATGTACAAGAATATAACTACTATAATACTGCTATGTACAAGTATATAACTACTATAATACTGCCCCTATGTACAAGAATATAACTACTATAATACTGCCCCTATGTACAAGAATATAACTACTATAATACTACTCCTATGTACAAGAATATAACTACTATAATACTACCTCCTATGTACAAGAATATAACTACTATAATACTGCTCCTATGTACAAGAATATAACTACTATAATACTGCTATGTACAAGAATATAACTACTATAATACTGCCCCTATGTACAAGAATATAACTACTATAATACTACTCCTATGTACAAGAATATAACTACTATAATACTACTCCTATGTACAAGAATATAACTACTATAATACTGCTCCTATGTACAAGAATATAACTACTATAATACTACCTCCTATGCACAAGAATATAACTACTATAATACAGCCCCCTATGCACAAGAATATAACTACTATAATACTGCTCCTATGTACAAGAATATAACTACTATAATACTACCTCCTATGTACAAGAATATAACTACTATAATACTGCTCCTATGTACAAGAATATAACTACTATAATACTACCTCCTATGTACAAGAATATAACTACTATAATACTGCTCCTATGTACAAGAATATAACTACTATAATACTGCTATGTACAAGAATATAACTACTAAATCTCATACCCTCCTGGCAGGAACCCTCAGGGATCATCGGGCCTCTTCCACACCACACTCTGTCCGTGACCCCGCGGGTACTCTTCAACATCACCCTGATGCTGTGGCGCTGGCGTTCCACTCTTACTACTCTAAGCTGTATGACTTACCCCCCCCACGAGCACTACTCCCTGGGGATGACTCAACACTACTGGAAGACTATTTAAAGGATTGTTGTCTCCCACGCCTTCCTCCTGAGGCCCTAACCTCCCTGAACACCCCCATCACCAGGGAGGAACTAGAAGGGGTCCTGAGGGACCTCCCAAATGGGAAAGCCCCAGGCCCAGATGGGTTCACTTACAATTATTATAAGGTTTTCCAGGGTGAACTCTCTGCTCATCTATTGTCCCTCTTCAATTCCTTCCTTTCAGGTTCCCCTATACCCCCGACTATGCTCTCTTCACTACTCACATTGGTCCCTAAACCGGGTAAGGACTTGCAGGATTGTGCTAACTACCGACCGATTGCTTTGCTGAACACGGACCTGAAACTTTTCACCAAACTCTTAGCCAACAGACTGAATGCTTGGCTCCCTCTGCTTGTCCATAAGGACCAGGTGGGATTCATCCCCTGTCGTCAGGGTGGTGACAACACCAGGAGGACTGTGGATTTGGTGGAGGTGGCCAATCATTATTCTACCCCGGCCCTTCTCTTGAGCCTGGACGCTGAAAAGGCTTTTGACCGCATAAATTGGTCGTTTATGCATACTACGCTTAAGGCGTTCGGGCTTACGGGACCTTTTCTCACAGCTATCCAGGCCCTTTACTCCTTACCCTCAGCAGCAATCAAGCTTCCCCATGCATCTTCGCCCTCCTTCCCTATTCGAAATGGCACTAGGCAGGGTTGCCCCCTGTCACCCATCATATTTGCCCTCTGCATTGAACCGCTAGCGGCCAAGATTAGGCGAGACCCTAATATCAAGGGCATCATGGTCCAAGATAAGGAATTTAAGATATCTCTCTTTGCGGACGATGTACTCCTCACTCTCACCTCCCCTCATACTACCCTTCCAAACTTGCTGCGCTCGCTAGAGACCTATGGTGATCTCTCAGGGTATAAGGTGAACCCCGCGAAGACTGAGGCACTCCCACTTAACATCCCACGGGACCTTCTTCTCCTCCGCAGTAATTACGATTTCCAGTGGCGGGAGTCCTCTATCCGCTACCTGGGAGTCCATATATCCACTTCCTATGCGACCCTCTACTCGGCAAACTACCCGCGGTTGTTTTGTGAGCTAAGAGCCCTATTGGACAAATGGCAACCCTTGCCTATCTCCCTTTTGGGGAGAATTGCTGCGGTCAAGATGACTCTCCTCCCGAAGCTACTGTATTTTTTCGAGACTCTCCCAGTCGCGATACCTCGGGGAGAATTACGGAACCTACAGAAAGCTATCTTCCAGTTTATCTGGAAAGCAAAACGACACCGAATACCTAGATCTGTTATGCTGGCGGATAGGGGGTCTGGGGGGTATGGCTGTCCCACATCTGTTACATTATTACTGGGCGGCCCACTTACGCCATATCCCATTCTGGGCGGCTATGCCAGCATACACCAGATGGGTGCAGGTAGAGAAGCTATGGCTGGCACCCATGCATCCTAACGCGCTTCTGTGGGTCAGCTCCCCCCCCCACCCCCCCTGTCTCGTACCTGTTGGGCCCCATTCGGTTTACTAGATCTATCTGGTCTACCTGTTGTGCTAGATTCTCCCTGATGTCCCCGCGCTCATCTATGGTCTCCATACTATACAACCCCCTTCTCCCAGAGAGCCTGACTTCTGCCATGACTAAAGTGTGGTCTGAAGCTGGCCTTTACCGGATTGCTGATATGGTTGACCCTGGAACCTTGGAACTCAGGTCCTTTGCTTATCTTACAGCTAATCAAAACCTGCCAAGTACTGAATGGTTCCATTACTTGCAGGTGGTTCACTTTGTCCGCTCCCTCCATGGGTCTCTTAAGGTGTCACTCCCCACCGCTTTTGAAAAGATTTGCCGTGCAGGCACGTCTACTAGGGGCTTTATATCCTCTATTTACCTCAATGCTTCCTGTTTGTTTGATTATTATTGTTTTTTTGTTTTTTCTTTATTCCTTGTTAATGAAAAATTTTTCAATAAAATTACAGTTATATAAAAAAAAAAAAGAATATAACTACTATAATACTGCTCCTATGTACAAGAATATACAGTGCTGGCCAAAAGTATTGACACCCCGCAATTCTGTCAGATAATACTCAATTTCTTCCAGAAAATGATTGCAATCACAAATGCTTTGGTAATAATATCTTCATTTAATTTGTCTTCAATGGAAAACCACAAAAAGATTTGTCAAAAAGCCAAATTGGATATAATTCCACACCAAACATAAAAAGGGGGTGGACAAAGGTATTGGCACCCTTTGAAAAATCAGGTGATGCTTCTCTAATTTGTGTAATTAACAGCACCTGTTACTTACCTGTGGCACATAACAGGTGGTGGCAATAACTAAATCACACTTGCAGCCAGTTGAAATGGATTAAAGTTGACTCAACCTCTGTCCTGTGTCCTTGTGTGTACCACATTGAGCATGGAGAAAAGAAAGAAGACCAAAGAACTGTCTGAGGACTTGAGAAGCAAAATTGTGAGGAAGCATGAGCAATCTCAAGGCTACAAGTCCATCTCCAAAGACCTGAATGTTCCTGTGTCTACCGTGCGCAGCGTCATCAAGAAGTGTAAAGCCCATGGCACTGTGGCTAACCTCCCTAGATGTGGACGGAAAAGAAAAATTGACGAGAGATTTCAACGAAAGATTGTGCGGATGGTGGCTAAAGAACTTCGACTAACATCCAAACAAGTTCTAGCTGCCCTGCAGTCCGAGGGTACAACAGTGTGAACCCGTACTATCCGTCGGCGTCTGAATGAAAAGGGACTCTATGGTAGGATACCCAGGAAGACCCCACTTCTGACCCAGAGACATAAAAAAGCCAAAACTTACCTGAGAAAGCCAAAAACTTTTTGGAAGAATGTTCTCTGGTCAGATGAGACAAAAGTAGAGCTTTTTGGGAAAAGGCATCAACATAGAGTTTACAGGAAAAAAAAAGAGGCCTTCAAAGAGAAGAACACGGTCCCTACAGTCAGACATGGCGGAGGTTCCCTGATGTTTTGGGGTTGCTTTGCTGTCTCTGGCACTGGACTGCTTGACCGTGTGCATGGCATTATGAAGTCTGCAGCATAATGTAGGGCCCAGTGTGAGAAAGCTGGGTCTCCCTCAGAGGTCATGGGTCTTCCAGCAGGACAATGACCCAAAACACACTTCAAAAAGCACTAGAAAATGGTTTGAGAGAAAGCACTGGAGACTTGTAAAGTGGCAGCAATGAGTCCAGACCTGAATCCCATAGAACACCCAAGGAGAGATCTCACAATGGCAGTTTGGAGAAGGCACCTTCACATCTCAGGGACCTGGAGAAATTCCAGCAGAGCATTGGAAGAAACTCATTGATGGTTACCGGAAGCGGTTGTTCGCAGTTATTTAGTCTAAAGGTTGTGCTACCAAGTATTAGGCTGAGGGTGCCAATACTTTTGTCTGGCCCATTTTTGGAGTTTTGTGTAAAATGATCAATGATTTGACTTTTTTTTTTCATTCTTTTGTGTTTTTTCATTGCAAGCAAAATAAATGAAGATATTATTACCAAAGCATTTGTGATTGCAATCATTTTCTGGAAGAAATTGAGTATTATCTGACAGAATTGCAGGGGTGCCAGTACTTTTGGCCAGCACTGTACCTCTTCTTCAGGACACTTACTATCTCGATGGCTTTCTTCATCTCAGTCACTTTGAATCCGTTCCTGATGTAATCTTTCTTATGGAAATGCTCCATGATCAGTTTCAGCGCTTTATTCTGGATCTCTGACAACTCTTCTGTTGTGATGTGACTTTCGGTGCTGACCACCAGTAGAGCAGATACGATGCCCCATGTTATGGCCGCTGTTTTCATGGTGAGCAGTGTCAGTTATTCGGATTCTTCCTTCCCTGTAACTTGTAGAAGACATTAATAGATTATTTGGACTGATGTATTAGAGAACATGAGGTTCACCTGTATAGACATTAAGTATGTGCCCACCAAAACATGGCAGCTGTGCCCACCTTGGTCAGAAAGTCTTCTTCTGACCCTCAGACCACCAGGTGCACTTTAGTCTTCTGGTGGTGTTGGCTTTCCCCCAGTCCTGCCACTTCTTGGCATTGAGCGTGGAGATCTTTGTTCTATGTGTTGTTTGGGCAGGGCTGTTGCCATGGTGACAGTCACTGAGGCCTTTACTACCACCTACTGCTAATACATACCTCCCAACCGGCCCGGATTCTGAAGGACAGTCCCGAATTGTGGGTCCTGTCCCGCAGTCCCGGTCAGCGGGTAGTATGTCCCGGATTCAACTGATCTGCGTCTGGAGAGGATGCAGATCAGCTGAATACAGTGTTGAAGCAGAAGCGGAGAGCTCCTGCCTCACTGCTCTGCCCTCTATGTGCTCCGGCTCCGGGGGCTGTAGGTGCGATGTGATGACGTCACTCACATCGCGCCTGCAGCTCCCTGAACACTTCGGGACAGCAGACTGCGCAGCAGGGGAGCGAGGAGAGGGGACGAGCAGTGTTTTTTATGCTAAACTTTGGAAGATGAAGAGGGACAATAAAATGGGGGCAGGTGGAGGGGGGGCATTAAACTGGGGGGCATATAAGGGGGGCATTAAACTGGGGGGCATATGAGGGGGGCATTAAACTGGGGGGCATATGAGGGGGGGCATTAAACTGGGAAGCAGATGAAGAAGGACATTAAACTGGGGCACCTGGAGGTGGACATTATATTGTGGGGTCAATGTGAAGACTACATAATGTGGGGGCATATAATATTAGGGTGACTGTAAGAGCATTATACTGTGTGGGGGCACAAAGAAAAATTGATTGGAATAGGTGGAGTCAATTTAAACATGGGTGGAGCTAAATTTTTAAAAGTTGGGAGGTGTGCTAATGTTGTCCATGAAGACTGGTGGAAATGGCTGACACCATCAATGACTAGTGCCAGTATGTCTGCTCATGTAGTGTAGAGTGTGGATTGGTATAGTACATAACGTCTTATACTCCAGTCACAGCCAGAGCTGCATTCATTAGAATAAAGGACTGGTTATTATGACTTGTCTGCTGGGCCTTAATACAACGGGTTAAGACTTCTTGTTTATCTCAAAACATCAAAACTTCTTTCCCCCCAGGACACTTTTAGTCACTGGCAGTGACTGATGGAGGAAACAACTCTCATAAATAGTCACAGGAAGCCATCACATTCCAGCAGCGCGGAGCTCCACCGTGTCACCAAATGTTCTGTAATGTGGAGGTGAAAGCTATTACTATCTGTTATCAGCCACATCAGGAGAGGAGAGGCCGACTGTAGGACAGGGGAATACAATCTATTACTATCTGTTATCAGCCACGTCAGGAGGGGAGAGGCCGACTGTAGGACAGGGGAATACAATCTATTACTATCTGTTATCAGCCACATCAGGAGGGGAGAGTCCGACTGTAGGACAGGGGAATACAATCTATTACTATCTGTTATCAGCCACGTCAGGAGGGAAGAGGCCGACTGTAGGACAGGGGAATACAATCTATTACTATCTGTTATCAGCCACATCAGGAGGGGAGAGGCCGACTGTAGGACAGGGGAATACAATCTATTACTATCTGTTATCAGCCACATCAGGAGAGGAGAGGCCGACTGTAGGACAGGGGAATACAATCTATTACTATCTGTTATCAGCCACGTCAGGAGGGGAGAGGCCGACTGTAGGACAGGGGAATACAATCTATTACTATCTGTTATCAGCCACATCAGGAGAGGAGAGGCCGACTGTAGGACAGGGGAATACAATCTATTACTATCTGTTATCAGCCACGTCAGGAGGGGAGAGGCCGACTGTAGGACAGGGGAATACAATCTATTACTATCTGTTATCAGCCACGTCAGGAGGGGAGAGGCCGACTGTAGGACAGGGGAATACAATCTATTACTATCTGTTATCAGCCACGTCAGGAGGGGAGAGGCCGACTGTAGGACAGGTGACTAAAATCTATTACTATCTGTTATCAGCCACGTCAGGAGGGGAGAGGCCGACTGTAGGACAGGGGAATACAATCTATTAATATCTGTTATCAGTCACGTCAGGAGGCCGACTGTAGGACAGGGGAATACAATCTATTACTATATGTTATCAGCCATGTCAGGAGGGGAGAGGCCGACTGTAGGACAGGTGACTAAAATCTATTACTATCTGTTATCAGCCACGTCAGGAGGGGAGAGGCCGACTGTAGGACAGGGGAATACAATCTATTAATATCTGTTATCAGTCACGTCAGGAGGCCGACTGTAGGACAGGGGAATACAATCTATTACTATCTGTTATCAGCCATGTCAGGAGAGGAGAGGCCGACTGTAGGACAGGGGAATACAATCTATTACTATCTGTTATCAGCCATGTCAGGAGGGGAGAGGCCGACTGTAGGACAGGGGAATACAATCTATTACTATCTGTTATCAGCCACGTCAGGAGGGGAGAGGCCGACTGTAGGACAGGGGAATACAATCTATTACTATCTGTTATCAGCCACGTCAGGAGGGGAGAGGCCGACTGTAGGACAGGTGACTACAATCTATTACTATCTGTTATCAGCCACGTCAGGAGGGGAGAGGCCGACTGTAGGACAGGTGACTACAATCTATTACTATCTGTTATCAGCCACGTCAGGAGGGGAGAGGCCGACTGTAGGACAGGGGAATACAATCTATTACTATCTGTTATCAGCCATGTCAGGAGGGGAGAGGCCGACTGTAGGACAGGGGAATACAATCTATTACTATCTGTTATCAGCCATGTCAGGAGAGGAGAGGCCGACTGTAGGACAGGGGAATACAATCTATTACTATCTGTTATCAGCCACGTCAGGAGAGGAGAGGCCGACTGTAGGACAGGGGAATACAATCTATTACTATCTGTTATCAGCCACGTCAGGAGGGGAGAGGCCGACTGTAGGACAGGGGAATACAATCTATTACTATCTGTTATCAGCCACGTCAGGAGAGGAGAGGCCGACTGTAGGACAGGGGAATACAATCTATTACTATCTGTTATCAGCCATGTCAGGAGGGGAGAGGCCGACTGTAGGACAGGGGAATACAATCTATTACTATCTGTTATCAGCCACGTCAGGAGGGGAGAGGCCGACTGTAGGACAGGGGACTACAATCTATTACTATCTGCTATCAGCCACGTCAGGAGGGGAGAGGCCGACTGTAGGACAGGGGAATACAATCTATTACTATCTGTTATCAGCCACGTCAGGAGGGGAGAGGCCGACTGTAGGACAGGTGACTACAATCTATTACTATCTGTTATCAGCCACGTCAGGAGGGGAGAGGCCGACTGTAGGACAGGGGAATACAATCTATTACTATCTGTTATCAGCCACGTCAGGAGGGGAGAGGCCGACTGTAGGACAGGGGAATACAATCTATTACTATCTGTTATCAGCCACGTCAGGAGAGGAGAGGCCGACTGTAGGACAGGGGAATACAATCTATTACTATCTGTTATCAGCCACGTCAGGAGGGGAGAGGCCGACTGTAGGACAGGGGAATACAATCTATTACTATCTGTTATCAGCCATGTCAGGAGGGGAGAGGCCGACTGTAGGACAGGGGAATACAATCTATTACTATCTGTTATCAGCCACGTCAGGAGAGGAGAGGCCGACTGTAGGACAGGGGAATACAATCTATTACTATCTGTTATCAGCCACGTCAGGAGGGGAGAGGCCGACTGTAGGACAGGGGAATACAATCTATTACTATCTGTTATCAGCCACGTCAGGAGGGGAGAGGCCGACTGTAGGACAGGGGAATACAATCTATTACTATCTGTTATCAGCCATGTCAGGGGGGGAGAGGCCGACTGTAGGACAGGGGACTACAATCTATTACTATCTGTTATCAGCCACGTCAGGAGAGGAGAGGCCGACTGTAGGACAGGGGAATACAATCTATTACTATCTGTTATCAGCCACGTCAGGAGGGGAGAGGCCGACTGTAGGACAGGGGAATACAATCTATTACTATCTGTTATCAGCCACGTCAGGAGGGGAGAGGCCGACTGTAGGACAGGGGAATACAATCTATTACTATCTGTTATCAGCCACGTCAGGAGGGGAGAGGCCGACTGTAGGACAGGGGAATACAATCTATTACTATCTGTTATCAGCCATGTCAGGAGGGGAGAGGCCGACTGTAGGACAGGGGAATACAATCTATTACTATCTGTTATCAGCCACGTCAGGAGAGGAGAGGCCGACTGTAGGACAGGGGACTACAATCTATTACTATCTGTTATCAGCCACGTCAGGAGGGGAGAGGCCGACTGTAGGACAGGGGAATACAATCTATTACTATCTGTTATCAGCCACGTCAGGAGGGGAGAGGCCGACTGTAGGACAGGGGAATACAATCTATTACTATCTGTTATCAGCCATGTCAGGGGGGGAGAGGCCGACTGTAGGACAGGGGACTACAATCTATTACTATCTGTTATCAGCCACGTCAGGAGGGGAGAGGCCGACTGTAGGACAGGGGAATACAATCTATTACTATCTGTTATCAGCCACGTCAGGAGGGGAGAGGCCGACTGTAGGACAGGGGAATACAATCTATTACTATCTGTTATCAGCCATGTCAGGAGGGGAGAGGCCGACTGTAGGACAGGGGAATACAATCTATTACTATCTGTTATCAGCCATGTCAGGAGGGGAGAGGCCGACTGTAGGACAGGGGAATACAATCTATTACTATCTGTTATCATCCACGTCAGGAGGGGAGAGGCCGACTGTAGGACAGGGGAATACAATCTATTACTATCTGTTATCAGCCACGTCAGGAGAAGAGAGGCCGACTGTAGGACAGGGGAATACAATCTATTACTATCTGTTATCAGCCACGTCAGGAGGGGAGAGGCCGACTGTAGGACAGGGGAATACAATCTATTACTATCTGTTATCAGCCACGTCAGGAGGGGAGAGGCCGACTGTAGGACAGGGGAATACAATCTATTACTATCTGTTATCAGCCACGTCAGGAGGGGAGAGGCCGACTGTAGGACAGGGGAATACAATCTATTACTATCTGTTATCAGCCACGTCAGGAGGGGAGAGGCCGACTGTAGGACAGGGGAATACAATCTATTACTATCTGTTATCAGCCACGTCAGGAGGGGAGAGGCCGACTGTAGGACAGGGGAATACAATCTATTACTATCTGTTATCAGCCATGTCAGGAGGGGAGAGGCCGACTGTAGGACGCGTGACTACAATCTATTACTATCTGTTATCAGCCATGTCAGGAGAGGAGAGGCCGACTGTAGGACAGGGGAATACAATCTATTACTATCTGTTATCAGCCGTGTCAGGAGAGGAGAGGCCGACTGTAGGACAGGGGAATACAATCTATTACTATCTGTTATCAGCCACGTCAGGAGGGGAGAGGCCGACTGTAGGACAGGGGAATACAATCTATTACTATCTGTTATCAGCCACGTCAGGAGAGGAGAGGCCGACTGTAGGACAGGGGAATACAATCTATTACTATCTGTTATCAGCCATGTCAGGAGGGGAGAGGCCGACTGTAGGACAGGGGAATACAATCTATTACTATCTGTTATCAGCCATGTCAGGAGGGGAGAGGCCGACTGTAGGACAGGGGAATACAATCTATTACTATCTGTTATTAGCCATGTCAGGAGAGGAGAGGCCGACTGTAGGACAGGGGAATACAATCTATTACTATCTGTTATCAGCCACGTCAGGAGGGGAGAGGCCGACTGTAGGACAGGGGAATACAATCTATTACTATCTGTTATCAGCCACGTCAGGAGGGGAGAGGCCGACTGTAGGACAGGGGAATACAACCTATTACTATCTGTTATTAGCCATGTCAGGAGAGGAGAGGCCGACTGTAGGACAGGGGAATACAATCTATTACTATCTGTTATCAGCCACGTCAGGAGGGGAGAGGCCGACTGTAGGACAGGGGAATACAATCTATTACTATCTGTTATTAGCCATGTCAGTGACATTTACATCCCCTTATAATTCTCCATCATTATCATAACTTGAACATTTTAAAATTACTGGCCCTTTAAATATAGCAGATGATACATTTGTTGTCCTGTAAAAGACACTTTCATTTTCATGTACAAACAAAAGTCCCAAAGTACAAATAACCCAAAAAGAGAATCCAGAATCAGGAAATGAACAGTAAAGAATCAGGAAACAGACACAGAAGTCATGTAATACGTACACAGCTCCACAAAGTGCGGCTCCCGACTGTCCTGGGGACCCTCCGTGTACAGACTAGGGGGGTTATGGCAGTATGAGAGGAAGCGAGCGATAGGAGGGGAACTAGAGGAAGCTGCAGCAGTGACCTCACGAGAACAACAACTCCAACAAAAGAAGGACAAAGTGACAGCAGAGACCTCGGACTGTGAAGGGTCTAGTGACTGCTCCGAAGATTCTCATGTCTAGATTACAAGAATTTCTGACGAAGCTGAATAATAGAAAGAAATTCCCCAAATTTTCACCTGCGTTACATCCTGTATTATACTCCAGAGCTGCGCTCACTATTGTGCTGGTGCAGTCACTGTGTACATACATTACATTACTTATCCTGTACTGATCCTGAGTTACATCCTGTATTATACTCCAGAGCTGCGCTCACTATTCTGCTGGTACAGTCACTGTGTACATACATTACATTACTTATCCTGTACTGATCCTGAGTTACATCCTGTATTATACTCCAGAGCTGTGCTCACTATTCTGCTGGTACAATCACTGTGTACATACATTACATTACTTATCCTGTACTGATCCTGAGTTACATCCTGTATTATACTCCAGAGCTGCGCTCACTATTCTGCTGGTGCAGTCACTGTGTACATACATTACATTACTTATCCTGTACTGATCCTGAGTTACATCCTGTATTATACTCCAGAGCTGCGCTCACTATTCTGCTGGTACAGTCACTGTGTACATACGTTACATTACTTATCCTGTACTGATCCTGAGTTACATCCTGTATTACACTCCAGAGCTGCACTCACTATTCTGCTGGTGCAGTCACTGTGTACATACATTACATTACTTATCCTGTACTGATCCTGAGTTATATCCTGTATTATACTCCAGAGCTGCGCTCACTATTCTGCTGGTGCAGTCACTGTGTACATACATTACATTACTTATCCTGTACTGATCCTGAGTTACATCCTGTATTATACTCCAGAGCTGCACTCACTATTCTGCTGGTACAGTCACTGTGTACATACATTACATTACTTATCCTGTACTGATCCTGAGTTACATCCTGTATTATACTCCAGAGCTGCACTCACTATTCTGCTGGTACAGTCACTGTGTACATACATTACATTACTTATCCTGTACTGATCCTGAGTTACATCCTGTATTATACTCCAGAGCTGCGCTCACTGTTCTGCTGGTACAGTCACTGTGTACATACATTACATTACTTATCCTGTACTGATCCTGAGTTACATCCTGTATTATACTCCAGAGCTGTGCTCACTATTCTGCTGGTGCAGTCACTGTGTACATACATTACATTACTTATCCTGTATTATACTCCAGAGCTGCGCTCACTATTCTGCTGGTGCAGTCACTGTGTACATACATTACATTACTTATCCTGTATTATACTCCAGAGCTGCGCTCACTATTCTGCTGGTACAGTCACTGTGTACATACATTACATTACTTACCCTGTATTATACTCCAGAGCTGCGCTCACTATTCTGCTGGTGCAGTCACTGTGTACATACATTACATTACTTATCCTGTACTGATCCTGAGTTATATCCTGTATTATACTCCAGAGCTGCGCTCACTATTCTGTTTGTTTTCTCCTTTGTTCTCGCCTCTCCTTGTTTTCTTGGTGAGTTTTCTTTTTTTCTTCTTTGTGCTTTTTTACTTTATTGGGTTTTTTTTTTCCTTTAGTTTTTTTCACTATGGTTTTGCGTCCCTCTTTCATTATATAAGCCACTTATCTTAATGGTAACCAGTAAAGATGATTACTACATCGGCCATAGATAGTGCCTCAGCTTTCTTCACAGCTTCATGTGCCTGTGTGTCAGTCTGTACTGTTCTTCTTGCATTCTATCTGAGTAAGCTGAGAGTGAGCAGTTCTATAGAAGGTCTTCTCCACATAGGGGAGTTCAGAGGAGGACGGAGACAGCAGTGACTATGAATTATATAACATAGAATACTACATCTCTGGCTGTAATATATGGGGGTCTGCAATGTAGTGGGGCCCACTGGGTGTTACTGGGATCCGGATTGCTGTTGGGTTTACTGGGTGTTACTGGACTGCGGAGTATAGTGGGGTCTACTGGGTGTTAGTGGCATCATGGGTGTAGTGGGACCCACTGGGTCTTACTGGGGTCTGGGGTATATTGGGGTGTACTGTTACTGGGGTCCAGGGTGTAGTGGGGCACATTGGGAATTACTGGTGACCAGAGTGTAGAGGGGCAACCTGGGTGTTACTGAGGTCTTGGTTTAGTGTGGTCTACTGGGTGTTTCTGAGGTTCAGATGTAGTGCGGCCCAATGGGTGTTACTGCAGTTCATGGGTGTAGTGGGGTCCACTGGGTTTTACTGGGGTCCTGGTGTAGCTGGGTCTACTGGATGTTACTGGGGTCTAGGATGTAGTGGGGTATTACTGGGCATGAGTGTAGTGTGGTCTACTGGGAGTTACTGTGGTCCGGGTGTAGTGAGGTCTACTGGGTGTTACTGTGGTCCGGGTGTAGTGAGGTCTACTGGGTGTTACTGGGGTCTGGGTGTAGTGAGGTCTACTGGGTGTTACTGGGGTCTGGGTTTAGTGGGGCTTACTGGGTGTTATTGGAGTCCGTTTGTAGTGCCGCACACTGGGTGTTACTGAGGTCCGGGTGTAGTGTGGTCTACTGGGTGTTACTGGGCTCCGGGTGTACAGGGGTCTACTGGGTGTTATTGGAGTCCGTTTGTAGTGCCGCACACTGGGTGTTACTGGGGTCCGGGTGTAGTGGGGTCTACTGGGTGTTACTGGGGTCCGGGTGTAGTGGGGTCTACTGGGTGTTACTGGGGTCTGGGTGTAGTGGGGTCTACTGGGTGTTACTGGGGTCCGGGTGTAGTGGGGTCTACTGGGTGTTACTGGGGTCCGGGTGTAGTGGGGTCTACTGGGTGTTACTGGGGTCCGGGTGTAGTGGGGTCTACTGGGTGTTACTGGGGTCCGGGTGTAGTGGGGTCTACTGGGTGTTACTGGGGTCCAGGTGTAGTGGGGTCTACTGGGTGTTACTTCTCTTTCTCCTTCATGCAGACATTTTACTCCATTACTTTGAATGTTCTTTATTGATATTATACATTACAGACAATGCTTTGCTCCTGGCCCAGAGAGCTTACAATCTATATTAGAGTGCAGTTATGCAATGGCTCGCAGTTTATGTACTGGTCTGGATCTGTGAGGAGTAGGACATACAACTGGAACCATAAATGGATTCCCACCACAGTCCTTGGCCGCGTCTTCCACCACTGACTCCTCCTCCATTTCCACCTTCTGCTCCTCCTCCTGACTCCACATATAAGGATCCCCAGCTAACAGCTCGTAGGAGTATACGATATGTCCATGGGATAACACATATATAGTATAGGTCATATTACACCTTGAGGTCAGGTATACAGTATCATATGGAGGTCAGGGCTAGTATTGTCCCCGAGGGGCCCTGAGAAGACAAAGAAAGTGAAGATATCATCATCATTATCATCATGTTGTAATCACTAGTGTCCCAGTCCCTGGTCTCCAGTGGTTTAGTGTCCTGGTCCCCAGTGTCTAATGGTTTAGTGTCCCAGTCCCCGGTGTATAATGGTTTAGTGCCCCAGTCCCTGGTTTCCAGTGGTTTAGTGTCCCAGTCCCTGGTGTCCAATGGTTTAATGTCCTAGTCTCTGGTTTCCAGTGGTTTAGTGTCCTGGTCCCCAGTGTCTACTGGTTTAGTGTCCTGGTACCTGGTATCCAGTGGTTTAGTGTCCCAGTCCCTGGTGTCCTGTGGCTTAGTGTCCCAGTCCTCTGTGTATAATGATTTAGTGTCCCAGTCCCCGGTGTATAATGGTTTAGTGTCCCAGTCCCCGGTGTATAATGGTTTAGTGTCCCAGTCCCCGGTGTATAATGGTTTAGTGTCCCAGTCCCTGGTGTATAATGGTTTAGTTGTCCAGTCCACGGTGTATAATGGTTTAGTGTCCCAGTCCCTGGTGTCCAGTGGTTTAGTGTCCCAGTCCCCATTGTCCAGTGGTTTAGTGTCCCAGTCCCTGGTGTCTAGTGGTTTAGTGTCCCAGTCCCTGGTGTATAATGGTTTAGTGTCCCAGTCCCCGGTGTCCAGTGATTTAGTGTCCCAGTCCCTGGTGTCTAATGGTTCAGTGTCCCAGTCCCTGGTGTCCAGTGGTTTAGTGTCCCAGTCCCCAGTGGTTTAGTGTCCCAGTCCCCAGTATATAATGATTTAGTGTCCCGGTCCCCGGAGTATAATGGTTTAGTGTTCCAGTCCCCGGTGTATAATGATTTAGTGTCCCAGTCCATGGTGTCCAGTGGTTTAGTGTCCCAGTCCCCAGTGGTTTAGTGTCCCAGTCCATGGTGTCTAGTGGTTTAGTGTCCCAGTCCCCAGTGTATAATGGTTTAGTGTCCCAGTCCATGGTGTCCAGTGGTTTAGTGTCCCAGTCCCCAGTGTATAATGGTTTAGTCTCCCAGTCCATGGTGTCCAGTGGTTTAGTGTCCCAGTCCCCAGTGGTTTAGTGTCCCAGTCCATGGTGTCTAGTGGTTTAGTGTCCCAGTCCCCAGTGTATAATGGTTTAGTGTCCCAGTCCATGGTGTCCAGTGGTTTAGTGTCCCAGTCCCCAGTGTATAATGGTTTAGTGTCCCAGTCCCCAGTGTATAATGGTTTAGTCTCCCAGTCCATGGTGTCCAGTGGTTTAGTGTCCCAGTCCCCAGTGTATAATGGTTTAGTGTCCCAGTCCCCAGTGTATAATGGTTTAGTCTCCCAGTCCATGGTGTCCAGTGGTTTAGTGTCCCAGTCCCCAGTGGTTTAGTGTCCCAGTCCCCAGTGGTTTAGTGTCCCAGTCCATGGTGTCCAGTGGTTTAGTGTCCCAGTCCCCAGTGGTTTAGTGTCCCAGTCCCCAGTGGTTTAGTGTCCCAGTCCCCAGTGGTTTAGTGTCCCAGTTCCTGGTGTCCAGTGGTTTAGTGTCCCAGTCCATGGTGTCCAGTGGTTTAGTGTCCCAGTCCCCAGTGGTTTAGTGTCCCAGTCCCCAGTGGTTTAGTGTCCCAGTTCCTGGTGTCCAGTGGTTTAGTGTCCCAGTCCATGGTGTCCAGTTTCCTAGTTCTTTGGCATCCATCTTTTCTTCCTTATCAGAAGGACCAGCTACCATGTGACCTCCGGCTCCTTCTCAGTGACCACAGTGAGTTCTATAAGTCCCTGGTCCTTCTCCCACACGCCCAGCCCTTTTTACCCCCACTGATATCCCAGGAGGGGTCTCACCTCTGGAAGCTGTACATGCCCAAATTGTAGACAGGTTGTTTGTCTTTCAGTTTCGCGCACGCCTTGCGTCTCTCTTTCTTCACTTGTTTCTATAGATGGGGGGGCAAAAAAGATCAATTTTAGTACATTCCATTACTGTGCATTGTAGAGACCGGGCAGATTATCACAGATTTTCTGGATTATTCTATGTCTATCTAGAAGTTCTGTGCTGGACATAAGAGCTGGATTATCAGCGGTTGGGTTTGCAGTCTAGATATTTCTATGGGTTACAGAATCGCTCACCGTCTTCGCCTGACTTTGGCGCACACATTTCTTATACCCTGTCTTCAGTAGATCTCCGCTGGAGGCAAATGTGAAGCATCCGAGGCAGTTATATGTTCTCTGCAGATACAACGTACATATCAGTGTATATACAGAGTCAGCCGCCCCGCATATATACTGTACACACACACATATGTATAGCTACATATACAAGACGCACAGATGTCATACACACTAACACCCATATATCTGAGCACACACACAGGTGGTGTATACATGTACATATATACACAAGCGTACAAATGCATAAATACTGCACATAAGTGTACTGTATAGATATGCACCTATAGATATAGTGCAGTATAGATATATGACCTTGGCTCTCGGGATGGGGGGGCACTCTGGTTTCATCCAGTAGCGGTTCTTGCAGTTTGTCTGTTTCATTGTGAATTTTACTTTAACAAATGTCCCATCTGATTGTTCCTGAAGGTGAAAGAAATAATGACAGGAAATTCAAAAGAATCCGAAATTTAATAATAGTGATAGAATATTCTACAGAAACCGGGAGATAATAATAATAGTGATAGAAGATTCTACAGAATCCGGAATATAATAAGAGTGATAGAAGATTCTACAGAATCCGGGAGATAATAATAATAGTGATAGAAGATTCTACAGAAATCGGGAGATAATAATAATAGTGATAGAAGATTCTACAGAAATCGGGAGATAATAATAATAGTGATAGAAGATTCTACAGAATCTGGGAGATAATAATAGTGATAGAAGAGTCTACAGAATCCGGAATATAATAATAATAGTGATAGAAGATTCTACATAACCTGGGAGATAATAATAATAGTGATAGAAGATTCTACAGAAATCGGGAGATAATAATAATAGTGATAGAAGATTCTACTGAAACCAGGAGATAATAATAATAGTGATAGAAGATTCTACAGAATCCGGGAGATAATAATAGTGATAGAAGATTCTACAGAATCTGGGAGATAATAATAATAGTGATAGAAGATTCTACAGAATCCGGAATATAATAATAATAGTGATAGAAGATTCTACAGAAATCGGGAGATAATAATAATAGTGATAGAAGATTCTACGGAATCCAGAATATAATAATAATAGTGATAGAAGATTCTACAGAATCCGGGAGATAATAATAATAGTGATAGAAGATTCTACAGAATCCGGGAGATAATAATAGTGATAGAAGATTCTACAGAATCTGGGAGATAATAATAATGATAGAAGATTCTACAGAAATCGGGAGATAATAATAATAGTGATAGAAGATTCTACAGAATCCGGGAGATAATAATAGTGATAGAAGATTCTACAGAATCTGGGAGATAAAGGTAGTGATAGAAGATTCTACAGAATCCAGAATATAATAATAATAGTGATAGAAGATTCTACAGAATCCGGGAGATAATAATAATAGTGATAGAAGATTCTACAGAATCCGGAATATAATAATAATAGTGATAGAAGATTCTACAGAATCCGGGAGATAATAATAATAGTGATAGAAGATTCTACAGAATCCGGAATATAATAATAGTGATAGAAGATTGGAAAATTCAAGCCAAATATTGGCCACTTCAGTCACACACCAGTAAACATTAGTCCTGGAGTCCTTCTCAGTTATATCTATGTCTTCTTGGATGGGGCCCCTTGGACTAAGACCCGTTTATCCCTTCTTATCCCCTCTGATCCCCATTTCCCCGCGATCTCCCCTGATTCCCTGCGACCCCTTCTGACTCCCCCAATCCCCCCTGTCTGATCTCCTCTGACCTCCTCAGACTCCCATCCGCTCTGATCCCATCTCATCTCCCCTGATCCTCCCTCATTCCCCTCTAATCCCCCCGATCCCCTCTGATCTCCTCTGATCCCCTCTGATCCCCCCTTGTCCTCACTCACCTCATACAATGTGGTCTTTTGAGAGAACAATTGGAAGGCATTTGTGATGTTGCTGTTCTTGTGGAAATCCTCCCTGACCAGTCTGATCGCCTCTTTCCCAAGGTCTAAATTGATCCCCATGGCCATCACCAGTAGAGCAGCGATCCACCACCACCTGGTCATGGCTCTCTTCACCAGTCAAGAGTTGTCCAAATCTTCTAGTAATTCTGGAGGAAGTAAACATAATGCCTCCTTAGTTCCCACCACACAGTATAATGTCCCCTATGTGGCCCCTGCTCAGTATAATGCCTCCTTAGTGGCCCCAGAAAAGTATAATCTCCCCTAGGTGGTCCTATATAGTATGATGTGTGCGAACAGTATAATGTCACATCAGTGGCCCCAAAACAGTATAATGTCTCCTAAGAGGTGCCCATAGTATAATGCCCCCTGCACAGTATAATGTCACATCAGTGGCCCCAAACACTATAATGTCCTCTAGGTGGCCCCACAAATTATAATTCCCTCACACACAGTCTAATAGTCCCCTTAGTGGTCCCCCATAATATAATGTTCCTTCAGTGCCCCCCACATAATATAATGCCCCCTCTGTTCCCTTGGAACTATCTACAGGTGCTTATAGAGATAGATAATGTTGAAACTAGGATTCACTGCCTGGACCAGCACCCAAAGTGCCGACCAGGGACAGCTGAGGGGCCCGGTGGTCACCTTATGGTTAATATAAGCCTCGCTGTCCAGCACCGTCCACACGTCTCTGTGATATTATCACATTATAGGGGCTCTCTGATTCCATAAATATATCATTGCTCTCATGGGGGTCCCCCACCCCCTGCCCTCCCTATAAGGTCCATCACTGTATACAACATACATCACCATCATATATAGAAGCGACTACTTACCTGCTTAGAGGGGGTAGTCAGTGACTAATGGGGGGCAGCGAGGTGACAGGATCTCTGCAGAATCCAGGAAGACACCTGATGTTCTGGAAAGTGAGCGGAGGAGGAGGTGGGGGAATTCTGGAGGAAAGCGAAAGAAAAATAAACTGAAAGTGGAACCCGGCCAAATCCTGAAGATCTTGTTTCCTCTGTGTATTGTGCAGGGCGCGGACACAGTGGTAAAGTCTATGGGCCCAGCAACACAGGGGTTAAGTCATGGGAGCGGCAAGTCACTGTCTGTGACCTGTTCATACCCAGGGATGAAAGAGCGCCACCCCTGTGCAGAGGATACCTCCAGTACTGCAATGCCAGCCCATGACCAGCTGTGGCGCTGCGTCTATACAAGACCCTGCCTCGAATCTCACACAATGCCCCGGAGGTTTTATGTTACATCATTAATCATTAATAATGTTACAATTGTATCCAGTCTAGACAATGCTCTGTGAGCTAAACTGCCTGGACTCCAGACTGATACATTGTAACAAGTACATGCTGTGGTCACTGCTACATGTAACTGATACACTGTAACAAGTACATGCTGTGGTCACTGCTACATGTAACTGATACACCGTAACAAGTACATGCTGTGGTCACTGCCACATGTAACTGATACACTGTAACAAGTACATGCTGTGGTCACTGCCACATGTAACTGATACATTGTAACAAGTACATGCTGTGGTCACTGCCACATGTAACTGATACACCGTAACAAGTACATGCTGTGGTCACTGCCACATGTAACTGATACACCGTAACAAGTACATGCTGTGGTCACTGCTACATGTAACTGATACACCGTAACAAGTACATGCTGTGGTCACTGCCACATGTAACTGATACACCGTAACAAGTACATGCTGTGGTCACTGCCACATGTAACTGATACACCGTAACAAGTACATGCTGTGGTCACTGCCACATGTAACTGATACACTGTAACAAGTACATGCTGTGGTCACTGCCACATGTAACTGATACACCGTAACAAGTACATGCTGTGGTCACTGCCACATGTAACTGATACACTGTAACAAGTACATGCTGTGGTCACTGCCACATGTAACTGATACACCGTAACAAGTACATGCTGTGGTCACTGCCACATGTAACTGATACACTGTAACAAGTACATGCTGTGGTCACTGCCACATGTAACTGATACACTGTAACAAGTACATGCTGTGGTCACTGCCACATGTAACTGATACACCGTAACAAGTACATGCTGTGGTCACTGCCACATGTAACTGATACACTGTAACAAGTACATGCTGTGGTCACTGCCACATGTAACTGATACACCGTAACAAGTACATGCTGTGGTCACTGCCACATGTAACTGATACACTGTAACAAGTACATGCTGTGGTCACTGCCACATGTAACTGATACACCGTAACAAGTACATGCTGTGGTCACTACCACATGTAACTGATACTGTTGGTATATACTATATACATATATATGCAACAGATAGACTTATTTGTGTGCAGGAGGAGTTTACATCTATCTGACAGTAGATGGCGATGTTATTAGTGTTATATGCTGAATAGAGTGTAATGGTATGCTATGTGAGACTTGCTGTACCTTGCTTTTTATCTCTCTATTGTAAAAGGTCCTTTTTACTTTCAAGTTTTGCTGTGTTAACGTTTTGATGCTGTTTACCTCATGTTCTAAGAAGTAAATGCTGATTATCCCATATAATCTACTCTCAAGCTTCTTCTGTGACACAACTATGCAACAGATACACTGTAACAAGTACATGCTGTGGTCACTGCCACATGTAACTGATACACTGTAACAAGTACATGCTGTGGTCACTGCTACATGTAACTGATACACTGTAACAAGTACATGCTGTGGTCACTGCTACATGTAACTGATACACCGTAACAAGTACATGCTGTGGTCACTGCTACATGTAACTGATACACCGTAACAAGTACATGCTGTGGTCACTGCTACATGTAACTGATACACCGTAACAAGTACATGCTGTGGTCACTGCTACATGTAACTGATACACCGTAACAAGTACATGCTGTGGTCACTGCTACATGTAACTGATACACTGTAACAAGTACATGCTGTGGTCACTGCCACATGTAACTGATACACTGTAACAAGTACATGCTGTGGTCACTGCCACATGTAACTGATACACCGTAACAAGTACATGCTGTGGTCACTGCTACATGTAACTGATACACTGTAACAAGTACATGCTGTGGTCACTGCTACATGTAACTGATACACTGTAACAAGTACATGCTGTGGTCACTGCTACATGTAACTGATACACCGTAACAAGTACATGCTGTGGTCACTGCCACATGTAACTGATACACCGTAACAAGTACATGCTGTGGTCACTGCTACATGTAACTGATACACTGTAACAAGTACATGCTGTGGTCACTGCCACATGTAACTGATACACTGTAACAAGTACATGCTGTGGTCACTGCCACATGTAACTGATACACCGTAACAAGTACATGCTGTGGTCACTGCCACATGTAACTGATACACCGTAACAAGTACATGCTGTGGTCACTGCCACATGTAACTGATACACTGTAACAAGTACATGCTGTGGTCACTGCCACATGTAACTGATACACCGTAACAAGTACATGCTGTGGTCACTGCCACATGTAACTGATACACCGTAACAAGTACATGCTGTGGTCACTGCCACATGTAACTGATACACTGTAACAAGTACATGCTGTGGTCACTGCTACATGTAACTGATACACCGTAACAAGTACATGCTGTGGTCACTGCCACATGTAACTGATACACCGTAACAAGTACATGCTGTGGTCACTGCCACATGTAACTGATACACCGTAACAAACACACCATGCTGCACATGTAACTGATACACCGTAACAAGTACATGCTGTGGTCACTGCCACATGTAACTGATACACTGTAACAAGTACATGCTGTGGTCACTGCCACATGTAACTGATACACTGTAACAAGTACATGCTGTGGTCACTGCCACATGTAACTGATACGAAACTGTAACAAGTACATGCTGTGGTCACTGCTAAACATGTAACTGATACACTGTAACAAGTACATGCTGTGGTCACTGCTACATGTAACTGATACACTGTAACAAGTACATGCTGTGGTCACTGCTACATGTAACTGATATACTGTAACAAGTACATGCTGTGGTCACTGCTACATGTAACTGATACACTGTAACAAGTACATGCTGTGGTCACTGCTACATGTAACTGATACACTGTAACAAGTACATGCTGTGGTCACTGCTACATGTAACTGATATACTGTAACAAGTACATGCTGTGGTCACTGCCACATGTAACTGATACACTGTAACAAGTACATGCTGTGGTCACTGCTACACGTAACTGATACACTGTAAAAAGAACATGCTGTGGTCACTACAAAATAAAAAAAAAATTTTGTTATAATACTATATACATATATATGCAACAGATAGACTTATTTGTTTGCAGGAGAAGTTTACATCTATCTGACAGTAGATGGCGATGTTATTAGTGTTATATGCTGAATAGAGTGTAATGGTATGCTATGTGAGACTTGCTGTACCTTGCTTTTTATCTCTCTATTGTAAAAGGTCTTTTTTACTTTCAAGTTTTGCTGTGTTAACGTTTTGATGCTGTTTACCTCATGTTCTAAGAAGTAAATGCTGATTATCCCATATAATCTACTCTCAAGCTTCTTCTGTGACACAACTATGCAACAGGTTATGGGCCCAGGCATAGAAGACAAAAAGACCCAGTGAATGCAAAAGGATTCTTCAGAACAATTCTCTCCAAACAAGTAAGACAAGTTAAAATGACCAGCAATTCAGAACTCAGACTTACAGTAGCTAAGCTGAACAATGAGAACTATCAGTTATGGAAGTTCAAAGTGGAGATGTTATTGTCTAAAGATGATTTATGGGATGTAATCACTACAGATAGACCCAATGATAATAATGAGACATGGGATAAGAAAAACAGACAAGCAAGAGCTACTATCAGCTTATTAGTGGAAGATGATCAGTTAATCCACATAAGGAATGAGAATACAGCAAAGGGAATGTGGGAAGCATTGAGAAAGTTACATGAAAGATCCAGCTTAAATCACAAATTGTTTCTGCTAAGGAAACTTTACAAGATGAGATTAAGTGCACAGGAAGACATGCAGGAGCACATAAACTCCATGATGGAAGTGATAACACAGCTGAGATCAGTTGGTGAAGATATTAAAGAAAGTCATGTAGCAGCAATATTATTGTGTAGCTTGCCGGATTCATACACTGCTTTGATAAATGCACTAGAAACAAGACCTGAAGCAGACATTACACTAGAGTTTGTAAAAACACGACTCATAGATGAATACCAGAGAAGGAAAGAACAAACAAATGATTCCACAGAAAAGGACAGTGTAAATGCTCTTAAAATTACAGATAAGAGGACCTATAAAACAGAAACAAGAGAATGTTTCAGATGCAAGAAAAAGGGACATTTAAAGAAAGACTGTACTATATGGAAAGCAGAACAGAAGTTATACCATAAAGAAAGTAAACAGAAGGTGAAAAGCACAATATCTAACCCACATGCAGATCACTGGAATGGTACATTTAAAGTAACCGATAAAAGGTTATCAATGAGTTGGTATATTGACTCAGGAGCAACAAGTCACATGACAAGTAATAAGAGCTTCTTTACTGAACTTGATCTAAATAAGAAGGAAGCTATTTACCTTGCAGATGGGAGCAAAATAACCGCGGAAGGTACTGGACAAGGAATGCTAATCTATTCTGATAAATTTGGGCATAATTCAAAGATACTAGTAAAGGATGTGTTATATGTTCCAGGACTAGATGGAGGACTATTATCTGTAAAACGTCTAACAGCTAAAGGACTTACTGTAAAATTCAAAGATGATGAATGTACAATCCTAGCAGGAGACAAGATAATAATAAATGTAAAAGCAGGTGAACAATTATATCATCTAGACACATTAAAGGAACAGATGAAGTTATGTACACATGATCACAAGAATTGTATTCACATGTGGCATAGACGCTTAGGACACAGACATCCTGAGAGTATCATGGCATTACAGAACAAAAATTTGACAAAAGATCTGTTGATATCTGATTGCTCAATTATTGTAAGATGTGAATGTTGTATAAAATCTAAAGCTACAAGAGTGTCTATACCTAAAGAGAGTGAAACAAAAGGCACAAAACCACTTGACTTGGTGCATACTGATGTATGTGGACCCATGAAAGTAACCACATCAGGAGGTAATAGATATATGGTGACTTTTATAGATGACTACTCAAGATACACAGTCACGTACTTAATAAAGAACAAAAGTGAAGTTTTCAGTAAATTAGAAGAATACGTGTCAAAGTCGTATAATAAGTTTCAGAGGAAGCCAATCATCATTAGAAGTGATAATGGAGGTGAATTCACAGGACACCAAATAGAGAACTATTTAAGACAGAATGGAATAGAGCATCACAAAACTGTTCCATACACACCTGAACAAAATGGCGTAGCAGAAAGGAAAAACAGAACTCTGACTGAAATGATAAGATGCATGCTAACAGATTCCAAACTACCAGAGAAATACTGGGGTGAAGCAGCAATGACAGCTACTTATCTGCAAAATAGACTTTTTTCAAGAAAACTGGAAAAAACCCCATATGAACTGTGGCATGGTAAGAAACCAAGTGTGAATCATTTAAGAGTTTTTGGTTGCAAAGCTTTTGTTTTTGTTCCAGAAGAGAAACGCTCCAAACTTCAAAACAGAGCCATAGAAGGAATATTTGTTGGATATAGTGACAACTGCAAAGGATACAGAATCCTAGATCCTAAAAAAGACAGAGTTACGGTGAGTAACAGTGTAACATTCATTGAAGATCTAAATGATAACATTATGACATCACTGGAAATGAGAAATGAGAGAGACAACAGTGATATAAGTCCAGGAACATCTGATGAAAAAGAAGTTGAAATTGATAAAGTTCAAAATACTGAAAGTGAAGAGATAGAACTACAGACAGACACAGAACCAAGACGTTCAATGAGAGAAAACAAAGGAAAAGCACCAGAACGTCTTTCATACAAGGCAAGTACAAATAAAGTATATGAACCTACATCTTGGGAGGATATATCTCAACTTTCAGAAGAAGAGGCCAATAAGTGGATAAAGGCTACAGAAACAGAAATGAAATCCATGCATGATTCAAAGACATGGACACTGACAGAATTACCAAAAGGGAGAAAAGCTATAGGATGGAAATGGGTTTTTAAAGTTAAATACCAAACAGATGGCACCGCTGAACAATACCGAGCAAGACTCGTAGCTAAAGGTTATTCTCAAAAATACGGAGAAGACTATGATGAAACATTTGCTCCGGTTGTCAAGCATACTACAATCAGAACTTTGCTTGCGGTTGCAGCTACTAAAGGAATGGAATTGAAACATCTGGATGTAAAGACAGCATTTCTGAATGGAGATTTAACAGAAGAAATTTACATGGAACAACCTCCAGGATTCAAAGATAAAGAGAAACCAAACATGGTTTGTAAGCTACAGAAAAGTATATACGGTTTAAAACAAGCCGCTAAAGCGTGGAATGATAAAATCACTGAAGTGCTCATAAATGAACATTTTCTAAGAAGCAAAGCGGATCCCTGTCTATACACAAAGAAACTAGATGACAGATGGATCTATGTACTGATATATGTTGATGATATTTTAGTTTGTTTTGAAAGAGAAAGGGATGAAGCTGAAATACGGAAAATTTTGGATCAACACTTTGAGATCAAAGATCTGGGAAATGTGAAGTTTCATTTCTTACGGGATCATCAGGAACAAGGAATTCTGAATTTAGAATACTGCCCAACTGAAGATATGACAGCAGATATTTTCACAAAGGCGTTGAGTGCTGAAAGACACCAGAGACTGATGAAGAGATTATATTTAACTGAATAAGTTCTTACTGTTGAGAAAGGGTGTTGGTATATACTATATACATATATATGCAACAGATAGACTTGTTTGCAGGAGAAGTTTACATCTATCTGACAGTAGATGGCGATGTTATTAGTGTTATATGCTGAATAGAGTGTAATGGTATGCTATGTGAGACTTGCTGTACCTTGCTTTTTATCTCTCTATTGTAAAAGGTCCTTTTTACTTTCAAGTTTTGCTGTGTTAACGTTTTGATGCTGTTTACCTCATGTTCTAAGAAGTAAATGCTGATTATCCCATATAATCTACTCTCAAGCTTCTTCTGTGACACAACTATGCAACAGATACACTGTAACAAGTACATGCTGTGGTCACTGCCACATGTAACTGATACACTGTAACAAGTACATGCTGTGGTCACTGCCACATGTAACTGATACACTGTAACAAGTACATGCTGTGGTCACTGCTACATGTAACTGATACACCGTAACAAGTACATGCTGTGGTCACTGCCACATGTAACTGATACACTGTAACAAGTACATGCTGTGGTCACTGCCACATGTAACTGATACACTGTAACAAGTACATGCTGTGGTCACTGCTACATGTAACTGATACACTGTAACAAGTACATGCTGTGGTCACTGCCACATGTAACTGATACACTGTAACAAGTACATGCTGTGGTCACTGCTACATGTAACTGATACACTGTAACAAGTACATGCTGTGGTCACTGCCACATGTAACTGATACACCGTAACAAGTACATGCTGTGGTCACTGCCACATGTAACTGATACACTGTAACAAGTACATGCTGTGGTCACTGCCACATGTAACTGATACACCGTAACAAGTACATGCTGTGGTCACTGCCACATGTAACTGATACACCGTAACAAGTACATGCTGTGGTCACTGCCACATGTAACTGATACACTGTAACAAGTACATGCTATGGTCACTGCTACATGTAACTGATACACTGTAACAAGTACATGCTGTGGTCACTGCCACATGTAACTGATACACTGTAACAAGTACATGCTGTGGTCACTGCTACATGTAACTGATATACTGTAACAAGTACATGCTGTGGTCACTGCCACATGTAACTGATACACTGTAACAAGTACATGCTGTGGTCACTGCTACATGTAACTGATACACCGTAACAAGTACATGCTGTGGTCACTGCCACATGTAACTGATACACCGTAACAAGTACATGCTGTGGTCACTGCCACATGTAACTGATACACTGTAACAAGTACATGCTGTGGTCACTGCCACATGTAACTGATACACTGTAACAAGTACATGCTGTGGTCACTGCCACATGTAACTGATACACTGTAACAAGTACATGCTGTGGTCACTGCCATATGTAACTGATACACCGTAACAAGTACATGCTGTGGTCACTGCCACATGTAACTGATACACTGTAACAAGTACATGCTGTGGTCACTGCCACATGTAACTGATACACTGTAACAAGTACATGCTGTGGTCACTGCTACATGTAACTGATACACTGTAACAAGTACATGCTGTGGTCACTGCTACATGTAACTGATACACTGTAACAAGTACATGCTGTGGTCACTGCCACATGTAACTGATACACCGTAACAAGTACATGCTGTGGTCACTGCCACATGTAACTGATACACTGTAACAAGTACATGCTGTGGTCACTGCCACATGTAACTGATACACCGTAACAAGTACATGCTGTGGTCACTGCCACATGTAACTGATACACTGTAACAAGTACATGCTGTGGTCACTGCTACATGTAACTGATACACCGTAACAAGTACATGCTGTGGTCACTGCTACATGTAACTGATACACTGTAACAAGTACATGCTGTGGTCACTGCCACATGTAACTGATACACCGTAACAAGTACATGCTGTGGTCACTGCCACATGTAACTGATACACCGTAACAAGTACATGCTGTGGTCACTGCCACATGTAACTGATACACCGTAACAAGTACATGCTGTGGTCACTGCTACATGTAACTGATACACCGTAACAAGTACATGCTGTGGTCACTGCCACATGTAACTGATATACCGTAACAAGTACATGCTGTGGTCACTGCCACATGTAACTGATACACTGTAACAAGTACATGCTGTGGTCACTGCTACATGTAACTGATACACTGTAACAAGTACATGCTGTGGTCACTGCTACATGTAACTGATACACTGTAACAAGTACATGCTGTGGTCACTGCTACATGTAACTGATATACTGTAACAAGTACATGCTGTGGTCACTGCTACATGTAACTGATACACTGTAACAAGTACATGCTGTGGTCACTGCTACATGTAACTGATACACCGTAACAAGTACATGCTGTGGTCACTGCTACATGTAACTGATACACCGTAACAAGTACATGCTGTGGTCACTGCCACATGTAACTGATACACCGTAACAAGTACATGCTGTGGTCACTGCCACATGTAACTGATACACCGTAACAAGTACATGCTGTGGTCACTGCCACATGTAACTGATACACTGTAACAAGTACATGCTGTGGTCACTGCTACATGTAACTGATACACCGTAACAAGTACATGCTGTGGTCACTGCCACATGTAACTGATACACCGTAACAAGTACATGCTGTGGTCACTGCCACATGTAACTGATACACTGTAACAAGTACATGCTGTGGTCACTGCCACATGTAACTGATACACCGTAACAAGTACATGCTGTGGTCACTGCTACATGTAACTGATACACTGTAACAAGTACATGCTGTGGTCACTGCTACATGTAACTGATACACCGTAACAAGTACATGCTGTGGTCACTGCCACATGTAACTGATACACTGTAACAAGTACATGCTGTGGTCACTGCCACATGTAACTGATACACCGTAACAAGTACATGCTGTGGTCACTGCCACATGTAACTGATACACCGTAACAAGTACATGCTGTGGTCACTGCTACATGTAACTGATACACCGTAACAAGTACATGCTGTGGTCACTGCTACATGTAACTGATATACTGTAACAAGTACATGCTGTGGTCACTGCCACATGTAACTGATACACTGTAACAAGTACATGCTGTGGTCACTGCTACATGTAACTGATACACTGTAACAAGTACATGCTGTGGTCACTGCCACATGTAACTGATACACTGTAACAAGTACATGCTGTGGTCACTGCTACATGTAACTGATACACTGTAACAAGTACATGCTGTGGTCACTGCTACATGTAACTGATACACTGTAACAAGTACATGCTGTGGTCACTGCTACATGTAACTGATACACTGTAACAAGTACATGCTGTGGTCACTGCCACATGTAACTGATACACCGTAACAAGTACATGCTGTGGTCACTGCCACATGTAACTGATACACTGTAACAAGTACATGCTGTGGTCACTGCTACATGTAACTGATACACCGTAACAAGTACATGCTGTGGTCACTGCCACATGTAACTGATACACTGTAACAAGTACATGCTGTGGTCACTGCTACATGTAACTGATACATTGTAACAAGTACATGCTGTGGTCACTGCTACATGTAACTGATACATTGTAACAAGTACATGCTGTGGTCACTACCACATGTAACTGATACACTGTAACAAGTACATGCTGTGGTCACTGCCACATGTAACTGATACACTGTAACAAGTACATGCTGTGGTCACTGCCACATGTAACTGATACACCGTAACAAGTACATGCTGTGGTCACTGCCACATGTAACTGATACACTGTAACAAGTACATGCTGTGGTCACTGCCACATGTAACTGATGAAGCTACTCCCACTATGGGCACCTGCTGTGTCTCCCCCATGATGGGCTATATCTACGGTCCATGTATCTAAGATGGACTCGGTTACAATAGGCCAGGGGTTCTCAACTTTTCCAAGCGAGGTACCCCCTAGTGAGAAAATGTCCCAACCAAGTACCCCAAAGTAGCGGTCACTTAAAATAAAATAAGGTGCTTTTTTTTGGAGCTTTTCCTAACAATTATGTAAAGGCCCCCTCAGCAACCCCACATGTAGTATAATAGCACAAATAAAATAAGAACCCCCCCAGTGTTATAGCAACCCCTATATAGTATAATGTCCCTGAGTGGCCCCTCCATGCAGTATAAAGTGATAGGAGCCCTGACAGTGTCATACACTATGTATTATAGATATATAGTCCTAGGAGCCCTGACAGTGTCATACGCTATGTATTATAGATATATAGTCCTAGGAGCCCTGACAGTGTCATACGCTATGTATTATAGATATATAGTCCTAGGAGCCCTGACAGTGTCATACGCTATGTATTATAGATATATAGTCCTAGGAGCCCTGACAGTGTCATACGCTATCTATTATAGATATATAGTCCTAGGAGCCCTGACAGTGTCATACGCTATGTATTATAGATATATAGCCCTAGGAGCCCTGACAGTGTCATACGCTATGTATTATAGATATATAGCCCTAGGAGCCCTGACAGTGTCATACGCTATGTATTATAGATATATAGCCCTAGGAGCCCTGACAGTGTCATACGCTATGTATTATAGATATATAGTCCTAGGAGCCCTGACAGTGTCATACGCTATGTTTTATAGATATATAGTCCTAGGAGCCCTGACAGTGTCATACGCTATGTATTATAGATATATAGTCCTAGGAGCCCTGACAGTGTCATACGCTATGTATTATAGATATATAGTCCTAGGAGCCCTGACAGTGTCATGCGCTATGTATTATAGATATTTAGTCCTAGGAGCCCTGACAGTGTCACACGCTATGTATTATAGATATGTAGTCCTAGGAGCCCTGACAGTGTCACACACTATGTATTATAGATATATATAGTACTAGGAGCCCTGACAGTGTCATACACTATGTTTTATAGATATATAGTCCTGGGAGCCCTGACAGTGTCACACACTATGTATTATAGATATATAGTCCTAGGAGTCCTGACAGTGTCATACACTATGTATTATAGATATATAGTCCTAGGAGCCCTGACAGTGTCATACACTATGTATTATAGATATATAGTCCTAGGAGTCCTGACAGTGTCATACACTATGTATTATAGATATATAGTCCTAGGAGCCCTGACAGTGTCATACACTATGTATTATAGGTATATAGTCCTAGGAGCCCTGACAGTGTCATACACTATGTATTATAGATATATAGTCCTAGGAGCCCTGACAGTGTCATACACTATGTATTATAGGTATATAGTCCTAGGAGCCCTGACAGTGTCATACACTATGTATTATAGATATATAGTCCTAGGAGCCCTGACAGTGTCATACACTGTTTTATAGATATACAGTCCTAGTTATATAATACACAGTGTCGTATCTGCAGTACTAGATGACATCACCAGGTGGCGGTATTGTAGATATATAATACACAGTGTCGTATCTGCGGTACTAGATGACATCACCAGGTGGCGGTATTGTAGATATATAATACACAGTGTCGTATCTGTGGTACTAGGTGACATCGCCAGGTGGCGGTATTGTAGATATATAATACAGTGTCGTATCTGCGGTACTAGGTGACATCGCCAGGTGGCGGTATTGTAGATATATAATACACAGTGTCGTATCTGCGGTACTAGGTGACATCGCCAGGTGGCGGTATTGTAGATATATAATACACAGTGTCGTATCTGCGGTACTAGGTGACATCGCCAGGTGGCGGTATTGTAGATATATAATACACAGTGTCGTATCTGCGGTACTAGGTGACATCACCAGGTGGCAGTATTGTAGATATATAATACACAGTGTCGTATCTGCGGTACTAGGTGACATCGCCAGGTGGCGGTATTGTAGATATATAATACACAGTGTCGTATCTGCGGTACTAGGTGACATCGCCAGGTGGCGGTATTGTAGATATATAATACACAGTGTCGTATCTGCGGTACTAGGTGACATCACCAGGTGACAGTATTGTAGATATATAATACACAGTGTCGTATCTGCGGTACTAGGTGACATCGCCAGGTGGCGGTATTGTAGATATATAATACACAGTGTCGTATCTGCGGTACTAGGTGACATCGCCAGGTGGCGGTATTGTAGATATATAATACACAGTGTCGTATCTGCGGTACTAGGTGACATCACCAGGTATTGTAGATATATAATACACAGTGTCATATCTGCAGTATTAAGTGACATCACCAGGTGGCGGTATTGTAGATATATAATACACAGTGTCGTATCTGCAGTACTAGATGACAACACCAGGTGGCGGTATTGTAGATATATAATACACAGTGTCGTATCTGCAGTACTAGATGACAACACCAGGTGGCGGTATTGTAGATATATAATACACAGTGTTGTATCTGCAGTACTAGGTGACATCACCAGGTGGCGGTATTGTAGATATATAAAACACAGTGTCGTATCTGCAGTACTAGGTGACATCACCAGGTGGCGGTATTGTAGATATATAATACACAGTGTCGTATCTGCAGTACTAGATGACAACACCAGGTGGCGGTATTGTAGTTATATAATACATAGTGTTGTATCTGCAGTACTAGATGACATCACCAGGTGGCGGTATTGTAGATATATAATACACAGTGTCGTATTTGCAGTTCTAGGTGACATCACCAGGTGGCGGTATTGTAGATATATAATACACAGTGTCGTATCTGCAGTACTAGATGACAACACCAGGTGGCGGTATTGTAGATATATAATACACAGTGTCATATCTGCAGTATTAAGTGACATCACCAGGTGGCGGTATTGTAGATATATAATACACAGTGTCGTATCTGCAGTACTAGATGACAACACCAGGTGACGGTATTGTAGATATATAATACACAGTGTCATATCTGCAGTATTAAGTGACATCACCAGGTGGCAGTATTGTAGATATATAATACACAGTGTCGTATCTGCAGTACTAGATGACATCACCAGGTGGCGGTATTGTAGATATATAATACACAGTGTCGTATCTGCAGTACTAGATGACATCGCCAGGTGGCGGTATTGTAGATATATAATACACAGTGTCGTATCTGCAGTATTAAGTGACATCACCAGGTGGCGGTATTGTAGATATATAATACACAGTGTCGTATCTGCAGTACTAGATGACATCGCCAGGTGGCGGTATTGTAGATATATAATACACAGTGTCGTAACTGCAGTACTAGGTGACATCACCAGGTGGCGGTATTGTAGATATATAATACACAGTGTCGTAGCTGCAGTTCTAGGTGACATCGCCAGGTGGCGGTATTGTAGATATATACAGTAATACACAGTGTCGTATCTGCAGTACTAGATGACATCACCAGGTGGCGGTATTGTAGATATATATAATAAACAGTGTCGTATCTGCAGTACTAGATGACATCACCAGGTAGCGGTATTGTAGATATATAATACACAGTGTCATATCTGCAGTACTAGATGACATCGCCTGGTGGCGGTATTGTAGATATATAATACACAGTGTCGTATCTGCAGTATTAAGTGACATCACCAGGTGGCGGTATTGTAGATATATAATACACAGTGTTGTATCTGCGGTACTAGGTGACATCGCCAGGTGGCGGTATTGTAGATATATAATACACAGTGTCATATCTACGGTACTAGGAGACATCACCAGGTGGCGGTATTGTAGATATATAATACACAGTGTCGTATCTGTGGTACTAGGTGACATCGCCAGGTGGCGGTATTGTAGATGTATAATACAGTGTCGTATCTGCGGTACTAGGTGACATCGCCAGGTGGCGGTATTGTAGATATATAATACACAGTGTCGTATCTGCGGTACTAGGTGACATCGCCAGGTGGCGGTATTGTAGATATATATAATAAACAGTGTCGTATCTGCAGTACTAGATGACATCACCAGGTAGCGGTATTGTAGATATATAATACACAGTGTCATATCTGCAGTACTAGATGACATCGCCTGGTGGCGTTATTGTAGATATATAATACACAGTGTCGTATCTGCAGTACTAGGTGACATCACCAGGTGGCAGTATTGTAGATATATAATACACAGTGTCGTATCTGCGGTACTAGGTGACATCACCAGGTGGCGGTATTGTAGATATATAATACACAGTGTCGTATCTGCAGTATTAAGTGACATCACCAGGTGGCGGTATTGTAGATATATAATACACAGTGTCGTATCTGCAGTACTAGGTGACATCACCAGGTGGCGGTATTGTAGATATATAATACACAGTGTCGTATTTGCAGTACTAGGTGACATCACCAGGTGGCGGTATTGTAGATATATAATACACAGTGTCGTATTTGCAGTACTAGGTGACATCACCAGGTGGCGGTATTGTAGATATATAATACACAGTGTCGTATCTGCAGTATTAAGTGACATCACCAGGTGGCAGTATTGTAGATATATAATACACAGTGTTGTATCTGCAGTACTAGATGACATCACCAGGTGGCAGTATTGTAGCTATATAATACACAGTGTCGTATCTGCGGTACTAGGTGACATCACCAGGTGGCGGTATTGTACTGATAACATTGTAAAATTTATTATCACAGGTCATGTGACCGTCACTGACATTGTCACTGTTATTATTATTGTTATTACAGTCTGATTAACCCCTGAACGTCCAGTAGCCCATTTTATTAACCCATGAATATCCAACTGAGGTATAAGAATTACTGATCACATGATAATATGTAATAATATGTAAAATTCATGACAGGCTGTGTCCGCTCCGGCCTGCTTACTGATGGTTTCCAGGTGACCGGAGATTATTCTACATTGTTATATAAAGATGAAGCGTCACTTTAATAAAAAAGTCAGTGATAGAGCTGTAATAAGATTTAGATACACAGTGATACGTGGGGGCGGAGCCCAGAGTGTATAATCTACAGTACGGGGGTCGTATCTCATCACATAGCAGAGCCGGCTGTGTTGTGCGGCTGACCCTCCAGGCCGGACCCTCCTCCTCCTCCTCTTCCTCCTCCTCCTCGTGTCTGTAGGGAGAAGAAGAAACCACGTCTCAGGATTAAGCTGCTGCATGTGACCCCTGAGGGCCCCAAAGTGAGCATCACCCCAAAATCCAAATACCAAGATGGCCACCATTGTATCTCCCACACAGGTCGTCACCCAGCTTTCCCACAACCAGATATGATATTATTCACAGTGATCCCAAGGTTACCGGCGGCTCAGTCCTCCTCACTGGAGCTGGAACTGTCCGGAGCGCCCCCCAGAGCCGATCTACAGCCAAGATGGCGGCAGCCATTCCCTGGCCGGAGCTGTATGGGCTGCAGCCTGCTGCGGGCTCTCATCATTGGTACCTGGAGGGAGGATGATAGGATTAGATACACAGTATCACACATGATAGGATTAGATACACAGCTCAGCACACAGTATCCCACATTATAGGATTAGATACATGGCTCAGCACACAGTATCCCACATTATAGGATTAGATACATGGCTCAGCACACAGTATCACACATTATAGGCTTAGATACATGGCTCAGCACACAGTATCCCACATTATAGGCTTAGATACATGGCTCAGCACACAGTATCCCACATTATAGGCTTAGATACATGGCTCAGCACACAGTATCACACATTATAGGATTAGATACATGGCTCAGAGCACAGTATCACACATTATAGGATTAGATACATGGCTCAGCACACAGTATCCCACATTATAGGATTAGATACATGGCTCAGCACACAGTATCCCACATTATAGGATTAGATACACCGCTCAGCACACAGTATCACACATTATAGGATTAGATACACAGCTCAGCACACAGTATCACACATTATAGGCTTAGATACATGGCTCAGCACACAGTATCACACATTATAGGATTAGATACACAGCTCAGCACACAGTATCACACATTATAGGATTAGATACATGGCTCAGCACACAGTATCACACATTATAGGATTAGATACACCACTCAGCACACAGTATCACACATTATAGGATTAGATACATGGTTCAGCACACAGTATCACACATTATAGGATTAGATACATGACTCAGCAGACAGTATCTCACATAATAAGATTAGATACACAGCTCAGCAGACAGTATCACACATGATAAGATTAAATACAGAGTTCAGAAGATAGTATCACACATAGTAGGATTAGATACACAGCCCAGCAGACTGTATCACACATAGTAGGATTAGATACACAGCCCAGCAGACTGTATCACACATTATAGGATTAGATACACCACTCAGCACACAGTATCACACATTATAGGATTAGATACATGGTTCAGCACACAGTATCACACATTATAGGATTAGATACATGACTCAGCAGACAGTATCTCACATAATAAGATTAGATACACAGCTCAGCAGACAGTATCACACATGATAAGATTAAATACAGAGTTCAGAAGATAGTATCACACATAGTAGGATTAGATACACAGCCCAGCAGACTGTATCACACATAGTAGGATTAGATACACAGCCCAGCAGACTGTATCACACATTATAGGATTAGATACACCACTCAGCACACAGTATCACACATTATAGGATTAGATACATGGTTCAGCACACAGTATCACACCTCTTGTGTTGCTCTCACCTCTTCACTTGAGCTTGATGCCTCGTATCTCCAGTCGGGGTTACACTTTGGTGGGGTACATGGCGCCTCGTACCCTCTCCCTCTCTGTACCTGCTGTGCCCGCTTTTTGGTCGCTGTCGCCCCTTTCTGTGTCCTGCTTGTGGTTCTTTTCTATCAGGAGATAAAATCCCAAAAATAAAATCTCTGGCTGTCAGGCCCCTTCCTTGTCATTACACCACTTGTCCACCAGGTGGAGCTCAGTTGAAGGTCACGTCTCACCACCTCCAGCTCCACTGATTCCGGCACAGAGGGAACTTTTTCTCCCGTCCCCGCCATTCCTGAGTAATCAGTGTTGTTGGTTGCAGCACCCAATATGCTAATTAGGTTCTATCGATGGTGGGTTCTGGGATGGAGCAGATAGTTTGGGACCACCTGCCTGACTGTAGAGAACATAATTAGCATATTGGGTGCTGGAACTAAGAACACTGATTGCTCAGGATCAGTGGGGGCTACAAAACAAATTTCAGCTGTGCCAGAATCAGTGAAGGGGCAGCCATAGAAGGAAACATCTGAGGGTGGGAGTGGCGAGAGGTTCTCTTTATAGGGGCTGGGTAAGACATATGGCAGAGGTTAGTGGGCTGGGCTCCCCCCTGTAGTCACTACAGGGGCCACGTCTCTTCACCCAGTGGTGTAGCCATAGGAGTCATAGCAGTTGTACTTGGGACTGAGCCCCTAAGAAAGGGAACCCCAAAGGCCCCCTCACCGGACCCCTGCTGCCTGCTCTAGTGAATAGTGTACCTACCTTCTCCCTGCGGGGGCCTGATGTGGCCCCTGACTGTCTCTTCTGTCCTGTGAGTGATAGGGGACCCGGGAAGAGGACAGAAGAGACAACGGGGGCCACATTAGGGAACTGGAGGTATAAAAATCCGCATTGTGGCCTGGGCAGTACGTGGGGGCGCTATTACCTATGTGTGGGGGGGGGAATATTCTATTGTGGGGCAACAAGGAGCGCACAGATACTTTCTAGGGGCTTAAAGGGGGCCTCTGGTTGTCACTGCTGGGTGAACCGGTCACTCAAGAGATGCAGCAGAGAGTTCAGCTCGGACTAGATGACCATAGATGTGACTTCGAGGGCGCTGCTTGGTCCCGAGACTCCATTCACTTACACATGCTGGGAGTTGTGGTCAGAGTCGCCCTGTAGCCTGAGCCTTATAGACAGGGAGGGCAGCCATGGGGGGGTCCGAGCTGAGCTTTTGTACCCGGGCCCCGGAGCCTTTCCCTACGTCTCTGTCCCGTACAGCGCTGAGAATCAGTCATATAACAAGGGCAGGGCTGACTGCCCCCATCATCCACAGGAGGATCCCTATCATGTGGTCACATCAAAACCGCCTCATCCTGTGTACACAGCCGCTACATGACCAGATGACACATGTACATGACCGCCCGCCCTCGCCCTCTGAGGGCGCTGCAAACCACAGGAGCGGCGGGATCCTGGGAGAGCGGAACATTCCCAGAGCGCAGGAGAGAAGCTGAGGGCACAGGGTCAGGAGAAGCCTGCAGAGCATCGCGCCACAATGTCCCTGCCCTCTGCAGAGCATTGTACCAGGACATCCCTGCACTACGCAGAGCATTGCACCAAAACACCCCTGCCCTCTGCAGAACATTGCACCAGAACATCCCTGCCCTCTGCAGAACATTACACCAGGACATCCCTGCCCTACGCAGAGCATTGCACCAGGACATCCCTGCCCTCTGCAGAACATTACACCAGGACATCCCTGCCCTACGCAGAGCATTGCACCAGGACATCCCTGCCATCTGCAGAACATTGCACCAGAACATCCCTACCCTCTGCAGAACATTACACCAGGACATCCCTGCCCTCTGCAGAACATTACACAAGAGTATCCCTCCCCTGTGCAGAACATTACACCAGGACATCCCTGCCCTCTGCAGAACATTACACAAGAGTATCCCTCCCCTGTGCAGAACATTACACCAGGACACCCCTGCCCTCTGCAGAACATTACACCAGGACATCCCTGCCCTCTGCAGAACATTACACCAGGACATCCCTGCCCTCTGCAGAACATTGCACCAGAACATCCCTACCCTCTGCAGAACATTACACCAGGACATCCCTGCCCTCTGCAGAACATTACACCAGGACATCCCTGCCCTCTGCAGAACATTACACCAGGACATCCCTGCCCTCTGCAGAACATTACACAAGAGTATCCCTCCCCTGTGCAGAACATTACACCAGGACACCCCTGCCCTCTGCAGAACATTACACCAGGACATCCCTGCCCTCTGCAGAACATTACACCAGGACATCCCTGCCCTCTGCAGAACATTACACAAGAGTATCCCTCCCCTGTGCAGAACATTACACCAGGACACCCCTGCCCTCTGCAGAACATTACACCAGGACATCCCTGCCCTCTGCAGAACATTACACCAGGACATCCCTGCCCTCTGCAGAACATTACACAAGAGTATCCCTCCCCTGTGCAGAACATTACACCAGGACACCCCTGCCCTCTGCAGAACATTACACCAGGACATCCCTGCCCTCTGCAGAACATTACACCAGGACATCCCTGCCCTCTGCAGAACATTACACAAGAGTATCCCTCCCCTGTGCAGATCATTACACCAGGACATCCCTTCCCCCTGCAGAGCATTGCACCAGACCTTCCCCACACCCTTCTGCTTCCCTCCTGTGCGGCTGTCACCTGGGTCATGGCTGTCACTGTCAGGCTGGGGGTGACGCTCTCCTCGCAGCAGCCCAGGCAGCGGTCATTGATGGCGTTTGGTTCTGTTCCCAGATCTCCTAATCCCTCTGGCGGGGACACAATCCGGCTCACTCGGTTGGAGATTTTCGAAGCGGCGCTCACTTTACCCTGAGCACAAAGAGAGGAAAATCTCAAAAGCATTTCAAAAACATCTCAGCCGTTCCGGTGATAAGAAGTTTCCCTGTCCTGAATTACATCATGTTTTATACTCCAGTCACATCCAGAGCTGCATGCACAATCCTGCTCAATACTATTATCTCTCAGGCTGCAGAACCTCGCTGCTAGGCCGTGAGTACCTGTTCAGATTATGCTGCAGAGATGTAGCACATGTACACCAGTTAGTATAGTGTACTGTGGTATATAAAACACTACATGTACCACAATGCCCTGCAGGACCCCTGTGACACATACAAGATGGCCTAGGGCCTACTGTGTGACTGGAGGAGCAGACTCCTCTGTGCCACTTACTTACCTGGACTGTCAGTTTATCTCCGCAGCAGCCAAGGCAGCGATAATCCCCGGTCCCAGGATCTACCGGAGGTGGCGAAACCGTGTACACGTCCCCGGCCACCTACAGGAGACACGAGAAGTGGGGGAGAGGGCAAACTGCTGAGTATTGTGTGTGTTATATGTGTATTATATGTGTACTGTGTATATTATATGTGTATTATATGTGTACTATGTGTGCATTATATGTGTATTATATGTGTACTGTGTATATTATATGTGTATTATATGTGTACCGTCTGTATTATATGTGTATTATATGTGTACTGCGTATATTATATGTGTATTATATGTGTACTGTCTGTATTATATGTGTATTATACGTGTACGGTCTGTATTATATGTGTATTATATGTGTACTGTGTGTATTATACGTGTACTGTCTGTATTATATGTGTATTATATGTGTACTGCGTGTATTATATGTGTACTGTCTGTATTATATGTGTATTATATGTATATTATATGTGTACTGTCTGTATTATATGTGTATTATATGTGTACTGCGTGTATTATATGTGTACTGCGTGTATTATATGTGTACTGTGTATATTATATGTGTATTATATGTGTACTGTCTGTATTATATGTGTATTATATGTGTACTGTGTATATTATATGTGTATTATATGTGTACCGTCTGTATTATATGTGTATTATATGTGTACTGTGTATATTATATGTGTATTATATGTGTACTGTCTGTATTATATGTGTATTATATGTGTACTGCGTATATTATATGTGTATTATATGTGTACTGCGTATATTATATGTGTATTATATGTGTACTGCGTATATTATATGTGTATTATATGTGTACTGCGTATATTATATGTGTATTATATGTGTACTATGTGTGCATTATATGTGTATTATATGTATACTATGTGTGCATTATATGTGTATTATATGTGTACTGTGTATATTATATGTGTATTATACGTGTACTGTCTGTATTATATGTGTATTATACGTGTACTGTCTGTATTATATGTGTATTATATGTGTACTGCATATATTATATGTGTATTATATGTGTACTGTCTGTATTATATGTGTATTATGTGTACTGCGTATATTATATGTGTATTATATGTGTACTGCGTATATTATATGTGTATTATATGTGTACTGCGTATATTATATGTGTATTATATGTGTACTGCGTATATTATATGTGTATTATATGTGTACTGTCTGTATTATATGTGTATTATGTGTACTGCGTATATTATATGTGTATTATATGTGTACTGCGTATATTATATGTATATTATATGTGTACTGTCTGTATTATATGTGTATTATACGTGTACTGTCTGTATTATATGTGTATTATACGTGTACTGTCTGTATTATATGTGTATTATACGTGTACACGTCCCCGGCCACCTACAGGAGACACGAGAAGTGGGGAGAGGGCAAACTGCTGAGTATCGTGTGTATTATATGTGTATTATATGTGTACTGCGTATATTATATGTGCATTATATGTGTACTATGTGTGCATTATATGTGTATTATATGTGTACTGCGTATATTATATGTGTATTATATGTGTACTGCGTATATTATATGTGTATTATATGTGTACTGTCTGTATTATATGTGTATTATATGTGTACTGCGTATATTATATGTGTATTATATGTGTACTGTCTGTATTATATGTGTATTATACGTGTACTATCTGTATTATATATGTATTATATATGTACTGCGTATATTATATGTGTATTATATGTGTACTGCATATATTATATGTGTATTATACGTGTACTGCGTATATTATATGTGTATTATACGTGTACTGTCTGTATTATATGTGTATTATACGTGTACTGTCTGTATTATATGTGTATTATATGTGTACTGCATATATTATATGTGTATTATATGTGTACTGTCTGTATTATATGTGTATTATGTGTACTGCGTATATTATATGTGTATTATATGTGTACTGCGTATATTATATGTGTATTATATGTGTACTGCGTATATTATATGTGTATTATATGTGTACTGCGTATATTATATGTGTATTATATGTGTACTGTCTGTATTATATGTGTATTATGTGTACTGCGTATATTATATGTGTATTATATGTGTACTGCGTATATTATATGTATATTATATGTGTACTGTCTGTATTATATGTGTATTATACGTGTACTGTCTGTATTATATGTGTATTATACGTGTACTGTCTGTATTATATGTGTATTATACGTGTACTGTCTGTATTATATGTGTATTATACGTGTACTGTCTGTATTATATGTGTATTATACGTGTACACGTCCCCGGCCACCTACAGGAGACACGAGAAGTGGGGAGAGGGCAAACTGCTGAGTATCCTGTGTATTATATGTGTAATATATGTGTACTGTCTGTATTATATGTGTATTATATGTGTACTGCGTATATTATATGTGTATTATATGTGTACTGCGTATATTATATGTGTATTATACGTGTACTGCGTATATTATATGTGTATTATACGTGTACTGCGTATATTATATGTGTACTGCGTATATTATATGTGTACTATATGTGTACTGCGTATATTATATGTGTATTATACCTGTACTGCGTATATTATATGTGTACTGCATATATTATATGTGTATTATATGTGTACTGCGAATATATGTGCATTATATGTGTTCTGTGTATATTATATGTGTATTATATGTGTACTGTCTGTATTATGTGTATTATATGTGTATTATACGTGTACTGTCTGTATTATATGTGTATTATATGTGTACTGCGTATATTATATGTGTATTATATGTGAACTGCGTATATTATATGTGTATTATACGTGTACTGCGTATATTATATGTGTACTGCGTATATTATGTGTATTATATGTGTACTGCGTATATTATATGTGTATTATATGTGTACTGTCTGTATTATATGTGTATTATATGTGTATTATACGTGTACTGTCTGTATTATATATGTATTATATGTGTATTATACGTGTACTGCGTATATTATGTGTATTATATGTGTACTGCGTATATTATGTGTATTATATGTGTACTGCGTATATTATATGTGTATTATACGTGTACTGTCTGTATTATATGTGTATTATACGTGTACTGTCTGTATTATATGTGTATTATATGTGTATTATACGTGTACTGTCTGTATTATATGTGTACTGCGTATATTATATGTGTATTATACGTGTACTGTCTGTATTATATGTGTATTATATGTGTACTGTGTATATTATATGTGTATTATACGTGTACTGTCTGTATTATATGTGTATTATACATGTACTGTCTGTATTATATGTGTATTATACGTGTACACGTCCCCGGCCACCTACAGGAGTCACGAGAAGTGGGGAGAGGGCAAACTGCTGAGTATCGTGTGTATTATATGTGTATTATATGTGTACTGCGTATATTATATGTGCATTATATGTGTACTATGTGTGCATTATATGTGTACTATGTGTGCATTATATGTGTATTATATGTGTACTGCGTATATTATATGTGTATTATATGTGTACTGCGTATATTATATGTGTATTATATGTGTACTGTCTGTATTATATGTGTATTATACGTGTATTATACGTGTACTATCTGTATTATATATGTATTATATATGTACTGCATGTATTATATGTGTACTGCATATATTATATGTGTATTATACGTGTACTGCGTATATTATATGTGTATTATACGTGTACTGCGTATATTATATGTGTATTATACGTGTACTGCGTATATTATATGTGTATTATACGTGTACTGCATATATTATATGTGTATTATACGTGTACTGCGTATATTATATGTGTATTATATGTGTACTGCATATATTATATGTGTATTATATGTGTACTGCGAATATTATATGTGCATTATATGTGTACTGCGTATATTATATGTGTATTATATGTGTACTGTCTGTATTATATGTGTATTATATGTGTATTATACGTGTACTGTCTGTATTATATGTGTATTATATGTGTATTATACGTGTACTGTCTGTATTATATATGTATTATATGTGTACTGCGTGTATTATATGTGTACTGCGTATATTATATGTGTATTATATGTGTATTATACGTGTACTGCGTATATTATACGTGTACTGCGTATATTATGTGTATTATATGTGTACTGCGTATATTATGTGTATTATATGTGTACTGCGTATATTATATGTGTATTATATGTGTACTGCGTATATTATATGTGTATTATATGTGTACTGCGTATATTATATGTGTATTATATGTGTACTGTCTGTATTATATGTGTATTATATGTGTATTATATGTGTACTGTCTGTATTATATGTGTATTATATGTGTATTATACGTGTACTGTCTGTATTATATGTGTACTGCGTATATTATATGTGTATTATATGTGTACTGTCTGTATTATATGTGTATTATATGTGTATTATACGTGTACTGTCTGTATTATATGTGTACTGCGTATATTATATGTGTATTATACGTGTACTGTCTGTATTATATGTGTATTATATGTGTACTGCGTATATTATATGTGTATTATATGTGTACTGTCTGTATTATATGTGTATTATACGTGTACGGTCTGTATTATATGTGTATTATATGTGTACTGCGTGTATTATATGTGTACTGTCTGTATTATATGTGTATTATATGTGTATTATATGTGTACTGTCTGTATTATATGTGTATTATATGTGTACTGTGTATATTATATGTGTATTATATGTGTACTGTCTGTATTATATGTGTATTATATGTGTACTGCGTATATTATATGTGTATTATATGTGTACTGTCTGTATTATATGTGTATTATATGTGTACTGCGTATATTATATGTGTATTATATGTGTACTGCGTATATTATATGTGTATTATACGTGTACTGTCTGTATTATATGTGTATTATATGTGTACTGCGTATATTATATGTGTATTATATGTGTACTGTCTGTATTATATGTGTATTATACGTGTACGGTCTGTATTATATGTGTATTATATGTGTACTGCGTATATTATATGTGTATTATATGTGTACTGTCTGTATTATATGTGTATTATACGTGTACTGTCTGTATTATATGTGTATTATATGTGTACTGCGTATATTATATGTGTATTATATGTGTACTGTCTGTATTATATGTGTATTATACGTGTACGGTCTGTATTATATGTGTATTATATGTGTACTGCGTATATTATATGTGTATTATATGTGTACTGTCTGTATTATATGTGTATTATACGTGTACGGTCTGTATTATATGTGTATTATATGTGTACTGCGTATATTATATGTGTATTATATGTGTACTGTCTGTATTATATGTGTATTATACGTGTACGGTCTGTATTATATGTGTATTATATGTGTACTGCGTGTATTATACGTGTACTGTCTGTATTATATGTGTATTATATGTGTACTGCGTGTATTATATGTGTACTGTCTGTATTATATGTGTATTATATGTGTATTATATGTGTACTGTCTGTATTATATGTGTATTATATGTGTACTGTGTATATTATATGTGTATTATATGTGTACTGTCTGTATTATATGTGTATTATATGTGTACTGTGTATATTATATGTGTATTATATGTGTACTGTCTGTATTATATGTGTATTATATGTGTACTGCGTATATTATATGTGTATTATGTGTTATATATGGATATTATAAGTGTACTATGTGCATTATATGTGTACTAATTGTTATATATATGTATATTATACATGTATGTATATATTATATGTGTACTATGTGTTATATATTCACCAGGAATGCCAGGGATCGGTGCCCGGGGTTATAGGACCAGATACTTTTCTTCCGCCCACGCTGGGCCACGTGCACCGGCTGGATGAGGCTGCCTCTTCTCTTTACTGACTCTTTATGTCCCGAACTCTTCAACTGGAGGAAAAATATAAATAGGGACAAATATATATATATATATATATATCAGAATCTACACCAAACCCTACTAAGTCTGCAGAGTCTTCCAGTAGTTAGTGTTGGTGTCTGATACAAAAGCTATGAGTGAGGAGAGAGACGTTTTATGGATGACTGCAGTAGCCCCTCCTGCCTGCAGGTGTCACTGTTACCACAGTACATGTTATCTGGGAACCATAGTAACACTGCAGGAAGATGTGGGCCCGGTGTCCCTATAGCCAAGGGAGGGCCTCCAGTACTGAGGGTGCCGCTCCCTGCCCTCACCCCAAATACATCAGACCACCCACCTGCCCCTTAGTGGCAGCCTTTCCCCCCACCACCACACTCATGGCCGTCAGCAGCAACGTCAGAGTTGTAAAGATGTTCATGGCGGTCACAGATCCGGATCTCGCTGAATGTTCTGTGTCTTGAGAATCTGCAGAGAAAAGAAGAGGAAGGAGAAGAGAAAATGCTTAAACCGCGAGGGCGATATATTGTAGGCCAGCGGGTAACAGATATGGAAACTGCAGACTGAAGCGCGGTGCCCAGTGTTTACACTGCAGAGCAGCCCATTGGGGGGCGGGGCCACAGTCTGATTGACAGTTCTGCTGCACCTGCCATAGCTCTGTGCTGGAGATCACTACACAATATGGCAGCAACAGGGGCAGATCTCAGCAACCCCTCCGCACCCTGGCACATCCGATACTGGGTAAACACCACAGCCTGAGGTCAGCAGAACTGCGTGACTGTGTAGCGTCTCAGACGGACAGTTATGCTGACAGCAGAGAGTTGGGAATGGGGCGTGGTACTGACCCCCCACCCGGGCACTGAGTCAGCCAAAATCTGCTAAAATCTAGGGGAAAATAGTAACGTACGGTCCTGGACATGGTCCTCTACACGACTACACTGCACCACCACCATGTACACAGACTAATGGCTGCCGGTGGAGATTTGTAGCTGTCCCGAGACCCAGGGATGGGCCATGGGAGAGTCCATGTAGGCCCAGAGAGCTAAAAGCCCTGTGGCGGTGCCCATATCCGCCTGAGCAGGTGTGAGAGGAGATCTCCATAGTACCAGGGGGTTGCAGTTTGCCCCTTTAACCCCCACCATGTGGTAACAAAAGAAGGGCTGAAGGAAGCCAAAATCCTCAGGTGTGAAGATGAGAATGAAGCCGAGGATACAGGCGAGGAAGAGGAGGAGAGGCAACGGGAAACAGAAGAGCCAACCAGACATTGTCCTCTACGTGGCGAGGAGAGCCGGAGGGGGCTGTGTCGGGGATGGAGCCCCTTATCTGGGCCCTCGGCACCAGATTAGACAATGGGGGCTCAAGGCTAAGCTCTACCAGAAGTCCAGGGCTGGTGGAGGCATGATGGGCCTGAAGAGCGCCGCCCTGCTGTACAAGAACTGTTACTGCTCTGTGTATGTACATAGTGGGATGCAGGAGGGGGCGCTATAGTAGGGTAAGTGCTTCATCGCTCTGAAAGCCACTGATGTCTGCTCGTCGTACTGTTGCTCTGAAGCTCCGAGTCACTGTAGGGTGAGGTTACGTATTGGCCGCCATCTTCTCTTGACAGGTACAAGCAGAGAGGTGGCGCTGTGTTTGCACTTAGTTGTTGCACCAGGGGGGTAGTTATTTTGGGCATCCTGTGTTATGGCCCCCTGTGGGGACTCACTATAAGGGGTCTGGCTTTGTGTTGTGGCCGCAGTCTACAGCGTCACAAAGCCGTCAATGTGAGAAGAGGAGCGTCGCCGGTCGCCTCGTGTACACCCCGGGTGGCCGCAGTCAGGGAGCGCTGTGATGTCATGTGTGTCAGATTGGGTGGTTCTTCTCTACATGACTGCTCTGTGTGTGATATTACACCTACTATACCTGTGATCACCTGGAGCGATGACATCACCACTTTATGTCATTACATCACATGACTGTACTTCTTTGCACCAGTTGCTGCTCTGATTTATGGCAGGAGAGCTGCAGGCCCCTACACCATAGGGCCCAGCTTTTGTTTGCAGCACCTCAGGCTCTGTGTGTGTCATTACAGCAGTTATATGGACAATGACAGGGGGGCGGGGACTTTCCATGTCGTGCACTACGGGGGCGGATCGGGAGGGGATTGGGGGGTCTTTTTGTTTTCCACATTTGTTTTTCTGAACAAGATCCAGAAGACTTCGGAGTGTCGGCTCATAAAGCTGAATCCCTGGATAATGAAATGTTCTTGACCTGGCGTCACAGCTGCAGTTTTGTCACAATGTCATAAACGGAATCCAGTGTAGAACCTGTAACAGGACCCCCCAATGGCATAAGGATGTTATGGGCCCCTTAGGCTCAGGGCCCGGGCTCTGCAATCCCCTGTGAGCTAACACATTCTAGACTCCAGGCTGAGAGCTCCAACCTGCACAGATACAGTGTAACAAACCCTCAGCTGTGTCAGGAGGACGGATTTTCAGCCTCGGTTGACAAGAGGTTAATATTAAGCATATATATATATTCTGCCATGGCTCATCCCGCAGACATCCACCCAGATCACGTCAGCGAGCGAGCAGGATGTCTGGTCACCAAATCACTTCCAGACCCCCACCTCCCCCCTCGGCCCCCCACATTTTCACTTCTCCCCTATATTTATAGAATTACAGATTTCTCCTCTTCTCCGGCAGATTCCCACTATATGAATGAGCCCCCGCCAGCTCCACGCCCCGAGCCCCTTGTGGTTGTGCAGATCCCCCCACCCCAGCCGAAACCTGACCACAGACTACGGAGCGGCTCAGCCCAGCCGGAAAACTGAAGCCGTCTACATACTGAAGTCTCCGAATATCCAGAATCTGAAGTCAACAGACGGGGAGAAGAGCCAAGGAGACCCCTGACCCACGTGATAATGTCACCGGGTGTTGTATGTGATGTCATTCACTCTGTTACTAGCGTTATATATCATCTGATGACATCATTCTGCCCCTGATCTCCTGTGTCCCCCTGTATCGCCTGTTTATAGCACCAAGGTTAGGGCCCCGCACCAGAGGGGGCGCATACATTCCCACCACCAGAGGGGGCGCATACATTCCCACCACCTGAGGGGGCGCATACATTCCCACCACCTGAGGGGGCGCATACATTCCCACCACCTGAGGGGGCGCATACATTCCCACCACCTGAGGGGGCGCATACATTCCCACCACCTGAGGGGGCGCATACATTCCCACCACCAGAGGGGGCGCATACATTCCCACCACCTGAGGGGGCGCATACATTCCCCACCACCAGAGGGGGCGCATACACTCCCACCACCAGAGGGGGCGCATACATTCCCCGCACCAAAGGGGGCGCATACATTCCCCGCACCAGAGGGGGCGCATACATTCCCGCCACCAGAGGGGGCGCATACATTCCCACCACCAGAGGGGGCGCATACATTCCCGCCACCAGAGGGGGCGCATACATTCCCCGCACCAGAGGGGGCGCATACATTCCCCGCACCAGAGGGGGCGCATACATTCCCGCCACCAGAGGGGGCGCATACATTCCCCGCACCAGAGGGGGCGCATACATTCCCACCACCAGAGGGGGCGCATACATTCCCCGCACCAGAGGGGGCGCATACATTCCCACCACCAGAGGGGGCGCATACACTCCCGCCACCAGAGGGGGCGCATACATTCCCGCCACCAGAGGGGGCGCATACACTCCCACCACCAGAGGGGGCGCATACACTCCCACCACCAGAGGGGGCGCATACACTCCCACCACCAGAGGGGGCGCATACACTCCCACCACCAGAGGGGGCGCATACATTCCCGCCACCAGAGGGGGCGCATACATTCCCCGCACCAGAGGGGGCGCATACATTCCCACCACCTGAGGGGGCGCATACATTCCCCGCACCAGAGGGGGCGCATACATTCCCACCACCAGAGGGGGCGCATACATTCCCCGCACCAGAGGGGGCGCATACATTCCCACCACCAGAGGGGGCGCATACACTCCCGCCACCAGAGGGGGCGCATACATTCCCGCCACCAGAGGGGGCGCATACACTCCCACCACCAGAGGGGGCGCATACACTCCCGCCACCAGAGGGGGCGCATACACTCCCACCACCAGAGGGGGCGCATACATTCCCGCCACCAGAGGGGGCGCATACATTCCCCGCACCAGAGGGGTGCATACATTCCCACCACCTGAGGGGGCGCATACATTCCCACCACCTGAGGGGGCGCATACATTCCCCGCACCAGAGGGGTGCATACATTCCCACCACCTGAGGGGGCGCATACATTCCCACCACCAGAGGGGGCGCATACATTCCCCGCACCAGAGGGGGCGCATACATTCCCCGCACCAGAGGGGGCGCATACATTCCCCACCACCAGAGGGGGGCGCATACATTCCCACCACCAGAGGGGGCGCATACATTCCCCGCACCAGAGGGGGCGCATACATTCCCACCACCAGAGGGGGCGCATACATTCCCCGCACCAGAGGGGGCGCATACATTCCCGCCACCAGAGGGGGCGCATACATTCCCACCACCTGAGGGGGCGCATACATTCCCCGCACCAGAGGGGGCGCATACATTCCCACCACCAGAGGGGGCGCATACATTCCCCGCACCAGAGGGGGCGCATACATTCCCACCACCAGAGGGGGCGCATACACTCCCGCCACCAGAGGGGGCGCATACATTCCCGCCACCAGAGGGGGCGCATACACTCCCACCACCAGAGGGGGCGCATACACTCCCGCCACCAGAGGGGGCGCATACACTCCCACCACCAGAGGGGGCGCATACATTCCCGCCACCAGAGGGGGCGCATACATTCCCCGCACCAGAGGGGTGCATACATTCCCACCACCTGAGGGGGCGCATACATTCCCACCACCAGAGGGGGCGCATACATTCCCCACACCAGAGGGAGCACATACACTCCCGCCACCAGAGGGGGCGCATACATTCCCACCACCAGAGGGGGCGCATACATTCCCCACCACCAGAGGGGGCGCATACATTCCCGCCACCAGAGGGAGCGCATACATTCCCGCCACCAGAGGGGGCGCATACATTCCCACCACCAGAGGGGGCGCATACATTCCCCACACCAGAGGGGGCGCATACATTCCCCGCACCAGAGGGGGCGCATACATTCCCACCACCAGAGGGGGCGCATACATTCCCGCCACCAGAGGGGTGCATACATTCCCACCACCTGAGGGGGCGCATACATTCCCACCACCAGAGGGGGCGAATACACTCCCACCACCAGAGGGGGCGCATACACTCCCACCACCAGAGGGGGCGCATACACTCCCACCACCAGAGGGGGCGCATACATTCCCGCCACCAGAGGGGGCGCATACATTCCCACCACCAGAGGGGGCGCATACATTCCCCACACCAGAGGGAGCGCATACATTCCCACCACCAGAGGGGGCGCATACATTCCCACCACCAGAGGGGGCGCATACATTCCCCGCACCAGAGGGGGCGCATACATTCCCGCCACCAGAGGGGGCGCATACATTCCCCGCCACCAGAGGGAGCGCATACATTCCCCGCACCAGAGGGAGCGCATACATTCCCGCCACCAGAGGGGGCGCATACATTCCCGCCACCAGAGGGGGCGCATACATTCCCGCCACCAGAGGGGGCGCATACATTCCCACCACCAGAGGGGGCGCATACATTCCCCGCACCAGAGGGGGCGCATACATTCCCACCACCAGAGGGGGCGCATACATTCCCACCACCAGAGGGGGCGCATACATTCCCACCATCAGAGGGGGCGCATACATTCCCCGCACCAGAGGGGGCGCATACATTCCCGCCACCAGAGGGGGCGCATACATTCCCCACACCAGAGGGAGCGCATACATTCCCGCCACCAGAGGGGGCGCATACACTCCCACCACCAGAGGGGGCGCATACATTCCCACCACCAGAGGGGGCGCATACATTCCCACCACCAGAGGGGGCGCATACACTCCCGCCACCAGAGGGAGCGCATACATTCCCCACACCAGAGGGAGCGCATACATTCCCCACACCAGAGGGGGCGCATACACTCCCGCCATCAGAGGGGGCGTATACATTCCCGCCACCAGAGGGAGCGCATACATTCCCGCCATCAGAGGGGGCGTATACATTCCCGCCACCAGAGGGGGCGCATACATTCCCACCACCAGAGGGGGAGCATACACTCCCACCACCAGAGGGGGCGCATACATTCCCCGCACCAGAGGGGGCGCATACATTCCCACCACCAGAGGGGGCGCATACATTCCCGCCACCAGAGGGGGCGCATACATTCCCACCACCTGAGGGGGCGCATACATTCCCCGCACCAGAGGGGGCGCATACATTCCCACCACCTGAGGGGGCGCATACATTCCCCACACCAGAGGGAGCGCATACATTCCCCACACCAGAGGGAGCACATACACTCCCACCACCAGAGGGGGCGCATACACTCCCGCCACCAGAGGGGGCGCATACATTCCCCGCCACCAGAGGGGGCGCATACACTCCCACCACCAGAGGGGGCGCATACATTCCCCACACCAGAGGGAGCGCATACATTCCCGCCACCAGAGGGAGCGCATACATTCCCACCACCAGAGGGGGCGCATACATTCCCCACCACCAGAGGGGGCGCATACATTCCCGCCACCAGAGGGGGCGCATACATTCCCGCCACCAGAGGGGGCGCATACACTCCCACCACCAGAGGGGGCGCATACATTCCCCACACCAGAGGGAGCGCATACATTCCCCGCACCAGAGGGAGCGCATACATTCCCACCACCAGAGGGGGCGCATACATTCCCGCCACCAGAGGGGGCGCATACATTCCCGCCACCAGAGGGGGCGCATACATTCCCGCCACCAGAGGGGGCGCATACATTCCCCGCACCAGAGGGAGCGCATACATTCCCCACACCAGAGGGAGCGCATACATTCCCCGCACCAGAGGGGGCGCATACATTCCCACCACCAGAGGGGGCGCATACATTCCCCGCACCAGAGGGAGCGCATACATTCCCGCCACCAGAGGGGGCGCATACACTCCCACCACCAGAGGGGGCGCATACATTCCCCACACCAGAGGGAGCGCATACATTCCCGCCACCAGAGGGGGCGCATACATTCCCACCACCAGAGGGGGCGCATACATTCCCCACACCAGAGGGAGCACATACACTCCCGCCACCAGAGGGGGCGCATACATTCCCCGCACCAGAGGGGGCGCATACATTCCCACCACCTGAGGGGGCGCATACATTCCCCGCACCAGAGGGGGCGCATACACTCCCGCCACCAGAGGGGGCGCATACATTCCCCGCACCAGAGGGGGCGCATACATTCCCCACACCAGAGGGAGCGCATACATTCCCACCACCTGAGGGGGCGCATACATTCCCACCACCAGAGGGGGCGTGTACATTCCCGCCACCAGAGGGGGCGTGTACATTCCCGCCACCAGAGGGGGCGCATACATTCCCCGCACCAGAGGGGGCGCATACATTCCCCGCACCAGAGGGGGCGCATACATTCCCCGCACCAGAGGAGGCACATACACTCCCACCACCTGAGGGGGCGCATACATTCCCCGCACCAGAGGGGGCGCATACATTCCCACCACCTGAGGGGGTGCATACACTCCCACCACCAGAAGGGGCGCGTACATTCCCCGCACCAGAGGGGGCGCATACATTCCCACCACCAGAGGGGGCGCATACATTCCCGCCACCAGAGGGAGCGCATACATTCCCACCACCTGAGGGGGCGCATACACTCTCACCACCAGAGGGGGCGCATACATTCCCACCACCAGAGGGGGCGCATACATTCCCGCCACCAGAGGGGGCGCATACATTCCCACCACCAGAGGGGGCGCATACACTCCCGCCACCAGAGGGGGCGCATACACTCCCACCACCAGAGGGGACGCATACACTCCCACCACCAGAGGGGGCGCATACATTCCCCGCACCAGAGGGAGCACATACACTCCCACCACCAGAGGGGGCGCATACATTCCCCACACCAGAGGGAGCGCATACACTCCCACCACCAGAGGGGGCGCATACACTCCCACCACCAGAGGGGGCGCATACACTCCCACCACCAGAGGGGGCGCATACACTCCCGCCACCAGAGGGGGCGCATACACTCCCACCACCAGAGGGGGCGCATACATTCCCACCACCTGAGGGGGCGCATACATTCCCACCACCAGAGGGGGCGCATACATTCCCGCCACCAGAGGGGGCGCATACACTCCCACCACCTGAGGGGGCGCATACATTCCCACCACCAGAGGGGGCGCATACACTCCCACCACCAGAGGGGGCGCATACATTCCCGCCACCAGAGGGGGCGCATACACTCCCACCACCAGAGGGGGCGCATACACTCCCACCACCTGAGGGGGCGCATACATTCCCACCACCAGAGGGGGCGCATACATTCCCGCCACCAGAGGGGGCGCATACATTCCCGCCACCAGAGGGGGCGCATACACTCCCACCACCAGAGGGGGCGCATACATTCCCCACACCAGAGGGAGCACATACACTCCCACCACCAGAGGGGGCGCATACACTCCCACCACCAGAGGGGGCACATACATTCCCACCACCTGAGGGGGCGCATACATTCCCACCACCAGAGGGGGCGCATACACTCCCACCACCAGAGGGGGCGCATACATTCCCCGCACCAGAGGGAGCACATACACTCCCACCACCAGAGGGGGCGCATACACTCCCACCACCAGAGGGGGCACATACATTCCCACCACCTGAGGGGGCGCATACATTCCCACCACCAGAGGGGGCGCATACACTCCCACCACCAGAGGGAGCGCATACATTCCCACCACCAGAGGGGGCGCATACATTCCCGCCACCAGAGGGGGCGCATACATTCCCGCCACCAGAGGGGGCGCATACATTCCCGCCACCAGAGGGGGCGCATACATTCCCCACACCAGAGGGAGCGCATACATTCCCCACACCAGAGGGGGCGCATACACTCCCACCACCAGAGGGGGCGCATACATTCCCACCACCTGAGGGGGCGCATACATTCCCACCACCAGAGGGGGCGCATACATTCCCGCCACCAGAGGGGGCGCATACATTCCCGCCACCAGAGGGGGCGCATACATTCCCGCCACCAGAGGGGGCGCATACATTCCCATATATACCACCATTCAGATTGCGGAGTTATAATATGCCATAGTACTCCATTCACAGCCAGAGCTGCATTTGGTCCGCTCCCACTTGGAGGTTATGTACAGTTTGGTTTCCTTGCTGTCAGACCAGGTAAGTAGCCGTGTGACACCGTCTGACATAGGTAAGTGGGAATACTGTGAGTGCAGCTGTGGATGTGACTGGAGTAGAGGTCAGGAGGTGACGAGGTTCAGCGCCGCAGTAATTGGGAGGTCTCCCTGCTTAGAATGGGGCAATCACAGCGCGGGCGGCGTCACTTCTCCGAAACTCTCCGACTGCGGTTTTCTAATGTACACAGTGATCTATATAGAGAGCGACCTGTCCTGAAGGAATCTGCTGACTGACCGCACCGTACCTGAGCCCAAGGCAAGCTTAGATACACAGCTCAGCAGGCAGTATCACACAGGATGGGATTAGATCCACAGCTCAGCACACGGTATCACACAGAATGGGCTTAGATACACAGCTCAGCAGGCAGTATCACACAGGATGCTATTAGATACACAGCTCAGCAGGCAGTATCACACAGGATGGGATTAGATACACAGCAGGCAGTATCACACAGGATTGGATTAGATACACAGCTCAGCAGACAGTATCACACAGGATGCGATTACGTAGATACACAGCTCAGCAGACAGTATCACACAGGATGGGATTAGATACACCAGGACAGAAGGCAGTATCACACAGGATAGGATTAGATACAGCAGACAGTATAATATTATAAGCTTAGATACAAAAGCTCAGCAGACGATATCACACAATAGGATTAGATACACAGACTCAGCAGACAGTATCACGCATGATAGGATTAGATACACAGCAGCCCAGTAGACACTATCACACGTGACAGTATTAGATACAGCAGGCAGAATGACACATTATAGGATTAGATACACTATATCTGACTTGTGGTGGGGTTCTCCATAGTTTGGTGTGTCTTACCTCAGTCTGAGTCTCTTCTACCCTCCCTCTGCCTCCAGTTTCTGCTCCGCTCTCCTCGGGGTTGTGCTGCCCTGTGTGTACAGGAATGTAGGATGGTCACAGCAGTCAGGAGGAGTAGTCAGAGGAGTAGTCAGAGGAGTAGTCAGAGGAGTAGTCAGGAGGAGCAGCCAGGAGGAGTAGTCAGAGGAGTAGTCAGGAGGAGTAGTCAGGAGGAGTAGTCAGGAGGAGCAGCCAGGAGGAGTAGTCAGAGGAGTAGTCAGGAGGAGCAGCCAGGAGGAGTAGTCAGAGGAGTAGTCAGGAGGAGCAGCCAGGAGGAGTAGTCAGAGGAGTAGTCAGGAGGAGCAGCCAGGAGGAGTAGTCAGAGGAGTAGTCAGGAGGAGTAGTCAGGAGGAGCAGCCAGGAGGAGCAGTCAGGAGGAGTAGTCAGGAGGAGCAGCCAGGAGGAGTAGTCAGAGGAGTAGTCAGGAGGAGTAGTCAGGAGGAGTAGTCAGGAGGAGTAGTCAGAGGAGTAGTCAGAGGAGTAGTCAGGAGGAGCAGTCAGGAGGAGCAGCCAGGAGGAGTAGTCAGGAGGAGTAGTCAGGAGGAGCAGCCAGGAGGAGTAGTCAGGAGGAGCAGCCAGGAGGAGTAGTCAGGAGGAGCAGCCAGGAGGAGTAGTCAGAGGAGTAGTCAGGAGGAGTAGTCAGAGGAGTAGTCAGAGGAGTAGTCAGGAGGAGTAGTCAGAGGAGTAGTCAGGAGGAGTAGTCAGGAGGAGTAGTCAGGAGGAGTAGTCAGAGGAGTAGTCAGGAGGAGCAGTCAGGAGGAGCAGCCAGGAGGAGTAGTCAGGAGGAGTAGTCAGAGGAGTAGTCAGAGGAGTAGTCAGGAGGAGCAGCCAGGAGGAGTAGTCAGGAGGAGTAGTCAGGAGGAGTAGTCAGAGGAGTAGTCAGAGGAGTAGTCAGGAGGAGCAGCCAGGAGGAGTAGTCAGAGGAGTAGTCAGGAGGAGTAGTCAGGAGGAGTAGTCAGGAGGAGCAGCCAGGAGGAGTAGTCAGAGGAGTAGTCAGGAGGAGCAGCCAGGAGGAGTAGTCAGAGGAGTAGTCAGGAGGAGTAGTCAGGAGGAGCAGCCAGGAGGAGTAGTCAGAGGAGTAGTCAGGAGGAGCAGCCAGGAGGAGTAGTCAGAGGAGTAGTCAGGAGGAGTAGTCAGGAGGAGCAGTCAGGAGGAGCAGTCAGGAGGAGTAGTCAGGAGGAGCAGCCAGGAGGAGTAGTCAGAGGAGTAGTCAGGAGGAGTAGTCAGAGGAGTAGTCAGAGGAGTAGTCAGGAGGAGCAGCCAGGAGGAGCAGTCAGGAGGAGTAGTCAGGAGGAGCAGCCAGGAGGAGTAGTCAGAGGAGTAGTCAGGAGGAGTAGTCAGGAGGAGTAGTCAGGAGGAGTAGTCAGGAGGAGTAGTCAGAGGAGTAGTCAGAGGAGTAGTCAGGAGGAGCAGTCAGGAGGAGCAGCCAGGAGGAGTAGTCAGGAGGAGTAGTCAGGAGGAGCAGCCAGGAGGAGTAGTCAGGAGGAGCAGCCAGGAGGAGTAGTCAGGAGGAGCAGCCAGGAGGAGTAGTCAGAGGAGTAGTCAGGAGGAGTAGTCAGAGGAGTAGTCAGAGGAGTAGTCAGGAGGAGTAGTCAGAGGAGTAGTCAGGAGGAGTAGTCAGGAGGAGTAGTCAGGAGGAGTAGTCAGAGGAGTAGTCAGGAGGAGCAGTCAGGAGGAGCAGCCAGGAGGAGTAGTCAGGAGGAGTAGTCAGAGGAGTAGTCAGAGGAGTAGTCAGGAGGAGCAGCCAGGAGGAGTAGTCAGGAGGAGTAGTCAGGAGGAGTAGTCAGAGGAGTAGTCAGAGGAGTAGTCAGGAGGAGCAGCCAGGAGGAGTAGTCAGAGGAGTAGTCAGGAGGAGTAGTCAGGAGGAGTAGTCAGGAGGAGCAGCCAGGAGGAGTAGTCAGAGGAGTAGTCAGGAGGAGCAGCCAGGAGGAGTAGTCAGAGGAGTAGTCAGGAGGAGTAGTCAGGAGGAGCAGCCAGGAGGAGTAGTCAGAGGAGTAGTCAGGAGGAGCAGCCAGGAGGAGTAGTCAGAGGAGTAGTCAGGAGGAGTAGTCAGAGGAGTAGTCAGAGGAGTAGTCAGGAGGAGTAGTCAGAGGAGTAGTCAGGAGGAGTAGTCAGGAGGAGTAGTCAGGAGGAGTAGTCAGAGGAGTAGTCAGGAGGAGCAGTCAGGAGGAGCAGCCAGGAGGAGTAGTCAGGAGGAGTAGTCAGAGGAGTAGTCAGAGGAGTAGTCAGGAGGAGCAGCCAGGAGGAGTAGTCAGAGGAGTAGTCAGAGGAGTAGTCAGGAGGAGCAGTCAGGAGGAGCAGTCAGGAGGAGTAGTCAGGAGGAGCAGCCAGGAGGAGTAGTCAGAGGAGTAGTCAGGAGGAGCAGTCAGGAGGAGCAGCCAGGAGGAGTAGTCAGGAGGAGTAGTCAGGAGGAGCAGCCAGGAGGAGTAGTCAGGAGGAGCAGTCAGGAGGAGTAGTCAGAGGAGTAGTCAGGAGGAGTAGTCAGGAGGAGTAGTCAGGAGGAGCAGCCAGGAGGAGTAGTCAGAGGAGTAGTCAGGAGGAGTAGTCAGGAGGAGTAGTCAGAGGAGTAGTCAGAGGAGTAGTCAGGAGGAGCAGCCAGGAGGAGTAGTCAGAGGAGTAGTCAGGAGGAGTAGTCAGGAGGAGTAGTCAGAGGAGTAGTCAGAGGAGTAGCCAGGAGGAGTAGTCAGGAGGAGTAGTCAGAGGAGTAGTCAGAGGAGTAGCCAGGAGGAGTAGTCAGGAGGAGTAGTCAGGAGGAGTAGTCAGAGGAGTAGCCAGGAGGAGTAGTCAGGAGGAGTAGTCAGAGGAGTAGTCAGGAGGAGCAGCCAGGAGGAGTAGTCAGAGGAGTAGTCAGGAGGAGTAGTCATGAGGAGCAGCCAGGAGGAGTAGTCAGAGGAGTAGTCAGGAGGAGCAGCCAGGAGGAGTAGTCAGAGGAGTAGTCAGGAGGAGTAGTCAGGAGGAGCAGCCAGGAGGAGTAGTCAGAGGAGTAGTCAGGAGGAGTAGTCATGAGAAGCAGCCAGGAGGAGTAGTCAGAGGAGTAGTCAGGAGGAGCAGCCAGGAGGAGTAGTCAGAGGAGTAGTCAGAGGAGTAGTCATGAGGAGTAGTCGGAGGAGTAGTCAGGAGGAGCAGCCAGGAGGAGTAGTCAGGAGGAGCAGCCAGGAGGAGTAGTCAGAGGAGTAGTCAGGAGGAGCAGCCAGGAGGAGTAGTCAGAGGAGTAGTCAGGAGGAGTAGTCATGAGGAGCAGCCAGGAGGAGTAGTCAGAGGAGTAGTCAGAGGAGTAGTCAGGAGGAGTAGTCAGGAGGAGTAGTCAGGAGGAGTAGTCATGAGGAGCAGCCAGGAGGAGTAGTCAGAGGAGTAGTCAGAGGAGTAGTCAGGAGGAGTAGTCAGGAGGAGTAGTCAGAAGGAGCAGCCAGGAGGAGTAGTCAGAGGAGTAGTCAGGAGGAGTAGTCAGGAGGAGTAGTCAGGAGGAGCAGCCAGGAGGAGTAGTCAGAGGAGTAGTCAGGAGGAGCAGCCAGGAGGAGTAGTCAGGAGGAGTAGTCATGAGGAGCAGCCAGGAGGAGTAGTCAGAGGAGTAGTCAGGAGGAGCAGCCAGGAGGAGTAGTCAGGAGGAGCAGCCAGGAGGAGTAGTCAGAGGAGTAGTCAGGAGGAGCAGCCAGGAGGAGTAGTCAGAGGAGTAGTCAGAGGAGTAGTCAGGAGGAGCAGCCAGGAGGAGTAGTCAGAGGAGTAGTCAGAGGAGTAGTCAGGAGGAGTAGTCAGGAGGAGTAGTCAGGAGGAGTAGTCAGGAGGAGCAGCCAGGAGGAGTAGTCAGGAGGAGTAGTCAGAGGAGTAGTCAGGAGGAGCAGCCAGGAGGAGTAGTCAGAGGAGTAGTCAGAGGAGTAGCCAGGAGGAGTAGTCAGGAGGAGCAGCCAGGAGGAGTAGTCAGGAGGAGTAGTCAGGAGGAGCAGCCAGGAGGAGTAGTCAGAGGAGTAGTCAGGAGGAGCAGCCAGGAGGAGTAGTCAGAGGAGTAGTCAGGAGGAGCAGCCAGGAGGAGTAGTCAGAGGAGTAGTCATGAGGAGCAGCCAGGAGGAGTAGTCAGAGGAGTAGTCAGGAGGAGTAGTCAGAGAAGTAGTCAGGAGGAGTAGTCAGAGGAGTAGTCAGGAGGAGTAGTCAGGAGGAGTAGTCAGAGGAGTAGTCAGGAGGAGTAGTCAGAGGAGTAGTCAGGAGGAGTAGTCAGGAGGAGCAGCCAGGAGGAGTAGTCAGAGGAGTAGTCAGGAGGAGTAGTCAGAGGAGTAGTCAGGAGGAGTAGTCAGAGGAGTAGTCAGAGGAGTAGTCAGAGGAGTAGTCAGGAGGAGTAGTCAGGAGGAGTAGTCAGAGGAGTAGTCAGAGGAGTAGTCAGGAGGAGTAGTCAGGAGGAGCAGCCAGGAGGAGTAGTCAGAGGAGTAGTCAGGAGGAGCAGCCAGGAGGAGTAGTCAGGAGGAGCAGCCAGGAGGAGTAGTCAGGAGGAGTAGTCAGAGGAGTAGTCAGGAGGAGTAGTCAGAGGAGTAGTCAGAGGAGTAGTCAGGAGGAGCAGCCAGGAGGAGTAGTCAGAGGAGTAGTCAGAGGAGTAGTCAGGAGGAGTAGTCAGGAGGAGTAGTCAGGAGGAGTAGTCAGGAGGAGCAGCCAGGAGGAGTAGTCAGGAGGAGTAGTCAGAGGAGTAGTCAGGAGGAGCAGCCAGGAGGAGTAGTCAGAGGAGTAGTCAGAGGAGTAGCCAGGAGGAGTAGTCAGGAGGAGCAGCCAGGAGGAGTAGTCAGGAGGAGTAGTCAGGAGGAGCAGCCAGGAGGAGTAGTCAGAGGAGTAGTCAGGAGGAGCAGCCAGGAGGAGTAGTCAGAGGAGTAGTCAGGAGGAGCAGCCAGGAGGAGTAGTCAGAGGAGTAGTCATGAGGAGCAGCCAGGAGGAGTAGTCAGAGGAGTAGTCAGGAGGAGTAGTCAGAGAAGTAGTCAGGAGGAGTAGTCAGAGGAGTAGTCAGGAGGAGTAGTCAGGAGGAGTAGTCAGAGGAGTAGTCAGGAGGAGTAGTCAGAGGAGTAGTCAGGAGGAGTAGTCAGGAGGAGCAGCCAGGAGGAGTAGTCAGAGGAGTAGTCAGGAGGAGTAGTCAGAGGAGTAGTCAGGAGGAGTAGTCAGAGGAGTAGTCAGAGGAGTAGTCAGAGGAGTAGTCAGGAGGAGTAGTCAGGAGGAGTAGTCAGAGGAGTAGTCAGAGGAGTAGTCAGAGGAGTAGTCAGGAGGAGTAGTCAGGAGGAGCAGCCAGGAGGAGTAGTCAGAGGAGTAGTCAGGAGGAGTAGTCAGGAGGAGTAGTCAGAGGAGTAGTCAGAGGAGTAGTCAGGAGGAGCAGCCAGGAGGAGTAGTCAGAGGAGTAGCAGCCAGGTGGAGTAGTGGTCCATGCTCGGCCCCTCCTCGCTGTGATTCACCCTGACTCACCAGCCCAGACTCATCATTTCCTGACCGTTCAGATGGACGCCGGGATCATCCTGCAGGAGGTGCTCTGGGAGCGGCGCAGTATAATCTGAAGAGATCATATATATATATAAAGTACAGACCAAAAGTTTGGACACCTTCTCATTCCAAGAGTTTTCTGTATTTTCATGACTATAAAAATTGTAGATTCACACTGAAGGCATCAAAACTATGAATTACCACATGTGGAATTATATACTTACCAAAAAAGTGTGAAACAACTGAAAATATGTCTTATATTCTAGGTTCTTCAAAGTAGCCACCTTTTGCTTTGATTACTGCTTTGCACACTCTTGGCATTCTCTTGATGAGCTTCAAGAGGTAGTCACCTGAAATGGTCTTCCAACAGTCTTGAAGGAGTTCCCAGAGATGCTTAGCACTTGTTGGCCCTTTTGCCTTCACTCTGCGGTCCAGCTCACCCCAAACCATCTGGATTGGGTTCAGGTCTGGTGACTGTGGAGGCCAGGTCATCTGGCGTAGCACCCCATCACTCTCCTTCTTGGTCACATAGCCCTTACACAGTCTGGAGGTGTTTGGGGTCATTGTCCTGTTGGTCCAACTAAACGCAAACCGGATGGAATAGCATGCCGCTGCAAGATGCTGTGGTAACCATGCTGGTTCAGAATAAATCCCCAACAGTGTCCCCAGCAAAGCCCCCCCACACCATCACACCTCCTCCTCCATGCGTCACGGTGGGAACCAGGCATGTACAGTCCATTCCTTCACCTTTTCTGCGTCGCACAAAGACACGGTGGTTGGAACCAAAGATCTCCAATTTGGACTCATCAGACCAAAGCCCAGATTTCCACAGGTCTAATGTCCATTCCTTGTGTTCTTCTTGTGCTTGTTGCCTGTCCTTAGCAGTGGTTTCCTAGCAGCTATTTTACCATGAAGGCCTGCTGCACACAGTCTCCTCTTACCAGTTGTTGTAGAGATGTGTCTGCTGCTAGAACTCTGTGTGGCATTGACCTGGTCTCTAATCTGAGCTGCTGTTAACCTGCGATTTCTGAGGCTGGTGACTCGGATGAACTTATCCTCCGCAGCAGAGGTGACTCTTGGTCTTCCTTTCCTGGGGCGGTCCTCATGTGAGCCAGTTTCTTTGTAGCGCTTGATGGTTTTGGCCACTGCACTTGGGGACGCTTTCAAAGTTTTCCCAATTTTTCGGACTGACTGACCTTCATTTCTTAAGGTAATGATGGCCACTCGTTTTTCTTTACTTAGCTGCTTTTTTCTTGCCATAATACAAATTCTAACACTCCATTCAGTAGGACTATCAGCTGTGTATCCACCTGACTTCTGGCCAACATAACTGATGGTCCCAACCCCATTTATAAGGCAAGAAATCCCACTTATTAAACCTGACAGGGCACACCTGTGAAGTGAAAACCATTTCAGGTGACTACCTCTTGAAGCTCATCAGAGAATGCCAAGAGTGTGCAAAGTAGTAATCAAAGCAAAAGGTGGCTACTTTGAAGAACCTAGAATATAAGACATATTTTCAGTTGTTTCACACTTTTTTGTTAAGTATATAATTCCACATGTGGTAATTCATAGTTTTGATGCCTTCAGTGTGAATCTACAATTTTTATAGTCATGAAAATACAGAAAACTCTTGGAATGAGAAGGTTTGTCCAAACTTTTGGTCTGTACTGTATATGTATACACGTGGACAAAATTGTTGGTCCCCTGTCTCAAAAACCCACAATGGTCACAGAAATAATTTGAATCTGACAAAAGTAATAATATATAAAAATTCTATGACAAGCCACTAAGCTTCTGGGAGAATGTCCTATGGACAGATGAGACAAAAATCGATATTTTTGGCAAGGCACATCAGCTCTATGTTCACAGACGGAAAAATGAAGCCTATCTTGAAAAGAACACTGTCCCTACTGTGAGACATGGAGGAGGCTCTGTTATGTTCTGGGGCTGCTTTGCTGCATCTGGCACAGGGTGTCTTGAATCTGTGCAGGGTACAATGAAATCTCAAGACTATCAAGGGATTCTAGAGAGAAATGTGCTGCCCAGTGTCAGAAAGCTTGGTCTCAGTCGCAGGTCATGGGTCTTGCAACAGGATAATGACCCAAAACACAGCTAAAAACCCCCAAGAATGGCTAAGAGGAAAACATTGGACTATTCTGAAGTGGCCTTCTATGAGCCCTGACCTAAATCCTATACCAAATATATTCTGGATATATGCTCATGGGCTCTGATCACAGAAAATGCTGCACTGTAGTGTTACCCAGTTTCCCAGAACTAGGAAAATCAGCAGAAGACAACTAAAGGAGCACACTGTGCAGAGGAGCGATGTGCTGCAGCAGAGAAGGGATGTGCTGGGCAAAAGGGAGATGTGCTGTGCAAACAGGGATGTGCTTCAGCAGAGATAGGATTTGCTGCAGTAGAGAAGGGATGTGCTGCAGTAGAGAAGGGATGTGTTGCAGCAAAGGAGGGATGTGCTGGGCAAAAGGGGGATATGTCGTGCAGAGAGGGATGTGCTGCAGCAGAGGAGAGATGTTCTGTGCAGAGGAGGGATGTTCTGCAGCACAGGAGGGATGTGTTGGGCAAAAGGGGGAAGTGCTGTGCAGAGGAGAATGTGCTGTAGTAGAGGAGGGATGTTCTGCAGAAGAGGAGGGATGTGCTGTGCCAAAGGGGGGATGTGCTGGGCAGAGGTGGGGATGTGCTGCAGCACAGGAGGGATGTGCAGTGCAGAGGGGAATGTGCTGCAGTAGAGGAGTGATGTGCTGCAGCAGAGGAGGGATGTGCTGTGCAGAGGAGTGATGTGCTGCAGCAGAGGAGGGATGTACTGTGCCAAAGGGGGATGTGCTGGGCAGAGGTGGGGATGTGCTGCAGCACAGGAGGGATGTGCTGTGTAGAGGGGAATGTGCTGCAGCAGAGGAGGGATGTGCTGTGCAGAGGAGTGATGTGCTGCAGCAGAGGAGAGATGTGCTATGCAGAGGAGTGATGTCCTGCAGAAGAGGGGGGATGTGCTGCAGCAGAAGGGGGATGTGCTGTGCAGAGGAGTGATGTGCTGCAGCAGAGGAGGGATGTGCTGTGCAAAGGAGGGATGTGTCCTGCAGCAGAGGAGGGATGTGCTGTGCCAAAGGGGGATGTGCTGGGCAGAGGTGGGGATGTGCTGCAGCACAGGAGCGATGTGCTGTGTAGAGGGGAATGTGGTGCAGCAGAGGAGTGATGTGCTGTGCAGAGGAGTGATGTGCTGCAGCAGAGGAGAGATGTGCTGCAGCAGAGGAGAGATGTGCTGTGCAGAGGAGGGATGTCCTGCAGAAGAGGGGGGATGTGCTGCAGCAGAGGGGGGATGTGCTGTGCAGAGGGGGGATGTGCTGCAGAAGAGGGGGGATGTGCTGCAGTACTTGATGTTATATTGAAGGGTGACCCCTATACGCCCTCATCTGGTAAACCTCCCTCCACCAAAGCATCCGTCCTGTCTTTACAGGGTTAATCATCCCACCCCCGTCTGACCGCGCAGACACCGCAGATCTTACACAACATCAGGACTTTGGGAAGAAATTGTGATGATATCACTGAGAAGAGAATAACCAGAATAAAAGTCAGCAAATAATAATAAGTTGTCAGGACGGAGAAGCGGCCACAGGAGGAGGGGCGGCCACAGGAGAAGGAGCGGCGGCCACAGGAGGAGAGGTGGCGGCCACAGGAGGAGGGGCGGCGACCACAGGAGAAGGGGCGGCGGCCACAGGAGGAGGGGCGGCGGCCACAGGAGGAGGGGCGGCGACCACAGGAGAAGGGGCGGCGGCCACAGGAGGAGGGGCGGCGGCCACAGACCACAGGAGGAGGGGCGGCGGACACAGGAGGAGGGGCGGCGGCCACAGGAGGAGGGGCGGCGACCACAGGAGGAGGGGCGGCGACCACAGGAGAAGGGGCGACGGCCACAGGAGGAGGGGCGGCGACCACAGGAGAAGGGGCGGCGGCCACAGGAGGAGGGGCGGCGACCACAGGAGAAGGGGCGGCGGCCACAGGAGGAGGGGCGGCGGCCACAGGAGGAGGGGCGGCGACCACAGGAGGAGGGGCGGCGACCACAGGAGGAGAGGTGGCGGCCACAGGAGGAGGGGCGGCGACCACAGGAGAAGGGGCGGCGGCCACAGGAGGAGGGGCGGCGGCCACAGGAGGAGGGGCGGCGACCACAGGAGAAGGGGCGGTGGCCACAGGAGGAGGGGGCGGCGGCCACAGACCACAGGAGGAGGGGCGGCGGACACAGGAGAAGGGGCGGCGACCACAGGAGGAGGGGCGGCGACCACAGGAGGAGGGGCGGCGACCACAGGAGAAGGCGCGACGGCCACAGGAGTAGGGGCGGCGACCACAGGAGAAGGGGGCGGCGGCCACAGGAGGAGGGGCGGCGACCACAGGAGAAGGGGCGGCGGCCACAGGAGGAGGGGCGGCGACCACAGGAGAAGGGGCGGCGGCCACAGGAGGGGCGGCGACCACAGGAGAAGGGGCGGCGGCCACAGGAGGAGGGGCGGCGGCCACAGGAGGAGGGGCGGCGACCACAGGAGAAGGGGGCGGTGGCCACAGGAGGAGGGGCGGCGGCCACAGACCACAGGAGGAGGGGCGGCGGACACAGGAGAAGGGGCGGCGACCACAGGAGGAGGGGCGGCGACCACAGGAGAAGGGGCGGCGGCCACAGGAGGAGGGGTGGCGGCCACAGGAGGAGGGGCGGCGACCACAGGAGAAGGGGCGGCGGCCACAGGAGGAGGGGTGGCGGCCACAGGAGGAGGGGCGGCGACCACAGGAGAAGGGGCGGCGGCCACAGGAGGAGGGGCGGCGGCCACAGACCACAGGAGGAGGGGCGGCGGACACAGGAGGAGGGGCGGCGGCCACAGGAGGAGGGACGGCGGCCACAGGAGGAGGGACGGCGGCCACAGGAGGAGGGGCGGCGACCACAGGAGAAGGGGCGACGGCCACAGGAGGAGGGGCGGCGACCACAGGAGAAGGGGGCGGCGGCCACAGGAGGAGGGGCGGCGACCACAGGAGAAGGGGGCGGCGGCCACAGGAGGAGGGGCGGCGGCCACAGGAGGAGGGGCGGCGACCACAGGAGAAGGGGGCGGCGGCCACAGGAGGGGCGGCGACCACAGGAGAAGGGGCGGCGACCACAGGAGGAGGGGCGGCGGCCACAGACCACAGGAGGAGGGGCGGCGGACACAGGAGGAGGGGCGGCGACCACAGGAGGAGGGACGGCGGCCACAGACCACAGGATGAGGGGCGGCGACCACAGGAGGAGGGGCGGTGGCCACAGGAGGAGGGGCGGCGACCACAGGAGAAGGGGCGGCGGCCACAGGAGGAGGGGCGGCGGCCACAGACCACAGGAGTAGGGGCGGCGGACGCAGGAGGAGGGGCGGCGACCACAGGAGGAGGGACGGCGGCCACAGACCACAGGAGGAGGGGCGGTGACCACAGGAGGAGGGGCGGCGACCACAGGAGGAGGGGCGGCGGCCACAGGAGGAGGGGCGGCGGCCACAGGAGAAGGGGCGGCGGCCACAGGAGGAGGGGGCCACAGTAGGAGGGGCGGCGGCCACAGGAGAAGGGGTGGCGACCACAGGAGGAGGGGCGGCGGCCACAGGAGAAGGGGCGGCAGCCACACACAGGCCCAGCAGAGGATTGTTACAATGTATCAGTGCTAGTATGTATCCTGCAATGTATCAACTTCAGGGAAACAGAAGGCAACGGCAGACCCCAAAATCTTCATGTGCAATGTTATATCAGGAACCCACCCCCTTATTAGGACTCCTCCTCTTATTGTGGCCCCTCCCACTCACTGAGGCTCCTCTCCTCAGCAGCAGTTTTCTGATAATCTTCTGTCCTTACTGTAATGTAATTGTCTCCCCTTGTACTGACCTCCGGCTGAGCTGCAGTGTAAAGAATGGAGGACAACACCAGACTGCAACAGGCAGCGCAGCTATGATGGCAGAACCCGGAGGCGGATTGGGATCTGAAAGTGGCCCCATTTTATAGGTGGACTCAGTGCAAGTAGGTGGAGTCAATACAAGTAGGCGGGACCAGCACAAGTAGGCGGGACCAGCACAAATAGCTCCTCCATGTACAGCAGTCCTGTGTAAGTGATCATGTCAGGCTGAAACTGTCACTTACACAGGACTGCTGCCTGTCCCTCCCTGTACAGCTGACGTCTCTGTTACATAGGGCTGCTGCCTGTCCCTCCCTGTACAGCTGATGTCTCTGTTACACAGGACTGCTGCCTGTCCCTTCCTGTACAGCTGATGTCTCTGTTACATAGGACTGCTTCCTGTCCCTCCCTGTACAGCTGATGTCTCTGTTACATAGGGCTGCTGCCTGTCCCTCCCTGTACAGCTGATGTCTCTGTTACATAGGACTGCTGCCTGTCCCTCCCTGTACAGCTGACGTCTCTGTTACATAGGGCTGCTGCCTGTCCCTCCCTGTACAGCTGATGTCTCTGTTACATAGGACTGCTGCCTGTCCCTCCCTGTACAGCTGATGTCTCTGTTACATAGGACTGCTGCCTGTCCCTCCCTGTACAGCTGACGTCTCTGTTACATAGGGCTGCTACCTGTCCCTCCCTGTACAGCTGACGTCTCTGTTACATAGGACTGCTGCCTGTCCCTCCCTGTACAGCTGACGTCTCTGTTACATAGGGCTGCTGCCTGTCCCTCCCTGTACAGCTGATGTCTCTGTTACATAGGACTGCTGCCTGTCCCTCCCTGTACAGCTGATGTCTCTGTTACATAGGACTGCTGCCTGTCCCTCCCTGTACAGATGATGTCTCTGTTACATAGGACTGCTGCCTGTCCCTCCCTGTACAGCTGATGTCTCTGTTACATAGGGCTGCTGCCTGTCCCTCCCTGTACCGCAGACGTCTCTGTTACATAGGGCTGCTGCCTGTCCCTCCCTGTACCGCAGACGTCTCTGTTACATAGGGCTGCTGCCTGTCCCTCCCTGTAAAGCTGACGTCTCTCTTACATAGGGCTGCTACCTGTCCCTCCCTGTACCACAGACGTCTCTGTTACACAGGACTGCTGCCTGTCCCTCCCTGTACAGCAGACGTCTCTGTTACATAGGACTGCTGCCTGTCCCTCCCTGTACAGCTGACGTCTCTGTTACATAGGACTGCTGCCTGTCCCTCCCTGTACAGCTGACGTCTCTGTTACATAGGACTGCTGCCTGTCCCTCCCTGTACCGCTGACGTCTCTGTTACATAGGGCTGCTGCCTGTCCCTCCCTGTACAGCTGACGTCTCTGTTACACAGGACTGCTGCCTGTCCCTCCCTGTACAGCTGATGTCTCTGTTACATAGGGCTGCTGCCTGTCCCTCCCTGTACCGCAGACGTCTCTGTTAAATAGGACTGCTGCCTGTCCCTCCCTGTACAGCTGACGTCTCTGTTACATAGGACTGCTGCCTGTCCCTCCCTGTACAGCTGACGTCTCTGTTACACAGGACTGCTGCCTGTCCCTCCCTGTACAGCAGACGTCTCTGTTACATAGGACTGCTGCCTGTCCCTCCCTGTACAGCTGACGTCTCTGTTACATAGGGCTGCTGCCTGTCCCTCCCTGTACCGCAGACGTCTCTGTTACACAGGACTGCTGCCTGTCCCTCCCTGTACAGCAGACGTCTCTGTTACATAGGACTGCTGCCTGTCCCTCCCTGTACAGCTGACGTCTCTGTTACATAGGGCTGCTGCCTGTCCCTCCCTGTACAGCTGACGTCTCTGTTACATAGGACTGCTGCCTGTCCCTCCCTGTACAGCTGACGTCTCTGTTACATAGGGCTGCTGCCTGTCCCTCCCTGTACAGCTGACGTCTCTGTTACATAGGGCTGCTGCCTGTCCCTCCCTGTACAGCTGACGTCTCTGTTACATAGGGCTGCTGCCTGTCCCTCCCTGTACAGCAGACGTCTCTGTTACATAGGGCTGCTGCCTGTCCCTCCATGTACATTAGACGTCTCTGTTACATAGGGCTGCTGCCTGTCCCTCCCTGTACAGCAGACGTCTCTGTTACATAGGACTGCTGCCTGTCCCTCCCTGTACAGCAGACGTCTCTGTTACATAGGGCTGCTGCCTGTCCCTCCCTGTACCGCAGACGTCTCTGTTACATAGGGCTGCTGCCTGTCCCTCCCTGTACCGCAGACGTCTCTGTTACATAGGGCTGCTGCCTGTCCCTCCCTGTACAGCTGATGTCTCTGTTACATAGGACTGCTGCCTGTCCTTCCCTGTACAGCTGATGTCTCTGTTACATAGGACTGCTGCCTGTCCCTCCCTGTACCGCAGACGTCTCTGTTACATAGGACTGCTGCCTGTCCCTCCCTGTACAGCTGACGTCTCTGTTACATAGGACTGCTGCCTCTCCCTCCCTGTACCGCAGACGTCTCTGTTACATAGGACTGCTGCCTGTCCCTCCCTGTACCGCAGACGTCTCTGTTACATAGGACTGCTGCCTGTCCCTCCCTGTACAGCTGACGTCTCTGTTACACAGGACTGCTGCCTGTCTCTCCCTGTACAGCAGACGTCTCTGTTACATAGGACTGCTGCCTGTCCCTCCCTGTACAGCTGATGTCTCTGTTACATAGGACTGCTGCCTGTTCCTCCCTGTACAGCTGACGTCTCTGTTACATAGGACTGCTGCCTGTCCCTCCCTGTACCGCAGACGTCTCTGTTACATAGGGCTGCTGCCTGTCCCTCCCTGTACAGCTGATGTCTCTGTTACACAGGACTGCTGCCTGTCCCTCCCTGTACAGCTGACGTCTCTGTTACACAGGACTGCTGCCTGTCTCTCCCTGTACCGCAGACGTCTCTGTTACATAGGACTGCTGCCTGTCCCTCCCTGTACAGCAGACGTCTCTGTTACATAGGACTGCTGCCTGTCCCTCCCTGTACAGCTGATGTCTCTGTTACATAGGACTGCTGCCTGTCCTTCCCTGTACCGCAGACGTCTCTGTTACATAGGACTGCTGCCTGTCCCTCCCTGTACAGCAGACGTCTCTGTTACATAGGACTGCTGCCTGTCCCTCCCTGTACAGCTGACGTCTCTGTTACATAGGGCTGCTGCCTGTCCCTCCCTGTACCGCAGACGTCTCTGTTACATAGGGCTGCTGCCTGTCCCTCCCTGTACAGCTGATGTCTCTGTTACATAGGGCTGCTGCCTGTCCCTCCCTGTACAGCTGATGTCTCTGTTACATAGGACTGCTGCCTGTCCCTCCCTGTACAGCTGACGTCTCTGTTACATAGGACTGCTGCCTGTCCCTCCCTGTACAGATGATGTCTCTGTTACATAGGACTGCTGCCTGTCCCTCCCTGTACAGCTGATGTCTCTGTTACATAGGGCTGCTGCCTGTCCCTCCCTGTACCGCAGACGTCTCTGTTACATAGGGCTGCTACCTGTCCCTCCCTGTACCACAGACGTCTCTGTTACACAGGACTGCTGCCTGTCCCTCCCTGTACAGCAGACGTCTCTGTTACATAGGACTGCTGCCTGTCCCTCCCTGTACAGCTGACGTCTCTGTTACATAGGACTGCTGCCTGTCCCTCCCTGTACAGCTGACGTCTCTGTTACATAGGACTGCTGCCTGTCCCTCCCTGTACAGCTGACGTCTCTGTTACATAGGACTGCTGCCTGTCCCTCCCTGTACAGCAGACGTCTCTGTTACATAGGACTGCTGCCTGTCCCTCCCTGTACAGCTGACGTCTCTGTTACATAGGGCTGCTGCCTGTCCCTCCCTGTACAGCTGACGTCTCTGTTACATAGGACTGCTGCCTGTCCCTCCATGTACATTAGACGTCTCTGTTACATAGGGCTGCTGCCTGTCCCTCCCTGTACAGCAGACGTCTCTGTTACATAGGACTGCTGCCTGTCCCTCCCTGTACAGCAGACGTCTCTGTTACATAGGGCTGCTGCCTGTCCCTCCCTGTACCGCAGACGTCTCTGTTACATAGGGCTGCTGCCTGTCCCTCCCTGTACCGCAGACGTCTCTGTTACATAGGGCTGCTGCCTGTCCCTCCCTGTACAGCTGATGTCTCTGTTACATAGGACTGCTGCCTGTCCTTCCCTGTACAGCTGATGTCTCTGTTACATAGGACTGCTGCCTGTCCCTCCCTGTACCGCAGACGTCTCTGTTACATAGGGCTGCTGCCTGTCCCTCCCTGTAAAGCTGACGTCTCTCTTACATAGGGCTGCTACCTGTCCCTCCCTGTACCACAGACGTCTCTGTTACACAGGACTGCTGCCTGTCCCTCCCTGTACAGCAGACGTCTCTGTTACATAGGACTGCTGCCTGTCCCTCCCTGTACAGCTGACGTCTCTGTTACATAGGACTGCTGCCTGTCCCTCCCTGTACAGCTGACGTCTCTGTTACATAGGACTGCTGCCTGTCCCTCCCTGTACCGCTGACGTCTCTGTTACATAGGGCTGCTGCCTGTCCCTCCCTGTACAGCTGACGTCTCTGTTACACAGGACTGCTGCCTGTCCCTCCCTGTACAGCTGATGTCTCTGTTACATAGGACTGCTGCCTGTCCCTCCCTGTACAGCTGACGTCTCTGTTACACAGGACTGCTGCCTGTCCCTCCCTGTACAGCAGACGTCTCTGTTACATAGGACTGCTGCCTGTCCCTCCCTGTACAGCTGACGTCTCTGTTACATAGGGCTGCTGCCTGTCCCTCCCTGTACCGCAGACGTCTCTGTTACACAGGACTGCTGCATGTCCCTCCCTGTACAGCAGACGTCTCTGTTACATAGGACTGCTGCCTGTCCCTCCCTGTACAGCTGACGTCTCTGTTACATAGGGCTGCTGCCTGTCCCTCCCTGTACAGCTGACGTCTCTGTTACATAGGACTGCTGCCTGTCCCTCCATGTACATTAGACGTCTCTGTTACATAGGGCTGCTGCCTGTCCCTCCCTGTACAGCAGACGTCTCTGTTACATAGGACTGCTGCCTGTCCCTCCCTGTACAGCAGACGTCTCTGTTACATAGGGCTGCTGCCTGTCCCTCCCTGTACCGCAGACGTCTCTGTTACATAGGGCTGCTGCCTGTCCCTCCCTGTACCGCAGACGTCTCTGTTACATAGGGCTGCTGCCTGTCCCTCCCTGTACAGCTGATGTCTCTGTTACATAGGACTGCTGCCTGTCCTTCCCTGTACAGCTGATGTCTCTGTTACATAGGACTGCTGCCTGTCCCTCCCTGTACCGCAGACGTCTCTGTTACATAGGACTGCTGCCTGTCCCTCCCTGTACAGCTGACGTCTCTGTTACATAGGACTGCTGCCTGTCCCTCCCTGTACCGCAGACGTCTCTGTTACATAGGACTGCTGCCTGTCCCTCCCTGTACCGCAGACGTCTCTGTTACATAGGGCTGCTGCCTGTCCCTCCCTGTACAGCTGATGTCTCTGTTACACAGGACTGCTGCCTGTCCCTCCCTGTACATCTGACGTCTCTGTTACATAGGACTGCTGCCTGTCCCTCCCTGTACAGCTGACGTCTCTGTTACACAGGACTGCTGCCTGTCTCTCCCTGTACAGCAGACGTCTCTGTTACATAGGACTGCTGCCTGTTCCTCCCTGTACAGCTGACGTCTCTGTTACATAAGACTGCTGCCTGTCCCTCCCTGTACCGCAGACGTCTCTGTTACATAGGGCTGCTGCCTGTCCCTCCCTGTACAGCTGATGTCTCTGTTACACAGGACTGCTGCCTGTCCCTCCCTGTACAGCTGACGTCTCTGTTACATAGGACTGCTGCCTGTCCCTCCCTGTACAGCAGACGTCTCTGTTACATAGGACTGCTGCCTGTCCCTCCCTGTACAGCAGACGTCTCTGTTACATAGGACTGCTGCCTGTCCCTCCCTGTACAGCAGACGTCTCTGTTACATAGGACTGCTGCCTGTCCCTCCCTGTACAGCTGATGTCTCTGTTACATAGGGCTGCTGCCTGTCCCTCCCTGTACCGCAGACGTCTCTGTTACATAGGGCTGCTGCCTGTCCCTCCCTGTACCGCAGACGTCTCTGTTACATAGGGCTGCTGCCTGTCCCTCCCTGTACAGCTGATGTCTCTGTTACATAGGACTGCTGCCTGTCCTTCCCTGTACAGCTGATGTCTCTGTTACATAGGACTGCTGCCTGTCCCTCCCTGTACCGCAGACGTCTCTGTTACATAGGACTGCTGCCTGTCCCTCCCTGTACAGCTGACGTCTCTGTTACATAGGACTGCTGCCTGTCCCTCCCTGTACCGCAGACGTCTCTGTTACATAGGACTGCTGCCTGTCCCTCCCTGTACCGCAGACGTCTCTGTTACATAGGGCTGCTGCCTGTCCCTCCCTGTACAGCTGATGTCTCTGTTACACAGGACTGCTGCCTGTCCCTCCCTGTACATCTGACGTCTCTGTTACATAGGACTGCTGCCTGTCCCTCCCTGTACAGCTGACGTCTCTGTTACACAGGACTGCTGCCTGTCTCTCCCTGTACAGCAGACGTCTCTGTTACATAGGACTGCTGCCTGTTCCTCCCTGTACAGCTGACGTCTCTGTTACATAAGACTGCTGCCTGTCCCTCCCTGTACCGCAGACGTCTCTGTTACATAGGGCTGCTGCCTGTCCCTCCCTGTACAGCTGATGTCTCTGTTACACAGGACTGCTGCCTGTCCCTCCCTGTACAGCTGACGTCTCTGTTACATAGGACTGCTGCCTGTCCCTCCCTGTACAGCAGACGTCTCTGTTACATAGGACTGCTGCCTGTCCCTCCCTGTACAGCAGACGTCTCTGTTACATAGGACTGCTGCCTGTCCCTCCCTGTACAGCAGACGTCTCTGTTACATAGGACTGCTGCCTGTCCCTCCCTGTACAGCTGATGTCTCTGTTACATAGGGCTGCTGCCTGTCCCTCCCTGTACCGCAGACGTCTCTGTTATGTAAGAGACAGCCAATGTTGTCCTAAGCTTTATTTGTCTGTATAAACTGTTAATGTTGAATGTATTTCTGTGATTCTGTTCCTTTAAGACAGCAGCCATTGTAATTGTGACATGATGCTGGAGTGACTCCCCCCCCCCTTTTATGTCAGCTTGCCTGTTCTGCAGACAGAATGTGAGCAGAGAAGCAGGAAGTGACGAGACAGAGAGCAGCAGCCATCTTGGCAAGTGTTGTATTGAACTGGTGTGGAGATTTTTCTGTACAGCTAAGCTGTATCTTGGTCCAGAGACAAACAGAGTGTAAAGAGACAACAGGACTAGTGAGTCCACGTGAAAGGAACTGTGCTCAGTGGCTGATCAGTGAGACTGACATTGTGACTGTGTATATGGATACCACAGATAGAGACTCGCAGTGCTGTTGATGTACTGGACGGCACCTGCTAAATCCCGGCTTACATCCCAGCTCAGTGTATGGATTCGGCAGGACTGTCAGTGTGCTGAGTGGAATCTGCTGTTGGATTACATTGCATTCAGTTGGTTTCCCTGTCTGTTAAAGAGGACTTCATTTCTCCCAAGATCCTGATAACCGTGAGGAGAGGACGCTTCACTATAAAAGAAAGGACCGACTTTGGGCCCCACCGCGCGCTTCTACGGACTGTAAGCGGTCCACCTGGACCACTGGGGAAAAGGGGGTGCACCCAAATGTGAAGTCAGGGTCAGTTAGGGATAGTTTTGAGTATATTGTTCATTCAGTGTCCATACTGCAGAAGTGGACAGAGTAAAAGTAGAAACCATTGCAGAATTTGCCTTGAAATTATTCATGCTATATTGTATATTTTGCTTGTCTTTAGCCCTGTCATTTTACCTTTAACTAGCCTTTATTAACTTATAGTAAATATATATTTTTTTCTTGAACTACCGCGTGTGCGTTCATTTCTGGTTGCGGAGTCCAAACCACCTGCCTTGCTCTCAGTTCACAAATTGGCGTAGTCGGCAGGATCCGCTTACCAGAATGGACGGTGACGCACCCGTTCGGGAGAATGGTGCTGGAGGAAGAATGCCAGCAGGGGCTATAATGAGTCAGTTAGCTAAATTTGATGGCAATAATATGTCAGTGAGTATGTGGGTGGAACAGATACGAATGATACAGCGAATGTACCAGACCGCACCAGAAGTACTAGTAGAGCTAGCAATATTGACATTACAAGGGGATGCTAAGACCACGGTGATACTGAGGCCATTTGAACAAAGGCAGACATTTGAGCAAGTAGTCCAGATTCTAGAAACCATCTATGGAGAAACTGCATTGCTGGGGTCTCTGCAGGCTCGGTTCTTCCAGAGGGTACAACAGGAGAATGAAAGCCTTCCCCAATATGCAAATGCCCTACAAGAACTGCTCCGAGATATTCAAAGGAAGGAAAGAGGGGGCTCGCCAGCCTTCTGTAACCCTGATCGGACTCTCCGTGACCAGTTTGTCCTGGGGATACGTGACGGCAGTTTAACTGTGACTATGCAGGATTTTATACGACGAGAGACTGATGCTAAATTCCATGATGTACAGGTAGAGGCCATCTCCCGTGCCAATAGTATGGTCCCGAGGCCGCAGACCGCAGTTGGAGTTACTTTGTCACAGGGGGCTAGTTCTGGCTCAGAGACAGTAGAAAAAGGGACGGTTAAAGAAATTCTCACAGTAATGCAGAAACTGCAAGAACAAATGGAACACTTGCACACTCGTTGTGATGAGCAGTCTATGAAAATTGCAGACTTCCAGAAGACTGGAGATGAAAGGGTGAGCCATCCACACCCAGCAAGTCAGAATCACCCACCACCCCGCTGGAGGGGTGAGGATAGGACCTACCGAAGGGGTCCAAATCATTTAGTGCAGTGCTCAGGAGAAATCGAAGGGGCTTACCGAAGGGGCCCAAACAGATGGCCAGAACGACGGGGGATACGCTGCTGGGAGTGTGGACGGATGGGCCACGTTGCTGCTAGATGTCCAGAGCAGCGACAAACTTATGAGAGACCGCCGTTAAACTGAAGTCCCCTGCTGCTGAAGGGCGTGTAGTAGGGGAGACTGACAAGGAGACTATGTGGGGAGAATGCCCTGATGATGACCTGATCGCTGCAAGTCCTGTCATACAGGTGGAAATGGAGGGTATTCCGGTTACCGGGATGATTGACACGGGTTCCCAAGTAACGACCTTGAGTAGAGACTGTTATGAACGGTACTTCCGGCAACATGTGAAATATGATCCCCATACATTCGTACGAGTGGTCGCAGCTAACCAGTTACCAGTTCCGGTCGTGGGAGTGGCCTGGATGAATGTCCGGGTATGTGGCCAAGATCTAGGTAGGAAAGGCATTGTGGTGGTACAGGAGTCACATGAAGTAAAGGTCCCTGTCATTTTGGGGATGAATGTGTTAAAAGAATTAGATCAGATCCTCTTTGAAAAGAAAGGTCACGGTTATTGGAAAGAAACCACCACCCATCGGCCTACTCAAACAGCTTTCCAGCGGCTGATCCGGACATGTGGCTTACAGAAAAGTTCAGATGCACAGCGTCCTCTGGCTCGAATTTCAGTTCCTTTGCATACAAAAGTTACACTGCCACCCAGTCGGGAGACAATAGTGTCCATGCCCGTAGGCACCTGTCGGAAACTAGAGGGCATAGCTGTGTTGGTAGAACCACTGCAGGCAGCCGAAGGAGGTGTTGATCCGCTAGTGGCCCGTTCCTTGGCAATAGTTCGCAATGGAAGAGTACCACTTCGATGTGTAAACACTCAGGACCAGAGTGTGGACCTGACCCCAGGGAGGCTGCTGGCTAACATCTATGTGACTCCGGAGGAAGTAAGGAAAGTAACTCCAATGCAGCTGAAGCCGACTGAAAGGGATGAGTGGACCGTAACTGTGTCCATGGGAGAAGATGAGGAACCCACCTCTGAATGGAATGGCTGTGCAATTCGAGAACAGATGAAGATGGATGTAAGTTCATGTTCTCTGGAATGGGTGCAGAAGGTAGATGAGCTGTTGTGGGAGAACCAAGCCACCTTTGCACGGTATGCTGAAGATTTTGGATGTACCACAGGGATCTACCATGAGATTCCCACAGGAGACACCCCTCCAATTAGAGAGCGCTACCGACAAATTCCTCCACAGTTGTATCAGGAAGTGAAAGAACTGTTAGCTAAGATGCTACAGGGTGGGATCATCCAAGAAAGCCAGAGTCCCTGGGCGGCTCCTGTGGTGTTAGTAAGAAAAAAAGATGGGTCCATCCGATTTTGCGTAGACTATCGGAAGTTAAACGCTTGCACCGTACGAGATTCCTACCCCTTGCCACGGATTGAGGAGTCCCTCTCAGCGCTAGGGAGAGCCCGGTACTTCTCCTCACTAGATCTGGCTAGTGGGTATTGGCAGGTGCCGATGGCCACAAAAGACAAGGAGAAGACGGCATTCATCTTGCCCATGGGACTATACGAATTTAACCGGATGCCCTTCGGGTTGACTAATGCACCCGGAACGTTTCAGCGGTTGATGGAGAAATGTCTCGGTGACTTCAACTTTGAGTTCACTCTCATCTACTTGGATGACATTATAGTGTATTCTGCGACCTTTGAAGACCATCTCCACCAGTTGGGGCAAGTATTTCGAAGATTGCGGGAACATGGGCTCAAATTGAAACCCAGTAAATGTCGGTTGTTCCAATCTGAAATTGATTACTTGGGTCACCGTGTATCAGGAGAAGGGGTGAGACCATCAAGAGACAAGATAGCGGCTGTTCAAGATTGGCCGATACCGACTACCCTGCGAGAAGTGAGGGCGTTCCTTGGAGTAGCCGGTTACTATCGACGGTTTATTAAGGATTTCGCCAAGGTAGCAGCACCACTTAATGCTCTCCTACGAGGCACATCCGGTGGTCCAAAGAACCGGTCCGTGAAGTGGGGACCTGAACAGGAACAAGCCTTCCAGGCATTGAAGGATGCACTGACAACAGCCCCAATCTTGGCATATGCTGATTACCACTTGCCGTTCCAGCTATATACAGATGCAAGCCTGTATGGTCTTGGAGCAGTGCTTTCCCAGCTTCAGGATGGCCAGGAGAGGGTCATAGCGTACGGCAGCCGGTCTTTGAGAGATTCTGAAAGAAACCCCGAGAATTATAGTTCATTTAAATTGGAGCTGTTGGCACTGGTATGGGCCATGACCGAGAAATTCTCTGAATATTTGACCGGTGCTGAAGTTTTAGTACTGACTGACAACAACCCACTAGCTCACCTGGAAAATGCCAAGCTCGGGGCGTTAGAGCAGAGGTGGATAGCCCGAATGTCTACATTCAATTACCGCATTAAGTATCGGTCCAAGACAGAGAACCAGAATGCTGACGGACTTTCTAGGGTAACTGCCCAGACCCCCACAGAAGACGTGGATCATGAGTTGGAGCATGTGGAGGTGCCCGACTTCAGCAGATTTTCACAGGCCTTGACCGCCACTAATCAGTTTGAGATGGAGGGGACTGAAATGGCTCCTTTCTTTGGTCCCTCACGACAGGAATGGGCACAGATACAACAGACCCATGAGGGGCTGGCACAGATGATCAAGTGTGTTGAGAAAGGCCAGAAGCCCTGTAGAGAGGAAAGAGAACGACTGACACGTGAGATATTATCTGTTTTGAGTCAGTGGGAAAAGTTGGAGATGAAAAATGGAGTGCTATGCCGAAAGGTCTATTTACCTTCTGAGATCGACATTCGATACCAAATTGTGGTGCCTAGTGAACTGGCTCGCTCGTTGGCAGTTGAGGCTCATAATAAGAATGGACATTTTGGTCATGAGAAGACCTTTCGTTGGTTACAGCGACTGATTTACTGCCCTGGTCTTCGTCAAATGGTCGAAGAAGTATGCCGCAGCTGTCGAACTTGTGAGATCCATAAGGCAATAGAACAGAGAGCTCCCCTGCAAACCATCGTGACCCAGGAACCTTTAGAAATCGTCATGATAGACTATCTAATGGTGGGCCCATCCAATAGCGGACACCAGTATTGCCTCGTAATGGTGGATCACTTCACCAAATTTGCGGTGGTAACCGCCACCAAGGACCAGACAGCTGAGTCAGCAGCTCGTGCTCTGTGCCAAGATTTCATTCGAGTATATGGGTGCCCCCAATGCATCCACTCCGACCAGGGCGCCTGCTTTGAAGGACACGTAATGAAAGAAGTTCAACGTATCTACGGGATAAAGAAGTCGCACACGACTCCATACCACCCTCAGGGAAATGGGGCCTGTGAAAGATTCAACAGAACGCTGCTACAGATGCTGCGGACTCTGGAGGAAGACAAGAAGTTACAGTGGCCTCAGTTCTTGTCTGAAATGGTGTGGGCCTATAACAATCAGGTCCATTCTACAACGGGGTACTCTCCTTATACACTTCTCTTTGGGCGGTCTGGGCGAAGTATAGGAGAATTACAGTTGAATGATGTGGATGGGTTCCCTCCGAGGGATCCAACCTCTTGGGTGCGGGCGCATCGGCAGAGACTTGAGACGATCCATCGATTGGTGCGGCAGCGCCTGCAAGAACATCCCCATCCTGATAAGACCCCAGTGCAAGAAGCACCATTGCAACCAGGCGACCTGGTGCTAGTTCGTGTCAAGAAACCCCAAGGGAAATTGGAAAGCCGATGGGAGGCTTTGCCGTATCGTGTTGTTGGCCGCAAGTATGCGAATGGGCCAGTGTACCAGGTCCAGAAAGAAGGAACTGATTGTGTTCGAGTACTTCACCGAAATATGTTGCGCCTGTGTCATTCTGAAGGGACAAATCATGATGGGCTTGCCAATGTGAATGAGCTCCCACAGTCAGAGAATGGAGGTGCGGAATGGGCCTCAGACGAGGAGGATGATTGTTGGCCGATCCCTGCTCCTGGGGATGTTCCACCTGTGACTACTGTATCTCCGGCCTGTGCCCCCTCTGGTGCGGAATCCGCTGGTCCTTCTCAGCCCATAGCTGCAGCACCCCATAATATACCACCGGTCCTCAGACGGACCACTAGGCCAAATGCTGGTATTCCCCCTGTTCGGTATGCGCAGGATGAGTTTGTTTGGCCTGCCATACATCGGTATACTACCACCCTGTGCATAAAAGTACAACCCTCTGGATATACAGTCATAGGCAGGGACTGCCAATCTTAAAGTGGGGGGGAATATGTAAGAGACAGCCAATGTTGTCCTAAGCTTTATTTGTCTGTATAAACTGTTAATGTTGAATGTATTTCTGTGATTCTGTTCCTTTAAGACAGCAGCCATTGTAATTGTGACATGATGCTGGAGTGACTTCCCCCCCCCCCTTTTATGTCAGCTTGCCTGTTCTGCAGACAGAATGTGAGCAGAGAAGCAGGAAGTGACGAGACAGAGAGCAGCAGCCATCTTGGCAAGTGTTGTATTGAACTGGTGTGGAGATTTTTCTGTACAGCTAAGCTGTATCTTGGTCCAGAGACAAACAGAGTGTAAAGAGACAACAGGACTAGTGAGTCCACGTGAAAGGAACTGTGCTCAGTGGCTGATCAGTGAGACTGACATTGTGACTGTGTATATGGATACCACAGATAGAGACTCGCAGTGCTGTTGATGTACTGGACGGCACCTGCTAAATCCCGGCTTACATCCCAGCTCAGTGTATGGATTCGGCAGGACTGTCAGTGTGCTGAGTGGAATCTGCTGTTGGATTACATTGCATTCAGTTGGTTTCCCTGTCTGTTAAAGAGGACTTCATTTCTCCCAAGATCCTGATAACCGTGAGGAGAGGACGCTTCACTATAAAAGAAAGGACCGACTTTGGGCCCCACCGCGCGCTTCTACGGACTGTAAGCGGTCCACCTGGACCACTGGGGAAAAGGGGGTGCACCCAAATGTGAAGTCAGGGTCAGTTAGGGATAGTTTTGAGTATATTGTTCATTCAGTGTCCATACTGCAGAAGTGGACAGAGTAAAAGTAGAAACCATTGCAGAATTTGCCTTGAAATTATTCATGCTATATTGTATATTTTGCTTGTCTTTAGCCCTGTCATTTTACCTTTAACTAGCCTTTATTAACTTATAGTAAATATATATTTTTTTCTTGAACTACCGCGTGTGCGTTCATTTCTGGTTGCGGAGTCCAAACCACCTGCCTTGCTCTCAGTTCACAGTTACATAGGGCTGCTGCCTGTCCCTCCCTGTACAGCTGATGTCTCTGTTACATAGGACTGCTGCCTGTCCCTCCCTGTACAGCTGACGTCTCTGTTACATAGGGCTGCTGCCTGTCCCTCCCTGTACCGCAGACGTCTCTGTTACATAGGGCTGCTGTCTGTCCCTCCCTGTACAGCTGACGTCTCTGTTACATAGGACTGCTGCCTGTCCCTCCCTGTACCGCAGACGTCTCTGTTACATAGGACTGCTGCCTGTCCCTCCCTGTACAGCTGACGTCTCTGTTACATAGGGCTGCTGCCTGTCCCTCCCTGTACAGCTGATGTCTCTGTTACATAGGACTGCTGCCTGTCCCTCCCTGTACCGCAGACGTCTCTGTTACATAGGACTGCTGCCTGTCCCTCCCTGTACCGCAGACGTCTCTGTTACATAGGGCTGCTGCCTGTCCCTCCCTGTACCGCAGACGTCTCTGTTACATAGGGCTGCTGCCTGTCCCTCCCTGTACAGCTGACGTCTCTGTTACACAGGACTGCTGCCTGTCCCTCCCTGTACAGCTGATGTGTCTGTTACATAGGGCTGCTGCCTGTCCCTCCCTGTACCGCAGACGTCTCTGTTACATAGGGCTGCTGCCTGTCCCTCCCTGTACAGCTGATGTGTCTGTTACATAGGGCTGCTGCCTGTCCCTCCCTGTACAGCTGACGTCTCTGTTACACAGGACTGCTGCCTGTCCCTCCCTGTACAGCAGACGTCTGTTACATAGGGCTGCTGCCTGTCCCTCCCTGTACAGCTGACGTCTCTGTTACACAGGGCTGCTGCCTGTCCCTCCCTGTACAGCTGATGTCTCTGTTACATAGGACTGCTGCCTGTCCCTCCCTGTACAGCAGATGTCTCTGTTACACAGGACTGCTGCCTGTCCCTCCCTGTACCGCAGACGTCTCTGTTACATAGGGCTGCTGCCTGTCCCTCCCTGTACCGCAGACGTCTCTGTTACATAGGACTGCTGCCTGTCCCTCCCTGTACCGCAGACGTCTCTGTTACATAGGGCTGCTGCCTGTCCCTCCCTGTACAGCTGACGTCTCTGTTACACAGGACTGCTGCCTGTCCCTCCCTGTACAGCTGACGTCTCTGTTACATAGGGCTGCTGCCTGTCCCTCCCTGTACAGCTGATGTCTCTGTTACATAGGACTGCTGCCTGTCCCTCCCTGTACAGCAGATGTCTCTGTTACACAGGACTGCTGCCTGTCCCTCCCTGTACCGCAGACGTCTCTGTTACATATGGCTGCTGCCTGTCCCTCCCTGTACAGCTGACGTCTCTGTTACATAGGACTGCTGCCTGTCCCTCCCTGTACAGCTGACGTCTCTGTTACACAGGACTGCTGCCTGTCCCTCCCTGTACCGCAGACATCTCTGTTACATAGGGCTGATGCCTGTCCCTCCCTGTACAGCAGACGTCTCTGTTACATAGGACTGCTGCCTGTCCCTCCCTGTACAGCTGACGTCTCTGTTACATAGGACTGCTGCCTGTCCCTCCCTGTACAGCTGACGTCTCTGTTACACAGGACTGCTGACTGTCCCTCCCTGTACAGCTGATGTCTCTGTTACATAGGGCTGCTGCCTGTCCCTCCCTGTACCGCAGACGTCTCTGTTACATAGGGCTGCTGCCTGTCCCTCCCAGTACCGCAGACGTCTCTGTTACATAGGACTGCTGCCTGTCCCTCCCTGTACAGCTGATGTCTCTGTTACACAGGACTGCTGCCTGTCCCTCCCTGTACAGCTGACGTCTCTGTTACATAGGGCTGCTGCCTGTCCCTCCCTGTACAGCTGATGTCTCTGTTACACAGGACTGCTGCCTGTCCCTCCCTGTACAGCTGACGTCTCTGTTACATAGGGCTGCTGCCTGTCCCTCCCTGTACCGCAGACGTCTCTGTTACATAGGACTGCTGCCTGTCCCTCCCTGTACAGCTGATGTCTCTGTTACATAGGACTGCTGCCTGTCCCTCCCTGTACAGCTGACGTCTCTGTTACATAGGACTGCTGCCTGTCCCTCCCTGTACAGCTGATGTCTCTGTTACATAGGACTGCTGCCTGTCCCTCCCTGTACCGCAGACGTCTCTGTTACATAGGACTGCTGCCTGTCCCTCCCTGTACAGCAGACGTCTCTGTTACATAGGACTGCTGCCTGTCCCTCCCTGTACCGCAGACGTCTCTGTTACATAGGGCTGCTGCCTGTCCCTCCCTGTACAGCTGACGTCTCTGTTACACAGGACTGCTGCCTGTCCCTCCCTGTACAGCAGACGTCTCTGTTACATAGGGCTGCTGCCTGTCCCTCCCTGTACAGCTGATGTCTCTGTTACACAGGACTGCTGCCTGTCCCTCCCTGTACAGCTGACGTCTCTGTTACATAGGGCTGCTGCCTGTCCCTCCCTGTACAGCAGACGTCTCTGTTACATAGGACTGCTGCCTGTCCCTCTCTGTACAGCTGACGTCGCTGTTACACAGGGCTGCTGCCTGTCCCTCCCTGTACCGCAGACGTCTGTTACATAGGACTGCTGTCTGTCCCTCCCTGTACCGCAGACGTCTCTGTTACATAGGACTGCTGCCTGTCCCTCCCTGTACAGCAGACGTCTCTGTTACATAGGGCTGCTACCTGTCTCTCCCTGTACCGCAGACGTCTCTGTTACATAGGGCTGCTGCCTGTCCCTCCCTGTACAGCAGACGTCTCTGTTACATAGGACTGCTGCCTGTCCCTCCCTGTACAGCAGACGTCTCTGTTACATAGGACTGCTGCCTGTCCCTCCCTGTACCGCAGACGTCTCTTTTACACAGGACTGCTGCCTGTCCCTCCCTGTACAGCTGATGTCTCTGTTACACAGGACTGCTGCCTGTCCCTCCCTGTACAGCTGACGTCTCTGTTACATAGGGCTGCTGCCTGTCCCTCCCTGTACCGCAGACGTCTCTGTTACATAGGACTGCTGCCTGTCCCTCCCTGTACAGCTGACGTCTCTGTTACACAGGACTGCTGCCTGTCCCTCCCTGTACAGCAGATGTGTTTGTTACATAGGACTGCTGCCTGTCCCTCCCTGTACCGCAGACGTCTCTGTTACATAGGACTGCTGCCTGTCCCTCCCTGTACCGCAGACATCTCTGTTACACAGGACTGCTGCCTGTCCCTCCCTGTACAGCTGATGTGTCTGTTACATAGGACTGCTGCCTGTCCCTCCCTGTACCGCAGACGTCTCTGTTACATAGGACTGCTGCCTGTCCCTCCCTGTACAGCAGACGTCTCTGTTACATAGGACTGCTGCCTGTCCCTCCCTGTACAGCTGACGTCTCTGTTACATAGGACTGCTGCCTGTCCCTCTCTGTACCGCAGACGTCTCTGTTACACAGGGCTGCTGCCTGTCCCTCCCTGTACCGCAGACGTCTGTTACATAGGACTGCTGCCTGTCCCTCCCTGTACCGCAGACGTCTCTGTTACATAGGGCTGCTACCTGTCTCTCCCTGTACCGCAGACGTCTCTGTTACATAGGGCTGCTGCCTGTCCCTCCCTGTACCGCAGACATCTCTGTTACATAGGGCTGCTGCCTGTCCCTCCCTGTACCGCAGACATCTCTGTTACACAGGACTGCTGCCTGTCCCTCCCTGTACCGCAGATGTCTCTTTTACACAGGACAGCTGCCTGTCCCTCCCTGTACAGCAGACGTCTCTTTTACACAGGACAGCTGCCTGTCCCTCCCTGTACAGCAGACGTCTCTTTTACACAGGACAGCTGCCTGTCCCTCCCTGTACCGCAGACGTCTCTGTTACATAGGGCTGCTGCCTGTCCCTCCCTGTACAGCTGACGTCTCTGTTACACAGGACTGCTGCCTGTCCCTCCCTGTACCGCAGACGTCTCTGTTACATAGGACTGCTGCCTGTCCCTCCCTGTACAGCTGACGTCTCTGTTACATAGGACTGCTGCCTGTCCCTCCCTGTACAGCAGACGTCTCTGTTACACAGGACTGCTGCCTGTCCCTCCGTGTACAGCTGACGTCTCTGTTACATAGGGCTGCTGCCTGTCCCTCCGTGTACAGCTGACATCTCTGTTACATAGGGCTGCTGCCTGTCCCTCCCTGTACAGCAGACATCTCTGTTACATAGGGCTGCTGCCTGTCCCTCCCTGTACCGCAGACGTCTCTGTTACATAGGACTGCTGCCTGTCCCTCCATGTACTGCAGACGTCTCTGTTACATAGGACTGCTGCCTGTCCCTCCCTGTACAGCAGACGTCTCTGTTACATAGGGCTGCTGCCTGTCCCTCCCTGTACCGCAGACGTCTCTGTTACATAGGACTGCTGCCTGTCCCTCCCTGTACAGCTGACGTCTCTGTTACATAGGGCTGCTGCCTGTCCCTCCCTGTACAGCTGACGTCTCTGTTACACAGGACTGCTGCCTGTCCCTCCCTGTACCACAGACGTCTCTGTTACATAGGACTGCTGCCTGTCCCTCCCTGTACCGCAGACGTCTCTGTTACATAGGACTGCTGCCTGTCCCTCCCTGTACAGCTGACGTCTCTGTTACATAGGGCTGCCTGTCCCTCCCTGTACAGCTGATGTCTCTGTTACATAGGACTGCTGCCTGTCCCTCCCTGTACCGCAGACGTCTCTGTTACATAGGACTGCTGCCTGTCCCTCCCTGTACAGCTGACGTCTCTGTTACATAGGACTGCTGCCTGTCCCTCCCTGTACAGCTGACGTCTCTGTTACATAGGGCTCCTGCCTGTCCCTCCCTGTACAGCTGATGTCTCTGTTACACAGGACTGCTGCCTGTCCCTCCCTGTACAGCAGACGTCTCTGTTACATAGGGCTGCTGCCTGTCCCTCCCTGTACAGCTGACGTCTCTGTAACATAGGACTGCTGCCTGTCCCTCCCTGTACAGCTGATGTGTCTGTTACATAGGACTGCTGCCTGTCCCTCCCTGTACCGCAGACGTCTCTGTTACATAGGGCTGCTGCCTGTCCCTCCCTGTACAGCTGACGTCTCTGTTACACAGGGCTGCTGCCTGTCCCTCCCTGTACAGCTGACGTCTCTGTTACATAGGGCTGCTGCCTGTCCCTCCCTGTACAGCTGATGTCTCTGTTACATAGGACTGCTGCCTGTCCCTCCCTGTACCGCAGACGTCTCTGTTACATAGGGCTGCTGCCTGTCCCTCCCTGTACTGCAGACGTCTCTGTTGCATAGGACTGCTGCCTGTCCCTCCCTGTACCGCAGACGTCTCTGTTACATAGGACTGCTGCCTGTCCCTCCCTGTACCGCAGACGTCTCTGTTACATAGGACTGCTGCCTGTCCCTCCCTGTACCGCTGATGTCTCTGTTACATAGGACTGCTGCCTGTCCCTTCCTGTACAGCTGACGTCTCTGTTACATAGGACTGCTGCCTGTCCCTCCCTGTACAGCTGACGTCTCTGTTACATAGGACTGCTGCCTGTCCCTCCCTGTACAGCAGACGTCTCTGTTACATAGGGCTGCTGCCTGTCCCTCCCTGTACCACAGACGTCTCTGTTACACAGGACTGCTGCCTGTCCCTCCCTGTACAGCTGGCGTCTCTGTTACATAGGACTGCTGCCTGTCCCTCCCTGTACAGCTGACGTCTCTGTTACATAGGACTGCTGCCTGTCCCTCCCTGTACAGCAGACGTCTCTGTTACATAGGGCTGCTGCCTGTCCCTCCCTGTACCACAGACGTCTCTGTTACACAGGACTGCTGCCTGTCCCTCCCTGTACAGCAGACGTCTCTGTTACATAGGACTGCTGCCTGTCCCTCCCTGTACAGCTGATGTCTCTGTTACATAGGACTGCTGCCTGTCCCTCCCTGTACCGCAGACGTCTCTGTTACACAGGACTGCTGCCTGTCCCTCCCTGTACAGCTGGCGTCTCTGTTACATAGGGCTGCTGCCTGTCCCTCCCTGTACAGCAGACGTCTCTGTTACATAGGGCTGCTGCCTGTCCTTCCCTGTACAGCAGACGTCTCTGTTACACAGGACTGCTGCCTGTCCCTCCCTGTACCGCAGACGTCTCTGTTACATAGGGCTGCTGCCTGTCCCTCCCTGTACCGCAGACGTCTCTGTTACATAGGACTGCTGCCTGTCCCTCCCTGTACCGCAGACGTCTCTGTTACATAGGACTGCTGCCTGTCCCTCCCTGTACCGCAGACGTCTCTGTTACATAGGACTGCTGCCTGTCCCTCCCTGTACAGCTGATGTCTCTGTTACACAGGACTGCTGCCTGTCCCTCCCTGTACCGCAGACGTCTCTGTTACATAGGGCTGCTGCCTGTCCCTCCCTGTACCGCAGACGTCTCTGTTACATAGGGCTGCTGCCTGTCCCTCCCTGTACAGCAGACGTCTCTGTTACATAGGACTGCTGCCTGTCCCTCCCTGTACCGCAGATGTCTCTGTTACATAGGGCTGCTGCCTGTCCCTCCCTGTACAGCAGACGTCTCTGTTACATAGGACTGCTGCCTGTCCCTCCCTGTACCGCAGATGTCTCTGTTACATAGGACTGCTGCCTGTCCCTCCCTGTACAGCTGACGTCTCTGTTACATAGGACTGCTGCCTGTCCCTCCCTGTACAGCTGATGTCTCTGTTACATAGGACTGCTGCCTGTCCCTCCCTGTACCGCAGACGTCTCTGTTACATAGGACTGCTGCCTGTCTCTCCCTGTACCGCAGATGTCTCTGTTACATAGGGCTGCTGCCTGTCCCTCCCTGTACAGCAGACGTCTGTTACATAGGACTGCTGCCTGTCCCTCCCTGTACAGCTGACGTCTCTGTTACACAGGACTGCTGCCTGTCCCTCCCTGTACCACAGACGTCTCTGTTACATAGGGCTGCTGCCTGTCCCTCCCTTTACCGCAGATGTCTCTGTTACATAGGACTGCTGCCTGTCCCTCCCTGTACCGCAGATGTCTCTGTTACATAGGACTGCTGCCTGTCCCTCCCTGTACCGCAGACGTCTCTGTTACATAGGACTGCTGCCTGTCCCTCCCTGTACAGCTGATGTCTGTTACATAGGACTGCTGCCTGTCCCTCCCTGTACAGCAGACGTCTCTGTTACATAGGACTGCTGCCTGTCCCTCCCTGTACCGCAGACGTCTCTGTTACATAGGACTGCTGCCTGTCCCTCCCTGTACAGCTGATGTCTCTGTTACATAGGACTGCTGCCTGTCCCTCCCTGTACCGCAGACGTCTCTGTTACATAGGACTGCTGCCTGTCCCTCCCTGTACAGCTGACGTCTCTGTTACACAGGACTGCTGCCTGTCCCTCCCTGTACAGCTGACGTCTCTGTTACATAGGACTGCTGCCTGTCCCTCCCTGTACCGCAGACGTCTCTGTTACATAGGACTGCTGCCTGTCCCTCCCTGTACAGCTGACGTCTCTGTTACATAGGGCTGCTGCCTGTCCCTCCCTGTACAGCTGACGTCTCTGTTACATAGGGCTGCTGCCTGTCCCTCCCTGTACAGCTGACGTCTCTGTTACATAGGACTGCTGCCTGTCCCTCCCTGTACAGCAGACGTCTCTGTTACACAGGGCTGCTGCCTGTCCCTCCCTGTACCGCAGATGTCTCTGTTACATAGGGCTGCTGCCTGTCCCTCCCTGTACAGCAGACGTCTCTGTTACATAGGACTGCTGCCTGTCCCTCCCTGTACAGCAGACGTCTCTGTTACATAGGGCTGCTGCCTGTCCCTCCCTGTACCGCAGACGTCTCTGTTACATAGGGCTGCTGCCTGTCCCTCCCTGTACAGCAGACGTCTCTGTTACACAGGACTGCTGTCTGTCCCTCCCTGTACAGCTGACGTCTCTGTTACACAGGACTGCTGTCTGTCCCTCCCTGTACAGCTGACGTCTCTGTTACACAGGACTGCTGCCTGTCCCTCCCTGTACAGCTGACGTCTCTGTTACATAGGACTGCTGCCTGTCCCTCCCTGTACAGCTGATGTCTCTGTTACATAGGACTGCTGCCTGTCCCTCCCTGTACAGCTGACGTCTCTGTTACACAGGACTGCTGCCTGTCCCTCCCTGTACCGCTGACGTCTCTGTTACATAGGGCTGCTGCCTGTCCCTCCCTGTACCGCAGACGTCTCTGTTACATAGGACTGCTGCCTGTCCCTCCCTGTACCGCAGACGTCTCTGTTACATAGGGCTGCTGCCTGTCCCTCCCTGTACAGCTGATGTCTCTGTTACATAGGACTGCTGCCTGTCCCTCCCTGTACAGCAGACGTCTCTGTTACATAGGGCTGCTGCCTGTCCCTCCCTGTACAGCTGACGTCTCTGTTACATAGGACTGCTGCCTGTCCCTCCCTGTACAGCAGACGTCTCTGTTACATAGGGCTGCTGCCTGTCCCTCCCTGTACAGCTGACGTCTCTGTTACATAGGACTGCTGCCTGTCCCTCCCTGTACAGCTGACGTCTCTGTTACACAGGACTGCTGCCTGTTCCTCCCTGTACAGCTGATGTCTCTGTTACATAGGGCTGCTGCCTGTCCCTCCCTGTACAGCAGACGTCTCTGTTACACAGGACTGCTGCCTGTCCCTCCCTGTACAGCAGACGTCTCTGTTACATAGGACTGCTGCCTGTCCCTCCCTGTACAGCTGACGTCTCTGTTACACAGGACTGCTGCCTGTCTCTCCCTGTACCGCAGATGTCTCTGTTACATAGGACTGCTGCCTGTCCCTCCCTGTACAGCTGACGTCTCTGTTACACAGGACTGCTGCCTGTCCCTCCCTGTACAGCTGACGTCTCTGTTACACAGGACTGCTGCCTGTCCCTCCCTGTACCGCAGACGTCTCTGTTACATAGGGCTGCTGCCTGTCCCTCCCTGTACAGCAGACGTCTCTGTTACATAGGACTGCTGCCTGTCCCTCCCTGTACCACAGACGTCTCTGTTACATAGGGCTGCTGCCTGTCCCTCCCTGTACCGCAGATGTCTCTGTTACATAGGACTGCTGCCTGTCCCTCCCTGTACCGCAGATGTCTCTGTTACATAGGACTGCTGCCTGTCCCTCCCTGTACAGCTGATGTCTCTGTTACATAGGGCTGCTGCCTGTCCCTCCCTGTACAGCTGATGTCTCTGTTACATAGGACTGCTGCCTGTCCCTCCCTGTACCGCAGACATCTCTGTTACATAGGACTGCTGCCTGTCCCTCTATGTACAGCTGATGTCTCTGTTACATAGGACTGCTGCCTGTCCCTCCCTGTACAGCTGACGTCTCTGTTACATAGGACTGCTGCCTGTCCCTCCCTGTACAGCTGACGTCTCTGTTACACAGGACTGCTGCCTGTCCCTCCCTGTACCGCAGACGTCTCTGTTACACAGGACTGCTGCCTGTCTCTCCCTGTACAGCAGACGTCTCTGTTACATAGGACTGCTGCCTGTCCCTCCCTGTACAGCAGACGTCTCTGTTACATAGGGCTGCTGCCTGTCCCTCCCTGTACCACAGACGTCTCTGTTACACAGGACTGCTGCCTGTCCCTCCCTGTACAGCTGACGTCTCTGTTACATAGGACTGCTGCCTGTCCCTCCCTGTACAGCAGACGTCTCTGTTACATAGGGCTGCTGCCTGTCCCTCCCTGTACCACAGACGTCTCTGTTACACAGGACTGCTGCCTGTCCCTCCCTGTACAGCAGACGTCTCTGTTACATAGGACTGCTGCCTGTCCCTCCCTGTACAGCTGATGTCTCTGTTACATAGGACTGCTGCCTGTCCCTCCCTGTACCGCAGACGTCTCTGTTACACAGGACTGCTGCCTGTCCCTCCCTGTACAGCTGGCGTCTCTGTTACATAGGGCTGCTGCCTGTCCCTCCCTGTACAGCAGACGTCTCTGTTACATAGGGCTGCTGCCTGTCCTTCCCTGTACAGCAGACGTCTCTGTTACACAGGACTGCTGCCTGTCCCTCCCTGTACCGCAGACGTCTCTGTTACATAGGGCTGCTGCCTGTCCCTCCCTGTACCGCAGACGTCTCTGTTACATAGGACTGCTGCCTGTCCCTCCCTGTACCGCAGACGTCTCTGTTACATAGGACTGCTGCCTGTCCCTCCCTGTACCGCAGACGTCTCTGTTACATAGGACTGCTGCCTGTCCCTCCCTGTACAGCTGATGTCTCTGTTACACAGGACTGCTGCCTGTCCCTCCCTGTACCGCAGACGTCTCTGTTACATAGGGCTGCTGCCTGTCCCTCCCTGTACCGCAGACGTCTCTGTTACATAGGGCTGCTGCCTGTCCCTCCCTGTACAGCAGACGTCTCTGTTACATAGGACTGCTGCCTGTCCCTCCCTGTACAGCTGTCGTCTCTGTTACACAGGACTGCTGCCTGTCCCTCCCTGTACAGCTGACGTCTCTGTTACATAGGACTGCTGCCTGTCCCTCCCTGTACAGCTGATGTCTCTGTTACATAGGACTGCTGCCTGTCCCTCCCTGTACCGCAGACGTCTCTGTTACATAGGACTGCTGCCTGTCTCTCCCTGTACCGCAGATGTCTCTGTTACATAGGGCTGCTGCCTGTCCCTCCCTGTACAGCAGACGTCTGTTACATAGGACTGCTGCCTGTCCCTCCCTGTACAGCTGACGTCTCTGTTACACAGGACTGCTGCCTGTCCCTCCCTGTACCACAGACGTCTCTGTTACATAGGGCTGCTGCCTGTCCCTCCCTTTACCGCAGATGTCTCTGTTACATAGGACTGCTGCCTGTCCCTCCCTGTACCGCAGATGTCTCTGTTACATAGGACTGCTGCCTGTCCCTCCCTGTACCGCAGACGTCTCTGTTACATAGGACTGCTGCCTGTCCCTCCCTGTACAGCTGATGTCTGTTACATAGGACTGCTGCCTGTCCCTCCCTGTACAGCAGACGTCTCTGTTACATAGGACTGCTGCCTGTCCCTCCCTGTACCGCAGACGTCTCTGTTACATAGGACTGCTGCCTGTCCCTCCCTGTACAGCTGATGTCTCTGTTACATAGGACTGCTGCCTGTCCCTCCCTGTACCGCAGACGTCTCTGTTACATAGGACTGCTGCCTGTCCCTCCCTGTACAGCTGACGTCTCTGTTACACAGGACTGCTGCCTGTCCCTCCCTGTACAGCTGACGTCTCTGTTACATAGGACTGCTGCCTGTCCCTCCCTGTACCGCAGACGTCTCTGTTACATAGGACTGCTGCCTGTCCCTCCCTGTACAGCTGACGTCTCTGTTACATAGGGCTGCTGCCTGTCCCTCCCTGTACAGCTGACGTCTCTGTTACATAGGGCTGCTGCCTGTCCCTCCCTGTACAGCTGACGTCTCTGTTACATAGGACTGCTGCCTGTCCCTCCCTGTACAGCAGACGTCTCTGTTACACAGGGCTGCTGCCTGTCCCTCCCTGTACCGCAGATGTCTCTGTTACATAGGGCTGCTGCCTGTCCCTCCCTGTACAGCAGACGTCTCTGTTACATAGGACTGCTGCCTGTCCCTCCCTGTACAGCAGACGTCTCTGTTACATAGGGCTGCTGCCTGTCCCTCCCTGTACCGCAGACGTCTCTGTTACATAGGGCTGCTGCCTGTCCCTCCCTGTACAGCAGACGTCTCTGTTACATAGGGCTGCTGCCTGTCCCTCCCTGTACCGCAGACGTCTCTGTTACATAGGACTGCTGCCTGTCCCTCCCTGTACAGCTGACGTCTCTGTTACATAGGGCTGCTGCCTGTCCCTCCCTGTACAGCTGACGTCTCTGTTACACAGGACTGCTGCCTGTCCCTCCCTGTACCGCTGACGTCTCTGTTACATAGGGCTGCTGCCTGTCCCTCCCTGTACCGCAGACGTCTCTGTTACATAGGACTGCTGCCTGTCCCTCCCTGTACCGCAGACGTCTCTGTTACATAGGGCTGCTGCCTGTCCCTCCCTGTACAGCTGATGTCTCTGTTACATAGGACTGCTGCCTGTCCCTCCCTGTACAGCAGACGTCTCTGTTACATAGGGCTGCTGCCTGTCCCTCCCTGTACAGCTGACGTCTCTGTTACATAGGACTGCTGCCTGTCCCTCCCTGTACAGCAGACGTCTCTGTTACATAGGGCTGCTGCCTGTCCCTCCCTGTACAGCTGACGTCTCTGTTACATAGGGCTGCTGCCTGTCCCTCCCTGTACAGCTGACGTCTCTGTTACACAGGACTGCTGCCTGTCCCTCCCTGTACCGCAGACGTCTCTGTTACATAGGACTGCTGCCTGTCTCTCCCTGTACCGCAGATGTCTCTGTTACATAGGGCTGCTGCCTGTCCCTCCCTGTACAGCAGACGTCTCTGTTACATAGGACTGCTGCCTGTCCCTCCCTGTACCACAGACGTCTCTGTTACATAGGGCTGCTGCCTGTCCCTCCCTGTACCGCAGATGTCTCTGTTACATAGGACTGCTGCCTGTCCCTCCCTGTACCGCAGATGTCTCTGTTACATAGGACTGCTGCCTGTCCCTCCCTGTACAGCTGATGTCTCTGTTACATAGGGCTGCTGCCTGTCCCTCCCTGTACAGCTGATGTCTCTGTTACATAGGACTGCTGCCTGTCCCTCCCTGTACCGCAGACATCTCTGTTACATAGGACTGCTGCCTGTCCCTCTATGTACAGCTGATGTCTCTGTTACATAGGACTGCTGCCTGTCCCTCCCTGTACAGCTGACGTCTCTGTTACATAGGACTGCTGCCTGTCCCTCCCTGTACAGCTGACGTCTCTGTTACACAGGACTGCTGCCTGTCCCTCCCTGTACCGCAGACGTCTCTGTTACACAGGACTGCTGCCTGTCTCTCCCTGTACCGCAGATGTCTCTGTTACATAGGGCTGCTGCCTGTCCCGCTGACGTCTCTGTTACATAGGACTGCTGCCTGTCCCTCCCTGTACCGCAGACGTCTCTGTTACATAGGGCTGCTGCCTGTCCCTCTCTGTACAGCTGACGTCTCTGTTACATAGGACTGCTGCCTGTCCCTCCCTGTACCGCAGACGTCTCTGTTACATAGGGCTGCTGCCTGTCCCTCCCTGTACAGCTGACGTCTCTGTTACATAGGGCTGCTGCCTGTCCCTCCCTGTACAGCTGATGTCTCTGTTACATAGGGCTGCTGCCTGTCCCTCCCTGTACAGCTGATGTCTCTGTTACATAGGACTGCTGCCTGTCCCTCCCTGTACAGCTGACGTCTCTGTTACATAGGGTTGCTGCCTGTCCCGCTGACGTCTCTGTTACATAGGACTGCTGCCTGTCCCTCCCTGTACCGCAGACGTCTCTGTTACATAGGGCTGCTGCCTGTCCCTCCCTGTACAGCAGACGTCTCTGTTACATAGGACTGCTGCCTGTCCCTCCCTGTACAGCTGACGTCTCTGTTACATAGGACTGCTGCCTGTCCCTCCCTGTACAGCAGACGTCTCTGTTACATGGGGCTGCTGCCTGTCCCTCCCTGTACAGCAGACGTCTCTGTTACATAGGACTGCTGCCTGTCCCTCCCTGTACAGCTGATGTCTCTGTTACATAGGACTGCTGCCTGTCCCTCCCTGTACAGCTGACGTCTCTGTTACACAGGACTGCTGTCTGTCCCTCCCTGTACAGCTGACGTCTCTGTTACATAGGGCTGCTGCCTGTCCCTCCCTGTACAGCAGACGTCTCTGTTACATAGGGCTGCTGCCTGTCCCGCTGACGTCTCTGTTACATAGGACTGCTGCCTGTCCCTCCCTGTACCGCAGACGTCTCTGTTACATAGGGCTGCTGCCTGTCCCTCCCTGTACAGCAGACGTCTCTGTTACATAGGGCTGCTGCCTGTCCCTCCCTGTACAGCAGACGTCTCTGTTACATAGGACTGCTGCCTGTCCCTCCCTGTACAGCTGACGTCTCTGTTACATAGGACTGCTGCCTGTCCCTCCCTGTACAGCTGACGTCTCTGTTACATAGGACTGCTGCCTGTCCCTCCCTGTACCGCAGACGTCTCTGTTACATAGGACTGCTGCCTGTCCCTCCCTGTACAGCTGACGTCTCTGTTACATAGGGCTGCTGCCTGTCCCTCCCTGTACCGCAGATGTCTCTGTTACATAGGGCTGCTGCCTGTCCCTCCCTGTCCCGCTGACGTCTCTGTTACATAGGACTGCTGCCTGTCCCTCCCTGTACCGCAGACGTCTCTGTTACATAGGGCTGCTGCCTGTCCCTCCCTGTACCGCAGACGTCTCTGTTACACAGGGCTGCTGCCTGTCCCTCCCTGTACAGCTGACGTCTCTGTTACATAGGGTTGCTGCCTGTCCCGCTGACGTCTCTGTTACATAGGACTGCTGCCTGTCCCTCCCTGTACCGCAGACGTCTCTGTTACATAGGGCTGCTGCCTGTCCCTCTCTGTACAGCTGACGTCTCTGTTACATAGGACTGCTGCCTGTCCCTCCCTGTACCGCAGACGTCTCTGTTACATAGGGCTGCTGCCTGTCCCTCCCTGTACAGCTGACGTCTCTGTTACATAGGGCTGCTGCCTGTCCCTCCCTGTACAGCTGATGTCTCTGTTACATAGGGCTGCTGCCTGTCCCTCCCTGTACAGCTGATGTCTCTGTTACATAGGACTGCTGCCTGTCCCTCCCTGTACAGCTGACGTCTCTGTTACATAGGGTTGCTGCCTGTCCCGCTGACGTCTCTGTTACATAGGACTGCTGCCTGTCCCTCCCTGTACCGCAGACGTCTCTGTTACATAGGGCTGCTGCCTGTCCCTCCCTGTACAGCAGACGTCTCTGTTACATAGGACTGCTGCCTGTCCCTCCCTGTACAGCTGACGTCTCTGTTACATAGGACTGCTGCCTGTCCCTCCCTGTACAGCAGACGTCTCTGTTACATGGGGCTGCTGCCTGTCCCTCCCTGTACAGCAGACGTCTCTGTTACATAGGACTGCTGCCTGTCCCTCCCTGTACAGCTGACGTCTCTGTTACATAGGACTGCTGCCTGTTCCTCCCTGTACAGCTGACGTCTCTGTTACATGGGGCTGCTGCCTGTCCCTCCCTGTACAGCAGACGTCTCTGTTACATAGGACTGCTGCCTGTCCCTCCCTGTACAGCTGACGTCTCTGTTACATAGGACTGCTGCCTGTCCCTCCCTGTACAGCTGACGTCTCTGTTACATAGGACTGCTGCCTGTCCCTCCCTGTACAGCTGACGTCTCTGTTACATAGGACTGCTGCCTGTCCCTCCCTGTACAGCTGATGTCTCTGTTACACAGGACTGCTGCCTGTCCCTCCCTGTACAGCAGACGTCTCTGTTACATAGGACTGCTGCCTGTCCCTCCCTGTACAGCTGACGTCTCTGTTACATAGGACTGCTGCCTGTCCCTCCCTGTACAGCTGACGTCTCTGTTACATAGGACTGCTGCCTGTCCCTCCCTGTACAGCTGATGTCTCTGTTACATAGGACTGCTGCCTGTCCCTCCCTGTACAGCAGACGTCTCTGTTACATAGGACAGCTGCCTGTCCCTCCCTGTACAGCTGATGTCTCTGTTACATAGGGCTGCTGCCTGTCCCTCCCTGTACCGCAGACGTCTCTGTTACATAGGACTGCTGCCTGTCCCTCCCTGTACAGCTGACGTCTCTGTTACATAGGACTGCTGCCTGTCCCTCCCTGTACAGCTGATGTCTCTGTTACATAGGACTGCTGCCTGTCCCTCCCTGTACAGCTGATGTCTCTGTTACATAGGGCTGCTGCCTGTCCCTCCCTGTACAGCTGACGTCTCTGTTACATAGGACTGCTGCCTGTCCCTCCCTGTACCGCAGACGTCTCTGTTACATAGGACTGCTGCCTGTCCCTCCCTGTACAGCTGACGTCTCTGTTACATAGGACTGCTGCCTGTCCCTCCCTGTACAGCTGATGTCTCTGTTACATAGGACTGCTGCCTGTCCCTCCCTGTACAGCAGACGTCTCTGTTACACAGGACTGCTGCCTGTCCCTCCCTGTACAGCAGACGTCTCTGTTACATAGGACTGCTGCCTGTCCCTCCCTGTACAGCAGAAATCTCTGTTACACAGGACTGCTGCCTGTCCCTCCCTGTACAGCTGACGTCTCTGTTACATAGGACTGCTGCCTGTCCCTCCCTGTACCGCAGACGTCTCTGTTACATAGGGCTGCTGCCTGTCCCTCCCTGTACAGCAGAAATCTCTGTTACACAGGACTGCTGCCTGTCCCTCCCTGTACAGCTGGCGTCTCTGTTACATAGGACTGCTGCCTGTCCCTCCCTGTACAGCTGATGTCTCTGTTACATAGGGCTGCTGCCTGTCCCGCTGACGTCTCTGTTACATAGGACTGCTGCCTGTCCCTCCCTGTACAGCTGACGTCTCTGTTACATAGGACTGCTGCCTGTCCCTCCCTGTACAGCTGATGTGTCTGTTACATAGGGCTGCTGCCTGTCCCTCCCTGTACCGCAGACGTCTCTGTTACATAGGGCTGCTGCCTGTCCCTCCCTGTACCGCAGACGTCTCTGTTACATAGGGCTGCTGCCTGTCCCTCCCTGAACCGCAGACGTCTCTGTTACATAGGGCTGCTGCCTGTCCCTCCCTGTACCGCAGACGTCTCTGTTACATAGGACTGCTGCCTGTCCCTCCCTGTACAGTAGACGTCTCTGTTACATAGGACTGCTGCCTGTCCCTCCCTGTACAGTAGACGTCTCTGTTACATAGGACTGCTGCCTGTCCCTCCCTGTACAGTAGACGTCTCTGTTACATAGGGCTGCTGCCTGTCCCTCCCTGTACAGCAGACGTCTCTGTTACATAGGACTGCTGCCTGTCCCTCCCTGTACAGCTGACGTCTCTGTTACATAGGGCTGCTGCCTGTCCCTCCCTGTACAGCTGACGTCTCTGTTACATAGGACTGCTGCCTGTCCCTCCCTGTACCGCAGACGTCTCTGTTACATAGGACTGCTGCCTGTCCCTCCCTGTACCGCAGACGTCTCTGTTACATAGGACTGCTGCCTGTCCCTCCTTGTACAGCAGACGTCTCTGTTACATAGGGCTGCTGCCTGTCCCTCCCTGTACCGCAGATGTCTCTGTTACATAGGGCTGCTGCCTGTCCCTCCCTGTCCCGCTGACGTCTCTGTTACATAGGACTGCTGCCTGTCCCTCCCTGTACCGCAGACGTCTCTGTTACATAGGGCTGCTGCCTGTCCCTCCCTGTACCGCAGACGTCTCTGTTACACAGGACTGCTGCCTGTCCCTCCCTGTACAGCTGACGTCTCTGTTACATAGGACTGCTGCCTGTCCCTCCCTGTACAGCTGACGTCTCTGTTACATAGGGTTGCTGCCTGTCCTGCAGACGTCTCTGTTACATAGGACTGCTGCCTGTCCCTCTCTGTACAGCAGACGTCTCTGTTACATAGGACTGCTGCCTGTCCCTCCCTGTACAGCTGACGTCTCTGTTACATAGGGCTGCTGCCTGTCCCTCCCTGTACAGCTGACGTCTCTGTTACATAGGGCTGCTGCCTGTCCCTCCCTGTACAGCTGACGTCTCTGTTACATAGGACTGCTGCCTGTCCCTCTCTGTACCGCAGACGTCTCTGTTACATAGGACTGCTGCCTGTCCCTCCCTGTACAGCAGACGTCTCTGTTACATAGGGCTGCTGCCTGTCCCTCCCTGTACCGCAGATGTCTCTGTTACATAGGACTGCTGCCTGTCCCTCCCTGTCCCGCAGACGTCTCTGTTACATAGGACTGCTGCCTGTCCCTCCCTGTACCGCAGACGTCTCTGTTACATAGGACTGCTGCCTGTCCCTCCCTGTACCGCAGACGTCTCTGTTACATAGGGCTGCTGCCTGTCCCTCTCTGTACAGCTGACGTCTCTGTTACATAGGACTGCTGCCTGTCCCTCCCTGTACCGCAGACGTCTCTGTTACATAGGACTGCTGCCTGTCCCTCCCTGTACCGCAGACGTCTCTGTTACATAGGGCTGCTGCCTGTCCCTCTCTGTACAGCTGACGTCTCTGTTACATAGGACTGCTGCCTGTCCCTCCCTGTACCGCAGACGTCTCTGTTACATAGGGCTGCTGCCTGTCCCTCCCTGTACCGCAGACGTCTCTGTTACATAGGGCTGCTGCCTGTCCCTCTCTGTACAGCTGACGTCTCTGTTACATAGGACTGCTGCCTGTCCCTCCCTGTACCGCAGACGTCTCTGTTACATAGGGCTGCCTGCTTTATATATAACACACTCCAGGCTTCGGTCCTCGGAGCCCAAGCACCCCGCGTGCACCCCAAGCAGCAGCCTCAGTGGTCTCAGATATTATTCATAAGACCAGAAGAGGTCGGAGGAGCCGCACCGGGGCCCAGGACAGGTGAGTATCACTGATTCTTATGTTTGTCACCTCCCGGGGCCTCGGATCATTATAGTCGGGGGTCTAAAGAGATCTCAGATTATAATGGCAGTTTTGGTTTTCCGCCCTCATCTCCAGCTGGACGGCTCGCCCTTCAGGATGGTTCTCCATTGCGGCCACGACTCCAGATAATCAGATATCCTGGATTATCAGATGATGTCGCTCTCGTACACGTCCCTCTGCCTCATCCTCCTCTGTTTCGCCCTTTTTGGAGACGCCCGGATGTCAGGATCCATCTGATACGATCTGGCAGAGAGGCCAAAGAAAACACAAGTGATCCCGATGTTCAATGTTCTCGCCCATGAAGAAAATCCAAAATAAACTGGGTGAGAGGAAGCGTCGTCTGCACAGGGCGCGGCGGTCAGCGGCTGCCAGCTCCTATCACATGTGAACACTGCTCTAATATCTGCAGCTCCTATCGCATGTGAACACTGCTCTAATATCTGCAGCTCCTATCACATGTGAACACTGCTCTAATATCTGCAGCTCCTATCACATGTGAACACTGCTCTAATATCTGCAGCTCCTATCGCATGTGAACACTGCTCTAATATCTGCAGCTCCTATCACATGTGAACACTGCTCTAATATCTGCAGCTCCTATCACATGTGAACACTGCTCTAATATCTGCAGCTCCTATCGCATGTGAACACTGCTCTAATATCTGCAGCTCCTATCGCATGTGAACACTGCTGTAATATCTGCAGCTCCTATCGCATGTGAACACTGCTGTAATATCTGCAGCTCCTATCGCATGTGAACACTGCTCTAATATCTGCAGCTCCTATCGCATGTGAACACTGCTCTAATATCTGCAGCTCCTATCACATGTGAACAGTGCTCTAATATCTGCAGCTCCTATCACATGTGAACACTGCTCTAATATCTGCAGCTCCTATCGCATGTGAACACTGCTCTAATATCTGCAGCTCCTATCGCATGTGAACACTGCTCTAATATCTGCAGCTCCTATCGCATGTGAACACTGCTGTAATATCTGCAGCTCCTATCACATGTGAACAGTGCTCTAATATCTGCAGCTCCTACACTGTCTGATCTCAGGCACATGACAGGGGAAAGATGGGTGGCGGCCAATACTACAGCCCCACAGCGGAGGTCACCCAGCTTTCCTAGACTCCTGAAGGGTAAATCTGTCTTGTTCATCCTTCTTCTTCCTTATTGATATATAACTCACCATTCCTGGGACTAGGAAAGCTGGGTGATTCTAAAGGCTCCTATCAGTCTATGATTGTATTAGCCATTCAGGAGTCCAGCAAAGTTGGGTGATGACCCCTATGGAAGCTGCTCAGGCCTTTTATACTGGACAAGATTGTGACTGAGCCAAGGACAGCAATGACAGCACATGAAGCAGAGCCGACGGGACTGTGTAGTGTGAAGCACCAGCTCCCCCTGCTGTCTGCTCTGGGTAATGCACTTGTTTGTCGCTGAGCTGCACTAGGTCCTTGCGGGAAAATCACAATTAATATAATAAGGTCACAAGATCCCTGGGAAGTATTATATACAAACAGGGGGCCGTTATAGTGTGGGGGCCACAATGAGGGGCCATTATAGTGTGCACTGATTACAAGGCCAAGTACCTAGCATTACTACTCCCAGGTGTGCACACTCCCTATACTTGCCCTGTGTAAAGATGACTACGATCAGCCACCAAAAGAGCAAATGCTGGAAAACCTAAAGTCATGGTTTGCTGGTCATCCTGGTAACAATGTAATCATCCCCATACAGCAGCGCTGATCCCTGCATGGAAATTACTTGGATTATACGGCATATAACTAGGACGTCCAATCAAAGGAGGTAAGAATAATGTAAAATTTCAATTGTGACAAGCAGGTGGCGTCAGAACACCCAGAACACAGCAAGGTTGATAATTATCTATAAAATGATGGGAGTAGTGAGATCTGGAGCAGATAATACAGTCACCAGTAGGGGAAGCTCACTACATACAGATTACACAGTCACCACTAGGAGGAGCTCACTACATACAAATTATACAGTCACCACTAGGGGGAGCTCACTACATACTGTACAGATTATACAGTCACCACTAGAGGGTGCTCACTACATACAGATTATACAGTCACCACTAGAGGGAGCTCACTACATACAGATTACACAGTCACCACTAGGGGGAGCTCACTACATACAGATTATACAGTGACTACTAGGGGGAGCTCACTACATACAGATTATACAGTCACCACTAGAGCGAGCTCACTACACACAGATTATACAGTCACCACTAGAGGGAGCTCACTACATACAGATTATACAGTCACCACTAGAGCGAGCTCACTACACACAGATTATACAGTCACCACTAGAGGGAGCTCACTACATACAGATTATACAGTCACCACTAGGGCGAGCTCACTACATACAGATTATACAGCCACCACTAGGAGGAGCTCACTACGTACAGATTATACAGTCACCACTAGAGGGAGATCACTACATACAGATTATACGGTCACCACTAGGAGGATCTCACTACATACAGATTATACAGTCACCACTAGGGGGAGCTCACTATAAACAGATTATACAGTCACCACTAGAGCGAGCTCACTACATACAGATTATACAGTCATCACTAGAGGGAGTTCACTACATACAGATTATACAGTCACCACTAGAGGGAGCTCACTACATACAGATTATACAGTCACCACTAGGAGGAGCTCATTACATACAGATTATACAGTCACCACTAGGAGGAGCTCACTACATACAGATTATACAGTCGCCACTAGTGGGAGCTCACTACATACAGATTATACAGTCACCACTAGAAGGAGCTCACTACATACAGATTATACAGTCACCACTAGGGGGAGCTCACTACATACAGATTATACAGTCACCACTAGAGGGAGCTCACTACATACAGATTATACAGTCACCACTAGGGGGAGCTCACTACATACAGATTATACAGTCACCACTAGAGGGAGATCACTACATACAGATTATACAGTCACCACTAGAGGGAGCTCACTACATACAGATTATACAGTCACCACTAGGGGGAGCTCACTACATACAGATTATACAGTCACCACTAGGAGGATCTCACTACATACAGCTTATACAGTCACCACTAGGAGGAGCTCACTACATACAGATTATACAGCCACCACTAGGAGGAGCTCACTACACACAGATTATACAGTCACCACTAGAGGGAGCTCACTACATACAGATTATACAGTCACCACTAGAGGGAGTTCACTACACACAGATTATACAGTCACCACTAGGAGGAGCTCACTACATACAGATTATACAGTCACCACTAGGAGGATCTCACTACATACAGATTATACAGTCACCACTAGGGGGAGCTCACTGCATACAGATTATACAGTCACCACTAGGGGGAGCTCACTACATACAGATTATACAGTCACCACTAGAGCGAGCTCACTACATACAGATTATACAGTCACCACTAGGGGGAGCTCACTACATACAGATCATACAGTCACCACTAGGGGGAGCTCACTACATACAGATTATACAGTCACCACAAGGGGGAGCTCACTACATACAGATTATACAGTCACCACTAGGGGGAGCTCACTACATACAGATTATACAGCCACCACTAGAGGGAGCTCACTACATACAGATTATACAGCCACCACTAGAGGGAGCTCACTACATACAGATTATACAGTCACCACCAGGAGGAGCTCACTACATACAGATTATACAGTCACCACTAGGAGGAGCTCACTACATACAGATTATACAGTCACCACTAGAGGGAGCTCACTACATACAGATTATACAGCCACCACTAGAGGGAGCTCACTACATATAGATAATGCAGTCACCACTAGGGGGAGCTCACTACATACAGATTATACAGTCACCACTAGGAGGAGCTCACTACATACAGATTATACAGTCACCACTAGGGGGAACTCACTACATACAGATTATACAGTCACCACTAGAGGGAGCTCACTACATACAGATTATACAGTCACCACTAGGAGAAGCTCACTACATACAAAGTATACAGTCACCACTAGGAGGAGCTCACTACATACAGATTATACAGTCACCACTAGGGAAAGCTCACTACATACAGATTATACAGTCACCACTAGGGGGAGCTCATTACATACAGATTATACAGTCACCACTAGAGGGAGTTCACTACATACAGATTATACAGTCACCACTAGGGGAGCTCACTACATACAGATTATACAGTCACCACTAGGGGAGCTCACTACATACAGATTATACAGTCACCACTAGGAGGAGCTCACTACATACAGATTATACAGTCACCACTAGGGGGAGCTCACTACATACAGATTATACAGTCACCACTAGGGGGAGCTCACTACATACAGATTATACAGTCACCACTAGAGGGAGTTCACTACATACAGATTATACAGTCACCACTAGAAGGAGCTCACTACATACAGATTATACAGTCACCACTAGAGGGAGCTCACTACATACAGATTAAACAGTCACCACTAGAGGGAGCTCACTACATACAGATTATACAGTCACCACTAGAGGGAGTTCACTACATACAGATTATACAGTCACCACTAGAGGGAGCTCACTACATACAGATTATACAGTCACCACTAGGAGGATCTCACTACATACAGATTATACAGTCACCACTAGGGGGAGCTCACTACATACAGATTATACAGTCACCACTAGGGGGAGCTCACTACATACAGATTATACAGTCACCACTAGGAGGATCTGAGTACATACAGATTATACAGTCACCACTAGAGGGAGTTCACTACATACAGATTATACAGTCACCACTAGGGGAGCTCACTACATACAGATTATACAGTCACCACTAGGGGAGCTCACTACATACAGATTATACAGTCACCACTAGAGGGAGCTCACTACATACAGATTATACAGTCACCACTAGGAGGAGCTCACTACATACAGATTATACAGTCACCACTAGGGGGAGCTCACTACATACAGATTATACAGTCACCACTAGGGGGAGCTCACTACATACAGATTATACAGTCACCACTAGAGGGAGTTCACTACATACAGATTATACAGTCACCACTAGAGGGAGCTCACTACATACAGATTATACAGTCACCACTAGAGGGAGCTCACTACATACAGATTATACAGTCACCACTAGAGGGAGCTCACTACATACAGATTATACAGTCACCACTAGAGGGAGTTCACTACATACAGATTATACAGTCACCACTAGAGGGAGCTCACTACATACAGATTATACAGTCACCACTAGGGGGAGCTCACTACATACAGATTATACAGTCACCACTAGGGGGAGCACACTACATACAGATTATACAGTCACCACTAGGGGGAGCTCACTACATACAGATTATACAGTCACCACTAGGGGGAGCTCACTACATACAGATTATACAGTCACCACTAGAGGGAGCTCACTACATACAGATTATGCAGTCACCACTAGGGGGAGCTCACTACATACAGATTATACAGCGACCACTAGGAGGAGCTCACTACATACAGATTATACAGTCACCACCAGGAGGAGCTCACTACATACAGATTATACAGTCACCACTAGAGGGAGCTCACTACATACAGATTATACAGCCACCACTAGAGGGAGCTCACTACATACAGATTATACAGTCACCACTAGGGGGAGCTCACTACATACAGATTATACAGCCACCACTAGAGGGAGCTCACTACATACAGATTATACAGTCACCACTAGAGGGAGCTCACTACATACAGATTATACAGTCACCACTAGGGGGAGCACACTACATACAGATTATACAGTCACCACTAGGAGGAGCTCACTACATACAGATTATACAGTCACCACTAGAGGGAGCTCACTACATACAGATTATACAGCCACCACTAGAGGGAGCTCACTACATACAGATTATACAGCCACCACTAGAGGGAGCTCACTACATACAGATTATACAGTCACCACTAGGGGGAGCTCACTACATACAGATTATACAGTCACCACTAGAGGGTGCTCACTACATACAGATTATACAGTAACCACTAGAGGGAGCTCACTACATACAGATTATACAGCCACCACTAGAGGGAGCTCACTACATACAGATTATACAGCCACCACTAGAGGGAGATCACTACATACAGATTATACAGCCACCACTAGAGGGAGCTCACTACATACAGATTATACAGTCACCACTAGGGGGAGCTCACTACATACAGATTATACAGTCACCACTAGAGGGTGCTCACTACATACAGATTATACAGTAACCACTAGAGGGTGCTCACTACATACAGATCAGTTAGATTTTTTTGTTAGTAACCTCAGATGCTCCCCATAGTGATGACTTTTTGCGACTAAGGATTTGGAGTCCTCTATTAGAAATCTCTGACACCTAGGTATACAGATATAGATGTAATGGGTCTAGTCTCTGTAGGGTTCCTCTTTATTCATCTACTTGCTGTCTGTGATTGGAGACAATTACTGACACATGATGTCTATTACAAGTTGTCAGAGCAGAACTCTTCATGTATTCAATGACTCTCTGTATTATGGACACTGGCCCTTTAATTTCCCTCTTGTACATTACTGCTGATATATCTCGCTGCCCGGGCACTGACAGGATTACATCTTGTTGCGTCATGGTCGCCGCGTTCGCCTTCATTATCATCTAGAGATTCCTTCCTATAAATAAGGTGTCAGTGCGCTCAGTGTCAGTGTGCTGCTGTACAGCTAGTGATTACACTGATACACTGTAACATCCCGCAGCTGTGTGAGCATGTCTGTGATGGGGTTTTCCAGTCTCTGACAACAAGCAGAGATCTTAACCTGAGAGTATAGAAAGTGTTGTCACAGCACACATACAGACTGATAGCCTGGACGCCGCCTGACAATGAGGGGTCTGCAGTATAATGTTATAGCCCCATTCACCACATTCCCCCACCCCCACCCCTCCGACTGCGGCAGATCTGCACCCAAAAATAGGAGCAGAAGATAAATGAGAGACTCCAGCACCACGGACAGCGGGACAGAGCAATGTGGCGTGTCTGCTCCCCCTCCTACTGACATGGTACAGCCCTGACACTGAGGACTACTACTCCATCATCCCGCTCATCACAATAACTGGTGTGAATGGTAATGTATCCTGCAGATTATCACACCACTGACCTCTCTACAGATCTGCAGAACATTGCTCTACCTCCAGAAAGATACATAGTGATATATTCTGCAGATTATCACACCGCTGACCTCTCTGCAGAACATTGCTCTACCTCCAGTTACATAGTGATATATTCTGCAGATTATCTCACCGCTGACCTCTCTGCAGAACATTGCTCTACCTCCAGACAGTTACATAGTGATATATTCTGCAGACTATCACATCGCTGACCTCTCTGCAGAACATTGCTCTACCTCCAGTTACATAGTGATATATTCTGCAGATTATCTCACCGCTGACCTCTCTGCAGAACATTGCTCTACCTCCAGACAGTTACATAGTGATATATTCTGCAGACTATCACATCGCTGACCTCTCTGCAGAACATTGCTCTACCTCCAGACAGTTACATAGTGATATATCCTGCAGATTATCTCACCGCTGACCTCTCTGCAGACCATTGCTCTACATCCAGACAGTTACATAGTGATATATCCTGCAGATTATCTCACCACTGACCTCTCTGCAGACCATTGCTCTACCTCAGATACATTTACACTTGTTACTTCCTGTCTGCAGTGAATTATTTATTCGTTGTCTCTTCATTATCTGGACATTTCAGAGCTGGGGTCGCTCTGTACCTCCTGTCTCTATTCTGTATTATCTGCGGCCCCTGACCCCAGGGCAGCGCTCTGATAGCCCGGACCCTCCTCTCCGATGACCATATAACCTCATATTGTCTGCAGGATGTTTCGCTGTCTATGGGTCTTAGGAAATCCCCTTTAAATAGAAAGGACAGTAGGGGTGTAGACAGAAATCCGAGAGCGAATCGCACAACAGATCCCCAGACCCCACTCCGCTGAGGGATCCAACAAATATACAGCCCCTACATTCTAGGCACTGGCCACCCTTCTGTCTGTGGCTCCGCTATGGCCATTACATAATAAATCTGTATATCTGATCCTAATGACATCATTCTGGCTGCCTGCTGCCACCACTAGGGGGAGCTGAACACAGCACAAGCTGTATGTTCTGTGTGCAGTGAGCTCCCTCTAGTGGAATCTGCTTTACATTACCATGGCAAACAGGAAGCAGTTCACTGCTCTCATCGATATGGTAGGTACCCAGAGGTGTAATAATCTGCAGAATTTATCACTATGTATCAGGAGGTAGAGAGGACAGAGCAATGTTCTGCAGAGAGGTCAGTGGTGTAATAATCTGCAGGATATATCACCATGTAACAGTCAGGAGGTAGAGAGGACAGAGCGATGTTCTGCAGATCTACAGAGAGGTCAGTGGTGGAATAATCTGCAGAATACAACAGTAAATCCTTTTAAAGGGGCAGAGGCATCATTTTCTTGTATCACATTTTCAAACAAAGGGTTAACCTATTTTGGGGGCATGAACCGATCTGCCTGGAATAAAACCAGTAGACAATTCTAATGGGAAGGGGTGTCCCAGGGCTAGTGGGGGCCCGATGGCCGTCCCTCTCCTCCGCAGTGCCTGGTGCACACCCAGCCTGGTGCTGACATCATGCAGAATGACAGAGCATCAGTGGAGGCTGCCCCTTATCAGTCAGCGAGCCGCAGCTCAGTGCGCAGCCTCCATCCTCCTCTCCGTCTTGTGCTAGCAGGAGGGATGCAGACAGATCCTGAGCCCTAGCGAGCTCCATTCATCCATCCATCCCCTGAGAGCGCACGTCCTGACACACACACCGCACACTCCCAGGATTCACACAAGGAGCAGGGAAGATGCCGGTGGATTCTACAAAGGAGGAGCGCGCTGCGCACAAGGATGTCAGGACGGTGCAGGCTGAAGCAGGTGAGGGGGGGCTATTTCTGGGAAGGATGGAGGATCAGGCTGGGATTAGGAGCGAGACACAAGGATCAGCAGATCAGAGGAGGCGCAGATCATCACGTACCTGGCCTGGGAGAATCCTGGCCCAGCGGCGATGACTCCGACTGAACAGTCATGGCCGGATCTTCAGGCCTTAAGGATTATCACTGGGGCTAATAAGATGTGGTCCAGGCCCGGACACCACTGCAAGGTCTGACCTGAGGTCCATCAGCTCCAGTGAGCACATGACCACCTCTGACTCTGCACGCTTCTGTGTCCGCCCTGTTCTCAGCCATCACTCTGACCCACTTACTAAAGAATTGTCTGACCTGATTCTTAAGTGTCCAGGGCCCGGGGTCGGTGTTGGACAGTGCAGGGATTCAGTACTGAGGAGATCAGGTATCAGTCAGTAGGTAGGTCCGATGTCAGTGAGGTCAGTGATCTGGACACCGTTGAAACACCAAGTACATATGATGGGGTGCAGCAGAACCTTGGGGGAGGTCAGGGGTACCCAGGAAGGTGCAGCAAAAATTTTGTACTATCTCTTTAAATACTGATATGACGGCACTTTGGATGATGCTGTTGTGAGGTTAATGTGACGAGCTCTATTGTAGGGCAATTCTGGGTGGCTCTGCCCCTAATGCCCCATATCTGGTTCTGTTATGGCGGCTCTGTGGCTGTCACTGTTATGGGATCTCTGTGGCGGTCACTGTTATGGGGGCTCTGTGATGGTCACTGTTATGGGGGCTCTGTGGCGGTCACTGTTATGGGGGCTCTGTGATGGTCACTGTTATGGGGGCTCTGTGGCCATCACTGTTATGGGGGCTCTGTAATGGTCACTGTTATGGCGGCTCTGTGGCCGTCACTGTTATGGGGGCTCTGTGATGGTCAATGTTATTGAGGCTCTGTGGCTGTCACTGTTATGGGATCTCTGTGGCGGTCACTGTTATGGGATCTCTGTGGCCGTCACTGTTATGGGGGCTCTGTGATGGTCAATGTTATTGAGGCTCTGTGGCAATCACTGTTATGGGGGCTCTGTGACAATCACTGTTATGGGGGCTCTGTGACTATCACTGTTATGGGGGCTCTGTGACTATCACTGTTATGGGGGCTCTGTGACTATCACTGTTATGGGGGCTCTGTGGCTATCACTGTTATGGGGGCTCTGTGGCTATCACTGTTATGGGGGCTCTGTGACTATCACTGTTATGGGGGCTCTGTGACTATCACTGTTATGGGGGCTCTGTGACTATCACTGTTATGGGGGCTCTGTGGCTGACATTCGAAGAACAGGGCAGTTAGGTCGATGGGAATAAGGGGTGCAGTTCTGGGCCGTATTTCTGGAGGAACTCATCAGGATTCTTCAAAACATAAAAGAACAGCAGAAGGGGCAGCGCAGAGCTGTGGTAGTGACACACCGGTACTGCTACATGACCAGATCCTACACAGTATTAAGACAATGTGCACAGTACACATAGTGGGTCATGCTTGGTGTAGGGGCCCTGACACTGGGGCCCAGGAGCTTTATAGCGTCAGAAAGCAAATCCTAGGGTAGTCATGGAGAATGTCTTTATGGAAAGTTATGGGGTCACTCAGAGTCTGGGGTCTGTATAGAGAGGGTCATGGAGGGTCTGGGATCTGTATAGAGACGGTCACGGAAGGTCTAGGGTCTGTATAGAGAGGGTCATGGAGGGTCTGGAGTCTGTATAGAGGGACACTCAGGGTCTGGGGTCTCCATAGAGAGGGTCACAGAGGGTCTGGGACCTTCATAGAGAGGGTCACAGAGGGTCTGGGGTCACTATGGAGAGAGTAACTCAGGGTATGGGGTCTCTGTAGCGATGGTCACAAGAGGGTCTCAGGCCTAGTTTAAGCATACTTCCCATTCTGCCCCTGTGTGCTCCGGGTGATATGATGTAGATATGATGTGATGACGTCACTGATATCACACTTGAAGGGAACAGAAACAGAGCAGCAGAGGAGCGAGGAGAGGGGAGGAGCGAGGAGAGGGGAGGAGCAGCGGAGCGAGGAGAGGGGAGGAGCAGAGGAGAGGGGAGGAGCAGAGGAGAGGGGAGGAGCAGAGGAGCGAGGAGAGGGGAGGAGCAGAGGAGAGGGGAGGAGCGAGGAGAGGGGAGGAGCAGCGGAGTGAGGAGAGGGGGAGGAGCATGGATTTTTATGTTAAATTGTGGGGGTCACTGTATGGGGACATTAAACTGGGGGTGCACCAGGAGACGGACTTAGTCAACATAGAAGTGGGTGGGGCTACAGTTGCTATGCACGCTGCACATTCTGCCCCCCTATGAGTTTAGGTCTTCAGACATTTATCACACCTGTCTGCCATAGTCCCTGGTGCGTTGCCCATACCAACCAATCTCAGCGCAGCTTTCATTTTTAAAGAGTAGAATACAAAATGAAAGCTGTGGTGTGATTGGTTACTCTGGGTAACATTGGTAATGATGCCCAAGCGTCAGAATGAAGCTTTATTCACTCAGGTCTGGATGGGGCCAAATTTAGCATTACTGAGGGCCCCGCACCCTTCTGTTGTCATTTAGTCTCTGGATAGTTGACTGTTTTTTAAGGATCAGCCCCAAAACAGACTGTAGGGAGGAGATTTCTGGTGTCAGCGGTGAATGTGCAGATTGTTACACATGTCTCCGGGGAGCAGACGCTGTAGTCACACACCGCCAGATACAGAAATACATAGTGCTGGCTCATCACACCGCACAGCATATGGAGAGCGCCTCATATACAGACTGCAACCCCAATACCTGCAGTATAATATGGGGGAGAGACCCAGCCTCCATGGAATACAGCCGCCATAGCTATACAAGCCGAATGGATGGACACTGCACAGTACTACTTCTCTTATCCTGTATATACGGACACTGCACAGTACTACTTCTTACTCTCTATATATATGGACAGCGCACAGTACCACTTCTCTAGTCCTGTATACTGGTGTAATTTTCAGTATCTGCTCTTATTCTGTATATATGGAAAGTGCACAGTACCACTTCTCTTATACTGTATATACGGACAGTGCACAGTACCACTTCTCTTGTCCTGTATATATGGACAGTGCACAGTACCACTTCTCTTATCCTGTATATACGGACAGTGCACAGTACCACTTCTCTTGTCCTGTATATACGGACAGTGCACAGTACCACTTCTCTTATCCTGTATATATGGACAGTGCACAGTACCACTTCTCTTATCCTGTATATACGGACAGTGCACAGTACCACTTCTCTTGTCCTGTATATATGGACAGTGCACAGTACCACTTCTCTTATCCTGTATATACAGACAGTGCACAGTACCACTTCTCTTGTCCTGTATATATGGACAGTGCACAGTACCACTTCTCTTATTCTGTATATATGGACAGTGCACAGTACCACTTCTCTTGTCCTGTATATATGGACAGTGCACAGTACCACTTCTCTTATCCTGTATATACAGACAGTGCACAGTACCACTTCTCTTATCCTGTATATATGGACAGTGCACAGTACCACTTCTCTTGTCCTGTATATACGGACAGTGCACAGTACCACTTCTCTTGTCCTGTATATATGGACAGTGCACAGTACCACTTCTCTTATCCTGTATATACGGACAGTGCACAGTACCACTTCTCTTGTCCTGTATATACGGACAGTGCACAGTACCACTTCTCTTGTCCTGTATATATGGACAGTGCACAGTACCACTTCTCTTATCCTGTATATATGGACAGTGCACAGTACCACTTCTCTTGTCCTGTATATATGGACAGTGCACAGTACTACTTCTCTTGTCCTGTATATACAGACAGTGCACAGTACCACTTCTCTTATCCTGTATATACGGACAGTGCACAGTACCACTTCTCTTGTCCTGTATATACAGACAGTGCACAGTACCACTTCTCTTATCCTGTATATACGGACAGTGCACAGTACCACTTCTCTTGTCCTGTATATACGGACAGTGCACAGTACCACTTCTCTTGTCCTGTATATACGGACAGTGCACAGTACCACTTCTCTTGTCCTGTATATACGGACAGTGCACAGTAACACTTCTCTTATCCTGTATATACGGACAGTGCACAGTACCACTTCTCTTGTCCTGTATATACGGACAGTGCACAGTACCACTTCTCTTGTCCTGTATATACGGACAGTGCACAGTACCACTTCTCTTGTCCTGTATATACGGACAGTGCACAGTAACACTTCTCTTATCCTGTATATACGGACAGTGCACAGTACTACTTCTCTTGTCCTGTATATATGGAGAGTGCACAGTACCACTTCTCTTATCCTGTATATATGGACAGTGCACAGTACCACTTCTCTTATCCTGTATATACGGACAGTGCACAGTACCACTTCTCTTGTCCTGTATATATGGACAGTGCACAGTACCACTTCTCTTGTCCTGTATATATGGAGAGTGCACAGTACCACTTCTCTTGTCCTGTATATATGGACAGTGCACAGTACCACTTCTCTTATCCTGTATATACGGACAGTGCACAGTAACACTTCTCTCCTCCTGTATATACGGAAAGTGCACAGTACCACTTCTCTTGTCCTGTACAGTGGGGGAAAAAAAGTATTTAGTCAGCCACCAATTGTGCAAGTTCTCCCACTTATAAAGATGAGGCCGGCCTGTAATTGTCATCATAGGTAGACCTCAACTATGAGAGACAAAATGAGAAAACTAATCCAGAAAATCACATTGTCTGATTTTTTAAGAATTTATTTGCAAATTATGGTGGAAAATAAGTATTTGGTCAATAACAAAAGTTCATCTCAATCCTTTGTTCTATCTCCTTTGTTGGCAATGACAGAGGTCAGACGTTTCCTGTAAGTCTTCACAAGGTTGGCACACACTGTTGCTGGTATGTTGGCCCATTCCTCCATGCAGATCTCCTCTAGAGCAGGGATGTTTTGGGGCTGTCGCTGGACAACACGGACTTTCTACTCCCTCCAAAGGTTTTCTATGGGGCTGAGATCTGGAGACTGGCTAGGCCACTCCAGGACCTTGAAATGCTTCTTACGAAGCCGCTCCTTCGTTGTCCTGGCGGTGTGCTTGGGATCATTGTCATGCTGAAAGACCCAGCCACGTTTCATCTTCAATGCCCTTGCTGATGGAAGAAGGTTTGCACTCACAATCTCACCATACATGGCCCCATTCATTCTTTCATGTACACGGATCAGTCGTCCTGGTCCCTTTGCAGAGAAACAGCCCCATACATGATGTTGCCCCCCCATGCTTCACAGTAGGTATGGTGTTCTCTGGATACAACTCAGCATTCACTCTCCTCCAAACACCACGAGTTGTGTTTCTACCAAACAGTTCTACTTTGGTTTCATCTGACCATATGACATTCTCCCAATACTCTTCTGGAACATCCAAATGCTCTCTAGCAAACTTCAGACGGGCCCGGATATGTACTGGCTTAAGCAGGGGGACACGTCTGGCACTGCAGGATCTGAGTCCCTGGCAGTGTAGTGTGTTACTGACGGTAGCCTTTGTTACGTTAGTCCCAGCTTTCTGCAGGTCAGTCACTAGGTCCCCCCGTGGGGTTCTGGGATTTTTGCTCATCGTTCTTGTGATCATTTTGACCCCACGGGGTGAGACCTTGCGTGGAGCCCCTGATGGAGGGAGATTATCAGTGGTCTTGTATGTCTCCCATTTTCTAATTATTGCTCCCACAGGTGATTTCTTCCCACCAAGCTGCTTGCCTATTGCAGATTCAGTCTTCCCAGCCTGGTGCAGGGCTACCATTTTGTTTCTGGTCCTTCCACAGCTCTTTGGTCTTCACCATAGTGGAGTTTGGAGTGTGACTGTTTGAGGTTGTGGACAGGAGACTTTTATACTGATAACAATGTCACACAGGAGCCATTACTACAGGTAATGAGTGGAGGACAGAGGAGCCTCTTAAAGGAGAAGTTACAGGTCTGGGAGAGACAGAAATCTTGCTTGTTTGTAGGTGACCAAATACTTATTTTCCACCATAATTTGCAAATAAATTCTTTAAAAAATCAGACAATGTGATTTTCTGGATTAGTTTTCTCATTTTGTCTCTCATAGTTGAGGTCTACCTATGATGACAATTACAGGCCGGCCTCATCTTTTTAAGTGGGAGAACTTGTACAATTGGTGGCTGACTAAATACTTTTTTTCCCCACTGTATACTGGGTGTAATTGACAGTATCTGCTCTTATTCTGTATATATGGACAGTGCACAGTACCACTTCTATAGTCCGTGTGCTGTTGCTGCCTGAGCTCTGTCTGTCCCTCCCACAGCAGGAACTCCCAGCATCCTGCATCCTAACAGTGCATTTTCTTGCTGTGACCTATTTAACTTGATACAAATAAGTCTGTGGCCCTTAGATGCCGCTGTATTCTAGTGAACCTAACATTGCAACTATAAACTAGTCAGCGCCACCTACAGGCTCATTATCCTATAGGATCACAATAGACTAGTACACACATGGACAAAATTGTTGGTCCCCTCCCTCGTTTAATGAAAGAAAACCCCACAATGGTCACAGAAATAACTTGAATCTGACAAAAGTAATAATATATAAAAATTCTATGAAAATGAGCAAATGTAAGTCAGACATTGCTTTCCAACCAGGCTTCAACAGAATTTAAAAAAAAAGAAAACTCATGAAACAGGCCTGGACAGAAATGATGGTTCCCTATAACGTAATATTTAGTTGCACAACCTTTTGAGGCAATCCCTGCAATCAAACGATTCCTGTAACTGGCAATGAGACTTCTGCACCTCTCAGCAGGTATTTTGGCCGCTCCTCATGAGCAAACTGCTCCAATTGTCTCGGGTGTGAAGGGTGCCTTTTCCAGATGGCATGTTTCAGCTCCTTCCAAAGATGCTGAATAGGATTTAGGTCAGGGCTCATAGAAGGCCACTTCAGAATAGTCCAATGTCCTCTTAGCCATTCTTGGGGGTTTTTAGCTGTGTGTTTTGGGTCATTATCCTGTTGCAAGACCCATGACCTGCGGCTGAGACCAAGCTTTCTGACACTGGGCAGCACATTTCTCTCTAGAATCCCTTGATAGTCTTGAGATTTCATTGTACCCTGCACAGATTCAAGACACCCTGTGCCAGATGCAGCAAAGCAGCCCCAGAACATAACAGAGCCTCCTCCATGTGTCACAGTAGGGACAGTGTTCTTTTCAAGATAGGCTTCATTTTTCCATCTATGAACATAGAGCTGATGTGCCTTGCCAAAAACTTCAATTTTTGCCTCAGCTGTCCATAGGACATTCTCCCAGAAGCTTTGTGGCTTGTCAACGTGTAGTTTGTCAAATTCCAGTCTGACTTTTTTATGATTTGTTTCCAACAATGGCGTCCTCCTTGGTCGTCTCCCATGAAGTCCACTTTGGCTCAAACAACGACGGATGGTGCGATCTGACACTGATGTTCCTTGAGCTTGAAGTTCACCTTTAATCTCTTTAGAAGTTTTTCTGGGCTCTTTTGTTACCATTCGTATTATCCTTCTCTGTGATTTGTCATCAGTTTACCTCCTGCGGCCACGTCCAGGGAGGTTGGCTACAGTCCCATGGATCTTGAATTTCTGAATAATATGTGCAGCTGTACTCACAGGAACATCAAGCTGCTTGGAGATGGTCTTATAACCTTTACCTTTAACATGCTTGTCTATAATTCTCTTTCTAAGCTCCTGAGACATCTCTTTCCTTCGCTTCCTCTGGTCCATGTTGAGTGCGGTACTCACCATGTCACCAAACAGCACAGCGAGTATCTGTAGCCCTATATACAGGCCACGGACTGATTACAGGATTGTAGACATCTGGGATGATAATTAGTGGACACACCTTGATGTAACAGGTCCATTTGGTCACATTATTTTCAGGGGAACCATCATTTCTGTCCAGGCCTGTTTCATGTTGAAGCCTGGTTGGAAAGCAATGTCTGACTTTCATTTGTTCATTTTCATAGAATTTTTATATATTATTACTTTTGTCAGATTCAGGTTATTTCTGTGACCATTGTGGGGTTTTCTTTCATTAAATGAGGGGGAACAACAATATTGTCCACGTGTGTATGTGTTAGTACAGTCCATATATTATATTAACTCATTCATGATGTAATAATACTATTTATTAGGGATGGTGTGCAATGTAAAATATAACCATAGCCCATCAAACAGAGTAGCGCCACCTACAGACAGGACACATTAACCTTTCCATCTGCTGCACAGTAAAAGTAAAGACATATCATGTCCTAGGTATCAGGCTACAGGTATTTGAGTCCTGATGTTTCTTTCTCCCTCATTTCAGGTTCATCTCCAGTTGCTTCCACCGCATCCACCCCAAGTAGTGACTCCACCACTCCCAAGTGTTTGAGCCCATTAGAGGAATCTCCATTGGTTAGCCCAACATGTGCCCCCAGCATAGCCCTGGTGACTCCATGCCTTCAGGCCAAAGAAGGACACAGACCTCAGCCCGAGGGTGCAAGCAGTGAGATGTCCCCCGGGAACACTATTGTTGCTCTGCACCTTCCTTCAAAGATTGCTGAGGAGTCACCTATGACTGAAGAGGAAGAGTCTGAGGAAACCGAGCAAAGAGGTCCTGAAGAAGTTCTAAACCCAGATGCTTTGGACACCAGGATTGTGATGGGAGAAGAAACATCTTGTAGCCCAGAGGAGAGGGGGAATGTTAATAGGTTGCACACATTAGTTCCTGAGAGGGAAATGGTGTTCGGCGATGCTTTAGAGGAGGTAACATTGCACTTAAGTCAAGGGAATTCAGGACCAGAAAGTGACAAAGCCATTGGGGCCGAGACTTCTGATGACTTGCACTTCGAGAGCTGTGGAGCGTTTGCATTGAAAGATGAAATATTATCTCAGGGTGAATCTGTAGCTGATGTGCCTTCATTTCTCAAACCCACCAAAGAGTCACCCTGCAGCTCCACAGGCGGCGATGTCCACTCACTACAAGCTAAACCTATAACTACCAATGACCCTGACCCATATACCACGGCTCCATCCACACCAGTGAAGACCATGTACAGCCAGTACAAACACCACCCCTACTCAAAGAGTCATCTCAACGAGGAACACAACGACCTTGACAATGACAACATGTCTTCTCCTCCAACATCACCTTCAGGATCTTACGTCACAGCTGAGGGAGGTAGCTGGGCCTCCTCGGCCACCTCTAGCGGCTCTCCTTCATGTTCTCCAAACTTAATGGCTGAGGTGGACACCATTGAATCTCCCACTCCTTTTCCGGATCACATGATAGTTCATGAAGAAAGTCTATGTGAAGACCCTTGCTGTATGTCCCCAGACATGTTAGAAGATGAGGACATTCCCGAACTGTACGACAGAGATATTGATCCCGATGACTTTTCTCCAGCCAATGAGGATCTTATAGATGGGTACCCTAGTGACATTCATTCTAGTGAAGAGGAAGATGATGATGATGAATGGGAAACAGATTTTGCTCCATCTTTTACAAGCATGCCTCTATGTCCTGAATTCATGAGCATGGCATCTTCAGTGCAGGAGCCACAGCAGGCGCCTCTGGCAGGCTGCTCTGTAAATGTCGAGGGTGCCCTACAGCCAGCGAGCCAGCAGCAAGTCCACACGGTAAGCTTGCCAAGCACTGAAAATGATCACATGATTCCTGCTTTTATGCTTCCATTCCGGGGAAGTTTAATATTTGAGGCTGAGTCAATGGAGATCACGTTATTCCCACAAGGAGAATCAGCAGAAAGTGAGGCAATTGATGGAGAAGAGAAAGAAGAAGAAGATGGTGAGGATGATGAAGATGATAGTACCTCAGCCTCATATCTACATTCATTGTCTGAGACGTCAATCAATGAAGGGGTAGATGAATCCTTTGCTTATCAGGATGACACCTCGGAGTCCTCAGATTCAGCCTCTTATAATGGAGATGAGGATGATAAACGCTATGGCAGAGAGGAGTATGCAGTCACAACGGACTCTGCTGCACCAAGCACAGAGGGCCCTGTGAGGGGCCAACATGACTCTTCCAATTCTGGTTGTGAGAGTGAGATGGAGACCTCTTCTGATCTGTCCGACTCTGATGACGAATGTGCAGTGTTTTCGGCTCTGGACATGAATGGTGAAGATCTTCTTGGAATTGAAGAACAAATTGTAAAAGTCAACGAAGCCACAAATGAAGAGAAAGAACTTAGTAGTGAAGAACGCGATGAAGGCGTTGGATTATCCCATGTAGCACAAGGCTTTTCTGAAGATCCTTCCATAACACAAGACAGCTCCAGTGAACTCGAAGACTCCAGTACCAGCAAAGCCCCTCATGACACATGCGGAGAACCTATAAGAAGCGCTTTAGTTCTCACAACAGAAGCTGAGATGGAACCAAATCCTGAGTTATCTCAGAAGGTAAATGAAGGAGCAATGAGGACATGGTCCGATAGTCCTGTAGAACAGCAATCATCCTCATCATCCTCTGAAATGGACCATATCCTTCGAGCTGGAATTGGCAATGTTGGGGAATGTTTGATTGCCTGTTTTGATACTGATGAAGAGCTGGATACGTTACCTCCTCTGTGCACCACAACGCAAACCCAACAAGATAACAGGACACATGATGATGAGAACGGAAGAAGAACTTCCATGGCCGTGCAACTGGCTGAAGACAGAAATTATTTCACAGTGAAATGTGAAAATAATGAAGAGGTCAAAAAATCTGTTGAAGAAGAAAGTGACAACTCCCAAGGCCCTGCTTGTACTCTAGATACTGATGAAAGATATGAAGGGGAGTCAGAACCTGTAAATACAGATAGAACTGAAGATGAAAGTGCTCATGTAGAAGATGTAGCTGATGAAGAGTTGTTTGCATGCTATGACTCTGAAGACGACCCCGAGGAAGTGAAAACATTGGACCGACCTTCACTCCTTGCTCAAATACAGAAGCAACAAGAAGAAGCAGCAGGTTATATCACAGACCAGTTGTCCCGTAACATAGATGAAATACAGACATGTCTCCATGGAACAGCTGTAGAAGATTCTGCAGCAGCCAGTGCAGACAACGACAGAGGACATGATCAATGCAACCCTTCAAATACGGCAAGAACTAGTGAGAAGGGTTCTGACATGACCTTGGTTGCTACAGAGGAGTCTTCTAGGTCAACTGCATCTGAAATTACTGTTGGGTTGGATGACCAAAAGTCTTTATTTACGAATGTCCAAAACAACTTCCAAACTAAGGCTGGGGATATGACTTTAACAGACCATGTTCCATCACCACGCACCATAACACCACCATCATCTCAAAAATCTCCAGAGGATCCTGCAGATAAAGTAAAGTCACATAAAATATCCAAGGAGCGAGATAACCAGGATCTAGAGAGCTTCAAAAAATGTCCTTATTCTTCAGGGAGGGAATTGCTGACCCCAAGTCCTTCAAACTGCAGTGATCCCTTAAATGAGGACAACCATGAAGCCAGCAGGTGCCAAGTTTTCAGAACAAGCAAGGTTGATGGGTCCAGTGATATACATGACCACCTTGTTTGTAAGGAACCACCCGATAGGGACGATGTTCTTCAGAGTAGCAAACAAGCTGAGAAGAATGGATATAGGCAAGAGTCTCCCAGATTTCCTACCAGTGAATCTGGAGGCATCTTCGAGCAGAGCAGGCACATGGGGATGGACAGCAGCTTTCCATACAATTGTCAGCAAGAGCATAATGCAGTAACCAGTGTTTCCGAACGGGCAGACCTTAAAGAAGGCAAGGTGCAATTCAACAAAAGCAATTCACCTAATGATGCAATGGGCGATGGTAGGAACTTTTCACCCACAGATAAGCATCAAGACTCATGCATTTCACCAACCATGGGAGACCATGCACCTAACCCATTGACCCTTCCATCCTCTTCACTCCACTCAGATCCTCTCTGCATTAAAAATTCTTTAGACAAACATACTTCAGAAAATCCCACAACCATCCTAATGTGTCCAGAAGCCAAAGAGCAGATCAAGCGGTTAGATTGCAGTGAGTCACGCGACAAGAACGTGTCATCTATTCTTTCTCCAAATGTTGACCTGGAAGGGTCTTCAACTAAGACAACTCAGCAACTAGAAGAAACTCTTCACAAGTTAACAAACACTCCAACTGTATCCCACATTTCAGAAGGACTAACTACAAAATGTAGACCATGCGATGACGCAAGACGAGAAGCCCTTCCACCGTCTTCCAGTGCCTTGTCAGATTTAATGTCCATGCCAGAAACTGAGAAAACGGAGATGTCTGGAGACGTCCAAGAAATGACCAAATTGCTACAAGGTTCATTTGGTAAGCTGGAGGCATTGGATCTTAGTATTCGCTCAAGTTCTTCAGAGGCCACCACTAAAACCACCAAGGTCATTGGTAGCAGAGATGGTGATCTTGAGGTTGTAGCTGCACCAGTCAACAACAAAAGTAATGCAAATAATATTGAGTCGAAGACGCAAAAGGTTGGATTTACTTGTGGTATGGAAATACAACCGAAGGTCGAGATAAGTCAGAATAAGACCTTGAGATCTGACAAGGTAGACAGAAGCTCCTGTAAAGAAAAGAAAGCTGTAGACAAGATCTGTCTTCAGTCTGACAAATTACATGATCAGTCATCCCATAAAGTGAAGAATGCAGAAGACAACCTGGAACAGGACCTGAGGACCCTCAACCTCCTCACCAAGACTCGAGTACATGAGTATCACAGTCCGACTAATAGTGACCACCAGGGTAAGGTGTTGAATGTGAATCAACAATTATGCCTGCATGTAGCCCCCCAAAACTGAAGCTGCTGTATCCCCTGCTCCAGACTCTATCAGCCCAGGCTCTGCTGTAAGTAAAGTGCCTACTGTGAAACCTCTGTCCCCTGTGCCTGGTGGGAGTCCTCAGGATAAAAAAGTGGGCAGGCATCCGTCTGCTCCCGAAAACCTGGGATCCAAAAAGATTTCAGCAGGTAATTTCACTTTGTTGCTTATTACACCAAATCAGCTATTTCTTAATCCATAATATAAGTGCCCCTCTACTCAGTTTACTCCAAAGTATCCCCCAAATGTCCTCACGATGTATATTTAGGGTTGTTGTTGGACTAAGTTAGGCAGCGTAGTCGTAGTCAGGAGACTACCCTAGGGGAGGGGTCCCTGTTATACTTAATTAGGATGTATATCTCATGTCATTTTATTATTAATACATTTCATGGTATCTCCGGTAGCTCCTGAAGGCAGCTCCACAACCCCCAATCTGAGCACAGAGCCCCCCATTACCAGTCGCTGTCCAAGAGCCTTGCAGAGCCAAGAACAGGTGGGAAAGAAAACCCAACTGACCTGCCCCCAATCCGAGCCGAGCTCCTCCAGTGACAGCGAGCTCACGTCTCGAGGGCAGGAGATGCACCTGCTGCGGGAGACATCTGCAGTTACCCTATTGGGAATCAGTAAACCTCTCCTGAGGCAACGAGGGTGCGAGACGCTAAGTCACAGAGGTAAGATCATATTCAGATGTAGTAGAGCTGATATTGTCATTGAATGGTTTTAATAGTGCCTCAAGCTGAGTTAAAGGAGTTGACTAGTGAACAAAAATGACTAGAAAGTCGCCCAGATTGGTGGCCAAAAAAAAAAAAGGGACCTCATCAAACCCCCGCCGATCCTGTTCTGACACTGTCTAGCCCCGGCTGGTCTCTACTTCCTGCTGCAGACTGAGTTGTATGCAGTAAGCTCCTGAGCTCCCCCTAGTGGTGGTGGCGGGTAGACTAGGACTTGTCTTGCTCCTGCTGTGTCCTCCTCTGACTGTCTGTCTTTGCTCCAGGTTCCTGTAATGACACAGAAAGTAACGATGAATCACTCCCTGAACTGGAAGAAGCAGATCTGAGCGAGCCCCGGACCTCCTCCAGCCAGGTACCGGGCCCCACACTGTATACTGACTGCTAACATGTAGGATGCAAAACTACAACTCCCAGAATGCCCTGACACTTACATGGTAGGGGCAGTACCTGGTATCTTATACTCTCAATTCTGCTGGATTCTTGCTAGATGGTGACTTCAGGCTTCCCTGATAGTTCACTGTCTGGAGTTTGTATGTGAAGCTGTGTTACATTGTGGTAGATGTGGCCCAGCCAGGGTGAAGCTTTGAATAGAGCCGTAGTCTTGTACTTGACCCCTCTGATTATGTAAGAACAGACAAGCCATAGTGGAAGGAGGAGACTGCGAGTGATGGAAAACGGCTGTGACAGGAAGACGACCCGAGAATCCTGGATTAGATGTGCTCAGTCAGACGTGATCCTTGCATGTGTGCGGTGCGGGCGGCCTACTCAGTCATAGTCTACAGCAGTATATACAAGAAGATGTATACCTTACACCAGCTGTACATATAGAATTATATACGGGAGATTCCCGGGTTATACCGGCTGTACATATGTAATTATATTCAGGAGCTACCCAGGTTATACCAGCTGTACATATAGAATTATATACGGGAGATACCCAGGTTATACCGGCTGTACATATAGAATTATATACAGGAGATATCCAGGTTATACCAGCTGTACATATATCATTATATACAGGAGATACCCAGGGTATACCGGCTGTACATATATAATTATATACAGGAGATACCCAGGTTATACCGGCTGTACATATAGAATTATATACGGGAGATACCCAGGTTATACCGGCTGTACATATAGAATTATATACAGGAGATACCCAGGTTATACCGGCTGTACATATGTAATTATATTTGGGAGATCCCCAGGTTATACCAGCTGTACATATATAATTATATACAAGAGATGCCCAGGTTATACCAGCTGTACATATATAATTATATACAGGAGATACCCAGGTTATACCGGCTGTACATATATAATTATATACAGGCGATACCCAGGTTATACCGGCTGTACATATATAATTATATACAGGAGATACCCAGGTTATACCAGCTGTACATATATAATTATATACAAGAGATGCCCAGGTTATACCAGCTGTACATATATAATTATATACAGGAGATACCCAGGTTATACCAGCTGTACATATATAATTATATACAAGAGATCCCCAGGTTATACCGGCTGTACATATAGAATTATATACAGGAGATCCCCAGGTTATACCGGCTGTACATATAGAATTATATACGGGAGATATCCAGGTTATACCGGCTGTACATATAGAATTATATACGGGAGATACCCAGGTTATACCGGCTGTACATATAGAATTATATACAGGAGATACCCAGGTTATACCGGCTGTACATATAGAATTATATACAGGAGATACCCAGGTTATACCGGCTGTAGATATATATTATATACAGGAGATACCCAGGTTATACCGGCTGTACATATGTAATTATATTCGGGAGATACCCAGGTTATACCGGCTGTACATTTGTAATTATATTCGGGAGATACCCAGGTTATATCGGCTGTACATATGTAATTATATTCGGGAGATACCCAGGTTATACCGGCTGTACATATGTAATTATATACAGGAGATACCCAGGTTATACCGGCTGTACATATGTAATTATATACAAGAGATCCCCAGGTTATACCGGCTGTATATATATATTATATACAGGAGATCCCCAGGTTATACCGGCTGTACATATATAATTATATACAGGAGATACCCAGGTTATACCGGCTGTACATATATAATTATATACAGGAGATACCCAGGTTATACCGGCTGTACATATATAATTATATACAGGAGATCCCCAGGTTATACCGGCTGTACATATATAATTATATACAGGAGATACCCAGGTTATACCAGCTGTACATATATAATTATATACAAGAGATGCCCAGGTTATACCAGCTGTACATATATAATTATATACAGGAGATACCCAGGTTATACCGGCTGTACATATATAATTATATACAAGAGATGCCCAGGTTATACCGGCTGTACATATATAATTATATACAGGAGATCCCCAGGTTATACCGGCTGTACATATATAATTATATACAGGAGATACCCAGGTTATACCAGCTGTACATATATAATTATATACAGGAGATACCCAGGTTATACCAGCTGTACATATATAATTATATACAGGAGATACCCAGGTTATACCAGCTGTACATATATAATTATATACAGGAGATACCCAGGTTATACCGGCTGTACATATAGAATTATATACAGGAGATACCCAGGTTATACCGGCTGTTCATATATAATTATATACAGGAGATACCCAGGTTATACCGGCTGTACATATATAATTATATACAGGAGATACCCAGGTTATACCGGCTGTACGTATATAATTATATACAGGAGATACCCAGGTTATACCGGCTCTACGTATATAATTATATACAGGAGATACCCAGGTTATACCAGCTGTACATATATAATTATATACAAGAGATGCCCAGGTTATACCAGCTGTACATATATATTATATACAGGAGATACCCAGGTTATACCAGCATGGTCCATATCACTATGTTATTGTATATGCTATATGGCCTGCAGAAAGTGATGCTATAATAGAGTAATTTGGCCATTTTCCTAATTGTAGAGCACTTTCTTTGAGGGGGTCACTAGATACAGGCGATGTCTGGAGATATCGGAGACGCTGTAGAACAATTAGCTGACGTTCGCGGTTTCTTGCACGGAGTGTCCTCTGGGGACGGGGAGATCAGCGGGTAAACTGCTCGGATTGCTGCCTGCCTCAGACCTCCTCCATTTGTCTTCCTGTAGAACCAGCTGGCACATTGCGTGGGCTCCGGCGAGGAATCTATCAGCAAGGCGAAGCAGAGCCGTAGTGAGAAGAAGGCCAGGAAGGTGAGTGAATAATTCATGAGGCGATCAATGTAAATGGCTTCACAGAGACATGGCCCTTTAATAGCGTCTGCCTGCGAGGGCTCTGTGTGCGCCTTTAAAGGGGCAGGCTCACAGATGCTGTGACCGGTGGCAACTATGGAGGGCACAGAGGGCCAAAGTAGCAGAGGGGCCAAGAAAGCTTACAGTCGCAAAGAGAACAGAATGGTTAATAATGTTACTAGCTGGTTGTGGGACACTGGGCCGCAGCCCCCTGACCCTTATAGCCTAGAGCCCTAGACAGTGATCACTTTCGTTAATGGATATTTTGGGTTTTTTTCACTGTTGCCCATAGCGACCAATCATAGCGTATCTTTCACTTTCCAAAGGCAAAATGCAAACGGAAAGCTGTGCTGTGCTTGGTCGCTATGAGCTGTCATGTAGATATTCTGCAGGCTCTGGGGTTGCCATGGTAACATCAAGTCTGACCCTGCATGGACTTTCTGCCATTAGGCCTCCACTTATTAGCTCATATTCATGAGAGTGCAGGTCACATGACAGGAAGGCCTTACAGAGTGTTTTGCAGCTACCATGGCAACCCCAGAGCAAGCACAAATAGGAAGACCTCGGACGTGAAACGGAAACCTGATGTCAATTTTTCATGTATAAAAGTTTTTAACCAATGATATAGATCCGAGCCCGACGGCTTCAAAAACGTTTTGAAATGTGAGACAGTGGGGCTGCAGCCACCTCACATGGGGTCATCACCCAGCTTTCCCAGAACCCTAAATGGAGTCACCATAAAGCTGCAGATTGCCCCTAGGGATTCATAACATAGTTGGGAGACAAACTCTGTGTGAGCTATAATGGCAGCCATATAGGCCATCACCCAACTTTCCCAGAAATACAGTAAATGGATTTAAGCATGGGGATGTATGAGAGTCTATAAACATCAGCTTTCTTCTACAAACAGCACCACTCTTTCCCACAGTTTGTATGTGGTATTGCAGCTTAGCCCAATTTACTTGAATGAAGCTGAGCTGCAATACCTGAGACAACCTGTGGACAGGTGTGGTGCTGTGCGAGTAAGAAAGTCACCATGTTCATTTATCTCATACAACCCCATTAAAGTTTTGAGAGGCGATGACTCCATATTTACTCGTCTCTACCATATCTCACCGGATCCTCCTCTCACCTCCAGGCCATGTCCAAGCTCGGCCTGCGGCAGATACACGGCGTCACCAGGATCACCATCCGGAAATCCAAGAACATCTTATTCGTCATCACCAAGCCGGACGTGTTCAAGAGTCCTGCGTCCGACATCTACATTGTGTTTGGGGAAGCCAAGGTGAGCCGGGGGTGGGGTGAGAGGCAAGCGGAGTGGGCTGCTGCCTAGGGGGCAGAATTGGGTATTAGTGGGGTGTCACCTCCACCAACAGACAACATTGGGATATGGAATAAAAATTTAGGGGGCCCCTGCCTGTTCTGGCCCCATAGCATCTTCCTCTTCCACTATAGCCCAGTCATTACATACTGTACACCCTATGGCGGCCCACATTGGTGGCGGCCATGTTCCAGTCTTGGATTTTTTTTTGAGTCTTCGTTTTCTTCTCTCCTTCAGATTGAAGATCTCTCGCAGCAAGTGCACAAAGCGGCCGCCGAGAAGTTCAAGGTCCCGATGGAGCATTCACCGCTGATCACAGAGAGCGCGCCCACCCTGACCATCAAGGAGGAGAGCGAGGAGGAGGAGGAGGTGAGGCGGACAATCACTCCCATCTGCCACAAAAGTCACATCATTTACTGCCAAGTAAAGCTGCTGCACTGTGCTGTGCCTATAGAGGCCCCCAGGGGGCAGGGCATGTCATAGACTTGTTTACAATGTCTCTAGCTCCGCCCCTGAGGTCCTACAAAGCACACGACATTAGCTTTGCTTGAAGGGTTCCTTTAAGATATTTTAGGATTCAGTTGACCCTTGCTTGTCTCCTTGGCAGGTGGATGAGACGGGGCTAGAGGTGCGGGACATCGAGCTGGTGATGGCTCAGGCCAATGTTTCCCGAGCGAAGGCCGTGCGAGCGCTGAGGCACAACAACAACGACATCGTCAACGCCATTATGGTGAGTTAGGACGTTCAGATCCACGACACACAGTAGTCTACACAGAAAACTAGATGTAAAGCTGTAAGAATTTGCTTTACCTGAGTTACATCATGTCTTATACTCCACTCACTGCCAAAGCTGCAAGTTTCCACTGACAAATACAGAGAACAGATGCATTGTGGGAGTTTTCCTCTCTCATAGGCTTTGAATGCAGTGGATTATGGGACTTCAGCTCGGCTTAGAATTGTCCCTGTAGGCCACAATGATGATAGATCTAAAATGGCAGCTAGCAGAATTGTGACTGCAGCTCTGGATGTTACCAGAGTATAATGTAACACAAGATAAGCAAAGTAAAGTAATATTGTATGTAGATTTATCATCTCCGATGGGTAACGTCTGCTCTGTCATTCTGCTCTGCAGGAATTAACCATGTAGCTGCTGGGCTGCCTATGACCCTGGAGCCTCCCGCCACACTCCTGTATAGATGCACAGCTATCCATTAACTGCCTCTGTATTAGACCTACATATATTCCTACTAGGATGCACCAACAAAGCTGCTCAATAAACCTTGCCTGATATAGCCGGTTGTCATGGTTTTCTGTTACAATACTGGAAGGGGGGTGGAGTTTATAAATCTATCACTCAGGTTCAGTTGGTATTCTCTACTTGTGGAGCTGCAAGTGCAGAGCTCAGTGGGCACTTCCTGCTTGTAGTGCTACTTGTTCAGAGTTCATTCGGTATTCTCTGCTTGTAGTGCTACTTGTTCAGAGCTCAGTCGGTATCCTCTGCTTGTAGTGCTACTCGTTCAGAGCTCAGTCGGTATTCTCTGCTTGTAGTGCTACTCGTTCAGAGCTCAGTGGGTGTTCCCTGCTTATGGTGCTGCAGGTATAGAGCTCAGTGAGCGTTTCCTGCTTGTGGTGCTGCAGGTTCAGAGCTCAGTGGGTGTTCCCTGCTTATGGGGCTGCAAGTACAGAGCTCAGTGAGCTTTTCCTGCTTATGGTGGTGCAGGTACAGAGCTCAGTGGGCGTTTCCTGCTTGTGGTGCTGCAGGGACAGAGCTCAGTGGGCATTTCCTGCTTGTGGTGCATAGCTGACCCGGTATATTTTGCCCACTTCTCTCCTCCAATTCTTTCTCTCTCACATTGACATTGCTGTGTAGTCTGTGATTTGGTGATGAACCAATGAGCCTAACCACATGGAGGACAGGGTTGTTAACTGTCTGAAAACATGCAGTAAACAGCTCTGCCTCAGAGCTGTATACACAAAACGGAAGTTTTTTTTTTTTAAATTATAACCACTTGTAAAAGTATCAAAATATAAAAATGATTGCAAAAGTGCTCACACCATTACCTTACCTGATCTATCCCCAGTTACTAATCCTATACACCTTGTGCCTCAGGCGTGACGATAAAACCGACATCATGTGACATAAACAAGGAGAGCAGGTTGGTTGCACGCGTATATTTACAGATAAAAATAATACATACAAAATGAGGTGTACACACAGCGAGTAAACAAAGGATATAAAAGCACTAAAATCCAAAGTAAAAAACCACAAACTTCAGTCTCCGCCCAACACACACAAAATACAGACCTTCAAATCACACCGCAACGAAACAAGATGGCCGCCATAGATGGATCAAGGCCTTCGACTTACCTGTTCTCTTGCAGGACTGGGATAGCTGTAACCCCCTTGTAATGCAATATTTAAAGGGAAACTCCATCTGGGCTAAATGTACAGCAAATTGCCTAACCAGCAATTCACTAATTACTAGGACTAATTAAGAGAGTGTTGTTGGGGGAGGGGCAGTTAGATGGAAGTGGGTGTGGCCTGTAGCCCCCACACTCACCAGCACCAATTTGCCTATCTGTTAAGGCCTCCACTATATGCAATCTGCCCCCAAGTTGGAGTGAATTTTAGGCAATACTAGCACATGTGGGCCCTGGGGTACACTGCTCACCCATTAACCCCTGTACCACTAGCAGATTGTAAATTCGATTATGTGAGGGGCTTCTCATCCAGTTAACAGTCGCCACTTGTCCCATTCTGACCTAGTCCTGCTCACACAGCTGAGGGTTTGCTACAATGTATCAGTGCATTCTATTCTCCACAACCTAAGCACAGCAGTAGCACCAGTTTCCCTCCAGCTCTGGACTTCAGTTGACAGCTCTTATTGTAACAAGCCATCAGCTGTGTTAGCAGGGCGAGGTCAGGACAAGGGCGAGGTCAGGACAAGGGCGAGGTCAGGACAAGGGCGAGGTCAGGACAAGGGCGAGGTCAGGACAAGGGCGAGGTCAGGACAAGGGCGAGGTCAGGACAAGGGCGAGGTCAGGCAGGGGGAGGCAGGACAAGGGCGAGACAGCAAACAGAGATCTTGTAAAATGTAAGAACTGAACAAAGTATGTGTGAAAAGTGCTAACCTGTGACTCTCCAGCTGTCACAGAACTACAACTCCCAGAATGCCCTGACAGCCAAGGTCATCCTTTTGCAGCAGTTGGAAAGCTACAGGTCAGAGATCGCTGTAAGTAACTATGTAAATACTTTGCTGTATCATATTCTCATCCTGGGTCTTATCATTCATTATACTCTAGTCACACCCAGAGCTGCATTTACAATTCAACTGAAACTCTTCCCATAGCTGCAACTCCAACAGCACTAAGGAGAAATGTGGTGCATTGTGGGAAATAAAAGAAACTGTAGATGGTCCGCTATATGCACTACATCTCCCATAATGCACCATGTGCTGAACATGGTGCACTGTACAGTGTCATGGAGACGGAGCTCTAAACCCTTAACAGCTCTGGAGGTAACTAGAGCAGAAGACGAAAAGTAACGGGGACAAGTTCAATAAAGTATTTGCCCCAGTAGGGGGCATCTAGGGGGGTGAATACTTTTACAATGCGGATCAATCGTGTAAAATCTGAGCTGTGCTTTAGGCTAGGGTACACGGGGACATAGGTTGTGTGACAAAAAGTTGCACAGACGTCACGGCACAAAAATTTCCATGCATCTCTATGGTGTCACCCTGCGTGGTGACCGTTGTTTTTACAGCCAAATCTCAGCTCTAAAAAAGTGGCACGATAGTGAGTCTGTGACCAATTGCACCACTGTTTAGTCGTGCGACTGTGGTGTAACTTTTTGTCAAGCGATGCATGTAGCCATGTCGACCTTGCCCACCTGGACTGTGAGGAGACAAGGTTTTGGCACGTGGGCAGAACTCATGGATAAGACAGCGGCATGGTAGAACCGGAATCGGTAAAAACAATCGCTCCGATTCTTGTAAACAGCGCAAGACGTAAAATAAACCGTAACAAAAACAAACCATAAATACAAGGCGCGCCGGAGGCTACAAGTCTGAGATCCAGCTCGTGTAACCAGAGGGCACCATCACGGACCGCGCCGGCCCGCTCACCGTGTGTATGTAACGGCAGGCCCCGCCCCCTGGGTCTGGCAAACACTGGTGCGATACAATATACACAAGTATACATGAGGCGACACATACGTACACCGCTCATCCACAGACTCAGTCAGCGCCGGCCGTCCCACGCGTTTCAGGATTCACATTGTGGTAAACTTTTTGTGTTTTTTTTTTCTTCTTTTCACCTTTGAACTTTATATATAAAAAACACAAAACATTGAATCACGAGGAATCAACGTGAAAAGTTCTTGTGCAAACTAGAAAAACTTCATCATCGTAGAAATTCAGTCCCGTCAAACCGCCAGAAATGTTACAGGGGTGGGGGTGTAACAAATGGGCTAAAAACTCGCCCACACAAGGGTCACGCTCATGCAGTCTAAAGGCCCAACAAAATTTGGGCACCAACATTTCCCTCTAGTATTGGGGGAAGGCGGCGCCGCCATAAAGCGTGCGCTGATGCTCCAACAGCTTCAGTATGGCGGCCGGGAGGCTTGGAAATCTGACAACAGCCACCAGGCCGGTGAGAGGAGACGGCGCCTGGGCCCGGGGTGGGGGATCAGGAATAGTTTGCCGGTCCTGGGGGCGGGGGGTCCTGGTCCATGCTACATCCGAGGGCCTCAATGTCATTGCTGATGTCCGAGATCATCCGGTCCCACTCGTCTCCTTCTGATGGCACCGACTGGTCGTCCGATCCCTCCGCCGCACCGTTGCCGTTTGTGGTGGAGTTGGAGGCGGTGCTCATAGTCCTCCGGTACCTGCCAAAGCTGTCCGTGATTATTCCGCGACCGTCCTTCACACCAATGGTCTCCAGGAAATTCTCGAAATGTTGGCTGTCCTTCTCAGGGATGAAGGGCCGAAGACCTGAGCAGAAGACGAGAAGAAGATTAACGAAAAATTCTCAAGACTGAAAACCTGTTCTAGTACTATTAACAGCTGAAGTTTTGTTGCAGTTGTATCACAAATCTCTCTCCTCTATGGATAGTTTGGTACAATGTATCAGGCCAGGTAACACATGTCACTGCACACTTTTCTATGGCCTTCCATGAATAGAATGAAAGAGCTACAGTAAACACTGACATGTATATTGGCAGCATGATTGAGAGTGTGGGAGGTGCAGAAATGGATGACAACACGATAAATCAGAGCCTGATATCAAAGGGGTTAAATAAGAGATATGACAGCACCTCACCAGTCCTCGGATTGTGTCGGATATCGCAGCTCCAGTGAGGTGAAGGAGGCAAAGCTGCAGTACCGCTCACAGCCTGTGGACAGGAGTGGTGCTGTTTGTCGAAGAAAGCGGCCATGTTTTAAAGGAGTTGTCGGGGGAGGATTTATTCCCTTACCTGGTCCCAGGGATGCTTTCGATGGACCCGACATCATGACCCCCGGCTCAAGTGATCAGAGGCAGGATTTGGTTCCTCGGTTTTCCACCCCCCCTCCTGCCTCTAATCACATGACCCATGGGTTGTGACAACCCAGAATCTGTGGAAAAGGGCAACCAAAGTGGTTGTCGCAGGACCCAGGGGTGGCTGACTACAGTAGAGCTGACTGTTACAGTGTATCAGTGCAGATACAATGTATCCCTCTGGTGTCCAGGCTACTTATATCACCTCTAGGACCTCGTTCACACATCAGTCAGTCTCAGGACATTCCTACAAGTGTCTCCTTACCGAGCAGCAGAAACTTCCTGCTGTCGCCGTACAGCTGCCGGAGGTTGATGCAGAACTCGTGGATGGAGGCGCCGTTCCGGTACTCGTGCAGGAGCATCGCAAACTGCTGGATCTCCTGCGAGGAAAGCTTCGTTCTCAGCTGGAAATCAACAAGATGGCGAGAAATTAAACCGCGGGCCACAGATCCCGGACATCACACAATGGGTCACATGACCTCCTGGCGATGCCACGCTCTTACCGTCATCATGTAGTCGTGCAGTAACTCCGCCGCCGTGGCGCTCAGCTCACTCTCGCTGGCCGTCTTGTTGTGAGGTGGAGAGCTGCCCTCAATATCTGGAGAATCCTGAAAGGAGCTGTCAGGGGAAAAGAATTACCGCAGGTCAGAGAGTCCCAACCGGGGGTCGCAGCACCCAGGAAACCTGCTAGGGGGCGCTGCAACATGTCAGTGGAAGAGAAGGTGAGGAGAAGGAGGAGGAGAAGGAAGAGGAGAAGGAAGAGGAGAAGGAGGAGGAGAAGGAAGAGGAGAAGGAAGAGGAGAAGGAGGAGGAGAAGGAGGAGGAGAAGGAGGAGGAGAAGGAAGAGGAGAAGGAGGAGGAGAAGGAGGAGGAGAAGGAGGAGGAGGAGAAGGAGGAGGAGAAGGAGGAGGAGAAGGAAGAGGAGAAGGAAGAGGAGAAGGAGGAGGAGAAGGAAGAGGAGAAGGAAGAGGAGAAGGAAGAGGAGAAGGAGGAGGAGAAGGAAGAGGAGAAGGAAGAGGAGAAGGAGGAGGAGAAGGAAGAGGAGAAGGAGGAGGAGAAGGAGGAGGAGAAGAAGGAAGAGGAGAAGGAAGAGGAGGAGAAGGAGGAGGAGAAGGAAGAGGAGGAGAAGGAGGAGGAGAAGGAAGAGGAGAAGGAAGAGGAGAAGGAGGAGGAGAAGGAAGAGGAGAAGGAGGAGGAGAAGGAAGAGGAGAAGGAGGAGGAGAAGGAAGAGGAGAAGGAAGAGGAAGAGAAAGAGGAGGACGAAGAGGAGGAGGAAGAGGAAGACGAGGAAAAGAAGGAAGAGGAAAAGAAGAAAGAGGAGAAGAAGAAGAAGGAAGAGGAGAAGAAGAAGAAGGAAGAGGAGAAGAAGAAGAAGGAAGAGGAGAAGAAGGAAGAGGATGAAGAGGAGGAGGAGGAGGAAGAGAAGAAGGAAGACGAGGAAAAGAAGAAGGAAGAGGAAGGAGAAAAGTAGAAGGAGAGCAGCAGTGAGCTCTATGGGAACTGGGCTGGGTAACTACTGACTGGGGCCACTGGGGAGCATTACAAAGTGCTGGGGGCCACTCTGTGATACTCTGTGGGGGCCACTGAGGAGCAAGGTGATGGTAAAAGATGAGTTTGTATACGTGCTGGAGGGGAGGGCAGTACAGGATGGTGTAGCTTTGAGGATGTATTCACACAGCACAGTTTTCAAGCAATTTTTGGTGAAGTTTTCTCTTTTTACAAGTGAAACAAACTTAATTTAAACACATTTCAGATGAAACTTCAAGAACTGCACTATCCTAGGTCCTGGGCTAATACATGGTGAGGGGTGCCCAGTCACATGACCCTCCCGGTACGTACAAGGCTCCCGCCTCCAGGTCGTACACCTCCTTCACCTCCACCTTATTCGAGGAATCATCTGGAAAAATAAACAAGGGATCAGCATGAGAACGTTCTGCAAATGACATATGTCAGGGTTACAAAACATGACTTCTTGATTTCAGCAAAAAAACAGCGCCACACCTGTCCATGGGTTGTGTCTGGTATTGCAGCTCAGCTCTACTGAAGTGTATAGGACCGAAGAGCAATACCACACACAACCTGTGGACAGGGGTGGAGCTGTTTTTGCAAGCAATGTTTTTAATCCAACACAATCCTCTATGCAATCTAAACTGATATAATGTATCGGCGCAGACAAGAGTAACCAAATCTGAGCTGCTGCTATGCAACGATACATTGTAACAAAAGATCTCTGCTACTGTCTAAACTGGACTGAATTGTAACAAACCCTCAGCTGTGTAAGTGAATAGGTCTGTACTGCTTTTGCAGATAGATATACACCAGAATGACCTCAATCATTTTGGAAATTATGAGCCTTTCAGGCCAGCCTCTGCAGTCTCCTCTACGTACCGCTGTGTAAGGACAGATGGCGAGTGGGGGTCGACGCTCCATCAAATATGGCCCTGTCCAGGAAGTCAATGGTGGATTCTGTGTACACGATCTGAAAGACCTGGCCGAGGAGGGAGCACAGCTCCTCTGCAGCCGCCTGACGGGGAAGAAAGGAGGACACGAGTGTGAATGAGCACAAGTACTGGTGAACGGGGAGATGGTGGAGAAGAAAGGAGGACACGAGTGTGAAAGGGCACAAGTACTGGTGAACGAGGAGATGGTGGGGAAGAAAGGAGGACTCGAGTGTGAATGAGCACAAGTACTGGTGAACAGGGAGATGGAGAAGACAGGAGGACAAGAGTGTGAAAGAGCACAAGTACTGGTGAACAACAAGATGGGGTGAGAAAGGAGGACACAAGTGTGAAAGAGCACAAGTACTGGTGAACAACAAGATGGGGGAGAAAGGAGGACACGAGTGTGAAAGAGCACAAGTACTGGTGAACAACAAGATGGGGGGAGAAAGGAGGACACGAGTGTGAAAGAGCACAAGTACTGGTGAAGGAGGAGATGGGGGAGAAAGGAGGACACGAGTGTGAATGAGCACAAGTACTGGTGAAGGAGGAGATGGGGGGAGAAAGGAGGACACGAGTGTGAAAGAGCACAAGTACTGGTGAACGGGGAGATGGAGAAGAAAGGAGGACAAGAGTGTGAAAGAGCACAAGTACTGGTGAACAACAAGATGGGGTGAGAAAGGAGGACACAAGTGTGAAAGAGCACAAGTACTGGTGAACAACAAGATGGGGGAGAAAGGAGGACACGAGTGTGAATGAGCACAAGTACTGGTGAACGGGGAGATGGAGAAGAAAGGAGGACAAGAGTGTGAAAGAGCACAAGTACTGGTAAACAACAAGATGGGGGAGAAAGGAGGACACGAGTGTGAAAGAGCACAAGTACTGGTGAACAACAAGATGGGGGGAGAAAGGAGGACACGAGTGTGAAAGAGCACAAGTACTGGTGAACAACAAGATGGGGGGAGAAAGGAGGACACGAGTGTGAAAGAGCACAAGTACTGGTGAAGGAGGAGATGGGGGGAGAAAGGAGGACACGAGTGTGAAAGAGCACAAGTACTGGTGAAGGAGTAGATGGGGGAGAAAGGAGGACACGAGTGTGAAAGAGCACAAGTACTGGTGAAGGAGGAGATGGGGGAGAAAGGAGGACACGAGTGTGAATGAGCACAAGTACTGGTGAAGGAGGAGATGGGGGAGAAAGGAGGACAAGAGTGTGAAAGAGCACAAGTACTGGTGAACAACAAGATGGGGTGAGAAAGGAGGACACAAGTGTGAAAGAGCACAAGTACTGGTGAACAACAAGATGGGGGAGAAAGGAGGACACGAGTGTGAATGAGCACAAGTACTGGTGAACGGGGAGATGGAGAAGAAGGGAGGACAAGAGTGTGAAAGAGCACAAGTACTGGTGAACAACAAGATGGGGGAGAAAGGAGGACACGAGTGTGAAAGAGCACAAGTACTGGTGAACAACAAGATGGGGGGAGAAAGGAGGACACGAGTGTGAAAGAGCACAAGTCCTGGTGAACAACAAGATGGGGGGAGAAAGGAGGACACGAGTGTGAAAGAGCACAAGTACTGGTGAAGGAGGAGATGGGGGGAGAAAGGAGGACACGAGTGTGAAAGAGCACAAGTACTGGTGAAGGAGGAGATGGGGGAGAAAGGAGGACACGAGTGTGAAAGAGCACAAGTACTGGTGAAGGAGGAGATGGGGGAGAAAGGAGGACACGAGTGTGAATGAGCACAAGTACTGGTGAAGGAGGAGATGGGGGGAGAAAGGAGGACACGAGTGTGAAAGAGCACAAGTACTGGTGAAGGAGGAGATGGGGGGAGAAAGGAGGACACGAGTGTGAATGAGCACAAGTACTGGTGAAGGAGGAGATGGAGGTAGAAGGAGGATATGAGTGTGAATGAGCACAAGTACTGGTGAAGGAGGAGATGGGGGGAGAAAGGAGGATACGAGTGTGAATGAGCACAAGTACTGGTGAAGGAGGAGATGGGGGGAGAAAGGAGGATACGAGTGTGAATGAGCACAAGTACTGGTGAAGGAGGAGATGGGGGGAGAAAGGAGGACACGAGTGTGAATGAGCACAAGTACTGGTGAAGGAGGAGATGGAGGTAGAAGGAGGATATGAGTGTGAATGAGCACAAGTACTGGTGAAGGAGGAGATGGGGGGAGAAAGGAGGACACGAGTGTGAAAGAGCACAAGTACTGGTGAAGGAGGAGATGGGGGGAGAAAGGAGGACACGAGTGTGAAAGAGCACAAGTACTGGTGAAGGAGGAGATGGGGGAGAAAGGAGGACACGAGTGTGAAAGAGCACAAGTACTGGTGAAGGAGGAGATGGGGGAGAAAGGAGGACACGAGTGTGAATGAGCACAAGTACTGGTGAAGGAGGAGATGGGGGGAGAAAGGAGGACACGAGTGTGAAAGAGCACAAGTACTGGTGAAGGAGGAGATGGGGGGAGAAAGGAGGACACGAGTGTGAATGAGCACAAGTACTGGTGAAGGAGGAGATGGAGGTAGAAGGAGGATATGAGTGTGAATGAGCACAAGTACTGGTGAAGGAGGAGATGGGGGGAGAAAGGAGGATACGAGTGTGAATGAGCACAAGTACTGGTGAAGGAGGAGATGGAGGTAGAAGGAGGATATGAGTGTGAATGAGCACAAGTACTGGTGAAGGAGGAGATGGGGGGAGAAAGGAGGACATGAGTGTGAATGAGCACAAGTACTGGTGAACAACAAGATGGGGGGAGAAAGGAGGACACGAGTGTGAATGAGCACAAGTACTGGTGAAGGAGGAGATGGAGGTAGAAGGAGGATATGAGTGTGAATGAGCACAAGTACTGGTGAAGGAGGAGATGGGGGGAGAAAGGAGGATACGAGTGTGAATGAGCACAAGTACTGGTGAAGGAGGAGATGGAGGTAGAAGGAGGATATGAGTGTGAATGAGCACAAGTACTGGTGAAGGAGGAGATGGGGGGAGAAAGGAGGACATGTGTGTGAATGAGCACAAGTACTGGTGAACAACAAGATGGGGGGAGAAAGGAGGACACGATTGTGAATGAGCACAAGTACTGGTGAAGATGGTGGGGTCTTACTTTATTCTCTGTGGCCAGGATGACCAGGCAGCAGGACTCCACGGGGCCTGTCCCGCACTCTGACAGTGATCCGGATGTCAGCACTTTTCCGCTCTCCGCAGACAGGCTCTGACTAGGAGAAATCCCGGGATCCTGGGCTGTAGATCAGAGAGATCAGTGATCAGGAGGTGGAGATCTCAAATCAGACACGACGGATTATCAGATGGCGGATTACAGGGATTACCGGTTTTGAGAAGCACCAGGTGCAGGCAGTCATCTCGGATGTAGGAGACGGCGGCGATGTCGTGGATGGGGACTCGCAGGATTATGTCCTCCCCGTCTCTCCAGACCACCTTGACGTTGTAGGCGGACAGGCTGATGACTGCGTCGTGCTCCTGGGTGAGCTGTGCGGGGAGCTGGTGCAATCGCTGTGTATGGGAGCAATGGAAATGGGTGACTATAATAACCTTATATGTTATAGGGGGCTGCCTGCATGACAGCTACATCTCCCACAATGCAATGCGGTGCCCTCCTGACCATAGACACAGTGCTGCGCCCCCTGCTGGCTGAACATCAGAACAGCAGGTTCCCCCAGATGTGAGGGCGACATCTAACGGATCAGTCAGCCTGGTTCACCACTCACCTTCGCATTATCGAGAAGTTGCAAAATTTCTGTCCGGCTGGAAGGGTTGAGGTATCCGGGGATCGAGGTCAACTGCCCTAAATACTGAGGCGAGACAGAAGAGTCATTGTGTGCATTAGATCGCCCCCTGGGGAGCCAATATGATCACAGCAGTGATAGTGTTAAACACCAAGAAACAGATTTTCTCCCCTTTTGGTTGTGTTTTCCAGCCGTAGCCCCTGAGCATGGTGAGATAGAGCCAATATGGCTTCACTACTGTGTACTGCCCCCTGGTGGTAGAGCAGAACTGCACCCAGAGACAAGCCAGCTGGGGTCTGGAGTGTGCCCTGGATCACCAGGCTTACACACTTATTCACACTCACGCACTCCTCTCACCTTGACTTCTTTCTCAATGTAATCGTTGAGCAGCACGTCCGGCTCCACGCGGTGCTCCGCCTGTGACACGGACACGGTGTGCAGCGGCCTCCGCTCCGTCACCTTCTCCTGAGCCTTCTTGTCTCGGCCCTTCTCCCCCTTCAGGAACACCCGCTTAAATGGAGACACAATTCCAGGCTGCTGGGAAAGAAGACGAGAGCTCTAAGATATGGCAGAAAAACCTGATGACTACAGCACAGGAAGAGAGAAGCCTGGTGTGAACACTGCCCAACCACCAGAGGAATAATCTAATCTATAGGGGCACAAAAACCTGATTAATATAGAAGAGAGAAGCCTGGTGTGAACACTGCCCATCAACCAGAGGAATAATCTAATCTATAGGGGCACAAAAACCTGATGACTACAGAACAGGAAGACATAAACCTGGTGTGAACACTGCCGCCTCCTCTGAGGGTACAATATAATCTATCACAACACAAAACTCTGACTGCTATGGCACAAACAAAACCCCAAACACCAATCCCTGGTGCGGTCTCTCTCGCAGTCTCTGGTGCGGTCTCTCTCGCAGTCTCTGGTGCGGTCTCTCTCTAGTTTGCTTCTTCAGCTCTCTGGATAGTGCAGAGACTTTTTGTGCCATAGTAATCAGATTTTTCTGTCCCTATAGATTAGATTATTCCTTCAGGTAAGGGCAGTGTTCACACCAGGCTTCTCCCCTCCTGTCCTGTAGAAATCAGATTTTCTTTGACATAATACAGTGCTGGCCAAAAGTATTGGCACCCCTGCAATTCTGTCAGATAATACTCAATTTCTTCCAGAAAATGATTGCAATCACAAATGCTTTGGTAATAATATCTTCATTTATTTTGCTTGCAATGAAAAAACACAAAAGAGAATGAAAAAAAAAAGTCAAATCATTGATCATTTTACACAAAACTCCAAAAATGGGCCGGACAAAAGTATTGGCACCCTCAGCCTAATACTTGGTAGCACAACCTTTAGACAAAATAACTGCGAACAACCGCTTCCGGTAACCATCAATGAGTTTCTTCCAATGCTCTGCTGGAATTTCTCCAGGTCCCTGAGATGTGAAGGGCGCCTTCTCCAAACTGCCATTGTGAGATCTCTCCTTGGGTGTTCTATGGGATTCAGGTCTGGACTCATTGCCGGCCACTTTACAAGTCTCCAGTGCTTTCTCTCAAACCATTTTCTAGTGCTTTTTGAAGTGTGTTTTGGGTCATTGTCCTGCTGGAAGACCCATGACCTCTGAGGGAGACCCAGCTTTCTCACACTGGGCCCTACATTATGCTGCAGACTTCATAATGCCATGCACACGGTCAAGCAGTCCAGTGCCAGAGGCAGCAAAGCAACCCCAAACCATCAGGGAACCTCCGCCATGTCTGACTGTAGGGACCGTGTTCTTTTCTTTGAAGGCCTCTTTTTTTTTCCTGTAAACTCTATGTTGATGCCTTTTCCCAAAAAGCTCTACTTTTGTCTCATCTGACCAGAGAACATTCTTCCAAAAAGTTTTGGGCTTTCTCAGGTAAGTTTTGGCTTTTTTATGTCTGTGGGTCAGAAGTGGGGTCTTCCTGGGTATCCTACCATAGAGTCCCTTTTCATTCAGACGCCGACGGATAGTACGGGTTGACACTGTTGTACCCTCGGACTGCAGGGCAGCTAGAACTTGTTTGGATGTTAGTCGAGGTTCTTTAGCCACCATCCGCACAATCTTTCGTTGAAATCTCTCGTCAATTTTTCTTTTCCGTCCACATCTAGGGAGGTTAGCCACAGTGCCATGGGCTTTACACTTCTTGATGACACTGCGCACGGTAGACACAGGAACATTCAGGTCTTTGGAGATGGACTTGTAGCCTTGAGATTGCTCATGCTTCCTCACAGTTTTGCTTCTCAAGTCCTCAGACAGTTCTTTGGTCTTCTTTCTTTTCTCCATGCTCAATGTGGTACACACAAGGACACAGGACAGAGGTTGAGTCAACTTTAATCCATTTCAACTGGCTGCAAGTGTGATTTAGTTATTGCCACCACCTGTTATGTGCCACAGGTAAGTAACAGGTGCTGTTAATTACACAAATTAGAGAAGCATCACATGATTTTTCAAAGGGTGCCAATACTTTTGTCCACCCCCTTTTTATGTTTGGTGTGGAATTATATCCAATTTGGCTTTTTGACAATTCTTTTTGTGGTTTTCCATTGAAGACAAATTAAATGAAGATATTATTATCAAAGCATTTGTGATTGCAATCATTTTCTGGAAGAAATTGAGTATTATCTGACAGAATTGCAGGGGTGCCAATACTTTTGGCCAGCACTGTAGATAGTTTCTTCAGACGCCTGGAGTAGTGACCACACTAGAGCGACAGTAATGGCGGCACAGCGGAGCGGTTTTCTGTGCGATAGTAATGAGATTTATTTCCATGACACATTAGATTATGTCTTCATGAAAAATCTGATTACTAATGGACGGGGGAGCGACAGAGGATTCCATGCTGCATCACTAGGCAAGACTATGAGGTCACGCACGGTGTGAGAGGTCTCCTCCTCCTCCGGCAGAGGTTCACCACCTGAAGAAACAGGAACTGGGCGAGGATGCCGAAATCAGCCCGAAAAGTGTCCAAACAGCGACTCCTCGCCCACAATGCCCCTGTATGACAAGGCGACAACACATAAGACTCCCCAGAAAGATCTGTCCCTGCATTAACCCTCCTGGAATATTCTATTTAGTAGTCTCTGCATCACTCAGATGTCTTGACGACACAGGTGACAACCACCAACGGCCTCCATGACAGTATGCCCTAGGGTTGTCACACATAGATTTTGGAATTCTATTCTATTCTATTGGAAATATAACTAAAAATCTTAAAAAGAACACGGCTATAGAGTAAGCTATGGCAAATCTGGCTCCTGTACGAGTTACATATCAGTGACAAGGCTACATTTATGGAGGCGCCATTCCCTGCGGCCCCCCGCCCTCTTCCCTTCCTCCTACCTCTCCATCCATCAGTAATTGTGGAAGGCTTGGCCTACAGAGCGGGTGTTTACACACGTCTGCATGAAATCTCACGCCGGCCCCAACACTTGCACTGTTTGTACACTTCACAGCAGGAAGGAGCGAGGACCACAACTTCCTGCCAAACAGCACAATGCAGCATCTGGTGTAATAACCCGAGTGACAGCCGGTGGAGGCCGCCATGTGCAAGCTGTCAGTACCAGAAGCCAGTGACTATGTAGTGAGCTCCTCCTAGTGGTGACTGTATAATCTGTATGTAGTGAGCTCCCCCTAGTGGTGACTGTATAATCTGTATGTAGTGAGCTCCCCCTAGTGGTGACAGTATAATCTGTATGTAGTGAGCTCCCCCTAGTGGTGACTGTATAATCTGTATGTAGTGAGCTCCCCCTAGTGGTGACTGTATAATCTGTATGTAGTGAGCTCCTCCTAGTAGTGACGGTATAATCTGTATGTAGTGCGCTCCCCCTAGTGGTGACTGTATAATCTGTATGTAGTGAGCTCCTCCTAGTGGTGACTGTATAATCTGTATGTAGTGAGCTCCCCCTAGTGGTGACTGTATAATCTGTATGTAGTGAGCTCCTCCTAGTGGTGACTGTATAACCTGTATGTAGTGAGCTCCCTCTAGTGGTGACTGTATAATCTGTATGTAGTGAGCTCCCTCTAGTGGTGGCTGTATAATCTGTATGTAGTGAGCTCCCTCTAGTGGTGACTGTATAATCTGTATGTAGTGAGCTCCCTCTAGTGGTGGCTGTATAATCTGTATGTAGTGAGCTCCTCCTAGTGGTGACTGTATAATCTGTATGTAGTGAGCTCCCTCTAGTGGTGGCTGTATAATCTGTATGTAGTGAGCTCCTCCTAGTGGTGACTGTATAATCTGTATGTAGTGAGCTCCCCCTAGTGGTGACTGTATAATCTGTATGTAGTGAGCTCCCCCTAGTGGTGACTGTATAATCTGTATGTAGTGAGCTCCTCCTAGTGGTGACTGTATAATCTGTATGTAGTGAGCTCCCTCTAGTGGTGACTGTATAATCTGTATGTAGTGAGCTCCCTCTAGTGGTGACTGTATAATCTGTATGTAGTGAGCTCCTCCTAGTGGTGACTGTATAATCTGTATGTAGTGAGCTCCCCCTAGTGGTGACTGTATAATCTGTATGTAGTGAGCTCCCTCTAGTGGTGACTGTATACTCTGTATGTAGTGAGCTCCCTCTAGTGGTGGCTGTATAATCTGTATGTAGTGAGCTCCCTCTAGTGGTGACTGTATAATCTGTATGTAGTGAGCTCCCTCTAGTGGTGGCTGTATAATCTGTATGTAGTGAGCTCCTCCTAGTGGTGACTGTATAATCTGTATGTAGTGAGCTCCCCCTAGTGGTGACTGTATAATCTGTATGTAGTGAGCTCCCTCTACTGGTGACTGTATAATCTGTATGTAGTGAGCTCCCCCTAGTGGTGACTGTATAATCTGTATGTAGTGAGCTCCTCCTAGTGGTGACTGTATAACCTGTATGTAGTGAGCTCCCTCTAGTGGTGACTGTATAATCTGTATGTAGTGAGCTCCCTCTAGTGGTGGCTGTATAATCTGTATGTAGTGAGCTCCCTCTAGTGGTGACTGTATAATCTGTATGTAGTGAGCTCCCTCTAGTGGTGGCTGTATAATCTGTATGTAGTGAGCTCCTCCTAGTGGTGACTGTATAATCTGTATGTAGTGAGCTCCCTCTAGTGGTGGCTGTATAATCTGTATGTAGTGAGCTCCTCCTAGTGGTGACTGTATAATCTGTATGTAGTGAGCTCCCCCTAGTGGTGACTGTATAATCTGTATGTAGTGAGCTCCCCCTAGTGGTGACTGTATAATCTGTATGTAGTGAGCTCCTCCTAGTGGTGACTGTATAATCTGTATGTAGTGAGCTCCCTCTAGTGGTGACTGTATAATCTGTATGTAGTGAGCTCCCTCTAGTGGTGACTGTATAATCTGTATGTAGTGAGCTCCTCCTAGTGGTGACTGTATAATCTGTATGTAGTGAGCTCCCCCTAGTGGTGACTGTATAATCTGTATGTAGTGAGCTCCCTCTAGTGGTGACTGTATAATCTGTATGTATTGAGCTCCCTCTAGTGGTGACTGTATAATCTGTATGTAGTGAGCTCCTCCTAGTGGTGACTGTATAATCTGTATGTAGTGAGCTCCTCCTAGTGGTGACTGTATAATCTGTATGTAGTGAGCTCCCTCTAGTGGTGACTGTATAATCTGTATGTAGTGAGCTCCCCCTAGTGGTGACTGTATAATCTGATTCGGATCTTTGAATAGATGTATTTTACCAGGGATAGCCACAGGGTTAGATTTGGGACTGTTCTTGTCAGGACAGGAGCTATGTAGGGGATGATAGGGATGTATCCCTAACCCCTTGAACCTGAGATGTTTATGATGATGCATTATGGTTCCCAGCTCCGTTTTGTCCCGCCCCCAGTAATACGGATCTTTTTATATTTGAGCACGAGCGCTCTTACTATTTGTGTTTATACATAATTACTATTTTAAGGAATATTAGTAAATGTTAAGTTTTACATATCATTTGATCCCTTTATACCAGGTGACTGATTAACCCTTCACAGTGCTCCTCTAATATTATATACCGTATTACGCTGCCATACATTGTGCTCGCACGTCTCAGCCCATTTTCCTTACTGTCCGCAAATGGAAAAAAAAAAAATCTTGTTTATATCCAGAGAATGGAAAATTCCACTCTGACCCAATACTTGTCACAGATGAGGCATTGTTACATTGTATCCAGTGTGTACCGTCCATTGGGAGCTGCACTGATATCCCTCCTGCGCTGATGTTTTGTTACAATGTATCAGTCATTACTGAGCACTGTATACAGTACATCACATGTACTTAGCTCTATTTGCCCTGCACACTTACATCCTGCACCTCCAGGTTTATAAATACAAAGAAAAGACGACAGTGAAGACTGACACAGACATGGCCAAATCATTAGAACAAAGAGCAGAGGGAATGTACATTCCATTCAGAGTCCAGAAAAGCTGGGTGACAACCTCTATGGGCAGTATATTTGTAGTTGGTAACACAAAAGCTGTGGAAGTGACAAATGTGGCCCGAGCAGGACACGGGGACAGAGGTAGCATAACACCGGAGCTGACACACGTACCATGGCATGAAGAGTAGAGACCCTCAGATGTAGAGGCGGAGGTCAGCAGCATCCATTGTGTGCATGATAAATATAGCCTGCACTTATATAGAGAGGCGAAGGAGGGGGAAGCGAGGCGAGAGGCGCACCACACCTCACCGACAGGAGGAAAGGACAATCCCCAGGAACTGACTGCTGAGACCATCAATCCAAGGGAAGGGAAGGAATGGACTCCACCCAGAGGGCGAGAAAACAGGGGCAGGGCGAGAAGGGGCCACACAGCATGTACTACATATACAGTGAGGAGAGGAGCCACACACCACAACACTGCACTACATATACAGTGAGGAGAGGAGCCACACACCACAACACTGCACTGCATGTATAGTGAGGAGAGGGGCCACACAGCATGTACTACATATACAGTGAGGAGAGGGGCCACACACCACAACACTGCACTACATATACAGTGAGGAGAGGAGCCACACACCACAACACTGCACTGCATGTATAGTGAGGAGAGGGGCCACACACCACAACACTGCACTACATATACAGTGAGGAGAGGGGCCACACACCACAACACTGCACTACATATACAGTGAGGAGAGGAGCCACACACCACAACACTGCACTACATATACAGTGAGGAGAGGAGCCACACACCACAACACTGCACTACATATACAGTGAGGAGAGGAGCCACACACCACAACACTGCACAATATATACAGTGAGGAGAGGAGCCACACACCACAACACTGCACTACATATACAGTGAGGAGAGGAGCCACACACCACAACACTGCACAATATATACAGTGAGGAGAGGAGCCACACACCACAACACTGCACTGCATGTATAGTGAGGAGAGGGGCCACACACCACAACACTGCACTACATATACAGTGAGGAGAGGGGCCACACACCACAACACTGCACTACATATACAGTGAGGAGAGGAGCCACACACCACAACACTGCACTACATATACAGTGAGGAGAGGGGCCACACAGCATGTACTACATATACAGTGAGGAGAGGAGCCACACACCACAACACTGCACAATATATACAGTGAGGAGAGGAGCCACACACCACAACACTGCACTACATATACAGTGAGGAGAGGGGCCACACACACCACAACACTGCACTACATGTATAGTGAGGAGAGGGGCCACACACCACAACACTACACTACATATATAGTGAGGAGAGGGGCCACACACCACAACACTGCACTACATATACAGTGAGGAGAGGAGCCACACACCACAACACTGCACTATATATACAGTGAGGAGAGGAGCCACACACCACAACACTGCACTACATATACAGTGAGGAGAGGAGCCACACACCACAACACTGCACTATATATACAGTGAGGAGAGGAGCCACACACCACAACACTGCACTACATATACAGTGAGGAGAGGGGCCACACACACCACAACACTGCACTGCATGTATAGTGAGGAGAGGGGCCACACAGCATGTACTACATATACAGTGAGGAGAGGGGCCACACACCACAACACTGCACTACATATACAGTGAGGAGAGGAGCCACACACCACAACACTGCACTGCATGTATAGTGAGGAGAGGGGCCACACACCACAACACTGCACTACATATACAGTGAGGAGAGGGGCCACACACCACAAAACTGCACTACATATACAGTGAGGAGAGGGGCCACACAGCATGTACTACATATACAGTGAGGAGAGGAGCCACACACCACAACACTGCACAATATATACAGTGAGGAGAGGAGCCACACACCACAACACTGCACTACATATACAGTGAGGAGAGGGGCCACACACACCACAACACTGCACTACATGTATAGTGAGGAGAGGGGCCACACACCACAACACTACACTACATGTATAGTGAGGAGAGGGGCCACACACCACAACACTGCACTACATATACAGTGAGGAGAGGAGCCACACACCACAACACTGCACTATATATACAGTGAGGAGAGGAGCCACACACCACAACACTGCACTACATATACAGTGAGGAGAGGAGCCACACACCACAACACTGCACAATATATACAGTGAGGAGAGGAGCCACACACCACAACACTGCACTACATATACAGTGAGGAGAGGAGCCACACACCACAACACTGCACAATATATACAGTGAGGAGAGGAGCCACACACCACAACACTGCACTATATATACAGTGAGGAGAGGGGCCACACACCACAACACTGCACTACATATACAGTGAGGAGAGGGGCCACACACACCACAACACTGCACTACATGTATAGTGAGGAGAGGGGCCACACACCACAACACTGCACTACATATACAGTGAGGAGAGGGGCCACACACCACAACACTGCACTACATGTATGGTAATGAGAGGAGCCACACACCACAACACTGCACTACATATACAGTGAGGAGAGGGGCCACACACCACAACACTGCACTACATAGACAGTGAGGAGAGGGGCCACACACCACAACACTACACTACATGTATAGTGAGGAGAGGAGCCACACAGCATGTACTACATATACAGTGAGGAGAGGAGCCACACACCACAACACTGCACTACATATACAGTGAGGAGAGGAGCCACACACCACAACACTGCACTATATATACAGTGAGGAGAGGAGCCACACACCACAACACTGCACTACATATACAGTGAGGAGAGGGGCCACACACCACAACACTGCACTACATATACAGTGAGGAGAGGAGCCACACACCACAACACTGCACTACATATACAGTGAGGAGAGGAGCCACACACCACAACACTGCACTACATATACAGTGAGGAGAGGGGCCACACACCACAACACTGCACTACATATACAGTGAGGAGAGGAGCCACACACCACAACACTGCACTACATATACAGTGAGGAGAGGGGCCACACACCACAACACTGCACTACATATACAGTGAGGAGAGGGGCCACACACCACAACACTGCACTACATAGACAGTGAGGAGAGGAGCCACACAGCATGTACTACATATACAGTGAGGAGAGGAGCCACACACCACAACACTGCACTACATATACAGTGAGGAGAGGAGCCACACAGCATGTACTACATATACAGTGAGGAGAGGAGCCACACACCACAACACTGCACTACATATACAGTGAGGAGAGGAGCCACACACCACAACACTGCACTACATATACAGTGAGGAGAGGGGCCACACACACCACAACACTGCACTACATGTATAGTGAGGAGAGGGGCCACACAGCATGTACTACATATACAGTGAGGAGAGGAGCCACACACCACAACACTGCACTACATATACAGTGAGGAGAGGAGCCACACACCACAACACTGCACTATATATACAGTGAGGAGAGGAGCCACACACCACAACACTGCACTACATATACAGTGAGGAGAGGGGCCACACACACCACAACACTGCACTGCATGTATAGTGAGGAGAGGAGCCACACAGCATGCACTACATATACAGGGAGGAGAGGAGCCACACACCACAACACTGCACTACATATACAGTGAGGAGAGGGGCCACACACCACAACACTGCACTACATATACAGTGAGGAGAGGGTCCACACACCACAACACTGCACTACATATACAGTGAGGAGAGGGGCCACACACACCACAACACTGCACTGCATGTATAGTGAGGAGAGGAGCCACACAGCATGCACTACATATACAGTGAGGAGAGGGGCCACACACCACAACACTGCACTACATATACAGTGAGGAGAGGGGCCACACAGCATGTACTACATATACAGTGAGGAGAGGAGCCACACACCACAACACTGCACTACATGTATGGTGAGGAGAGGAGCCACACACCACAACACTGCACTACATATACAGTGAGGAGAGGGGCCACACACCACAACACTGCACTACATAGACAGTGAGGAGAGGAGCCAAACACCACAACACTGCACTACATGTATAGTGAGGAGAGGGGCCACACACCACAACACTGCACTACATGTATAGTGAGGAGAGGAGCCACACAGCATGCACTACATATACAGTGAGGAGAGGAGCCACACACCACAACACTGCACTACATGTATAGTGAGGAGAGGGGCCACACACCACAACACTGCACTACATGTATAGTGAGGAGAGGAGCCACACACCACAACACTGCACTACATGTACAGTGAGGAGAGGGGCCACACAGCACAACACTGCACTACATGTACAGTGAGGAGAGGAGCCACACACCACAACACTGGACTATATATACAGTGAGGAGAGGAGCCACACACCACAACACTGCACTACATATACAGTGAGGAGAGGGGCCACACACCACAACACTGCACTACATATACAGAGAGGAGAGGGGCCACACACCACAACACTGCACTACATAGACAGTGAGGAGAGGAGCCACACACCACAACACTGCACTACATGTATAGTGAGGAGAGGAGCCACACAGCATGCACTACATATACAGTGAGGAGAGGAGCCACACACCACAACACTGCACTACATGTATAGTCAGGAGAGGAGCCACACACCACAACACTGCACTACATATACAGTGAGGAGAGGAGCCACACACCACAACACTGCACTACATGTATAGTGAGGAGAGGGGCCACACACCACAACACTGCACTACATATACAGTGAGGAGAGGGGCCACACACCACAACACTGCACTACATATACAGTGAGGAGAGGAGCCACACACCACAACACTGCACTACATATACAGTGAGGAGAGGAGCCACACACCACAACACTGCACTACATAGACAGTGAGGAGAGGAGCCACACACCACAACACTGCACTACATGTATAGTGAGGAGAGGGGCCACACACCACAACACTAGTAGTTATATTCTTGTACATAGGAGCAGTATTATAGTAGTTATATTCTTGTACATAGGAGGTAGTATTATAGTAGTTATATTCTTGTACATAGGAGCAGTATTATAGTAGTTATATTCTTGTACATAGGAGCAGTATTATAGTAGTTATATTCTTGTACATAGTAGTATTATAGTAGTTATATTCTTGTACATAGGAGCAGTATTATAGTAGTTATATTCTTGTACATAGGAGCAGTATTATAGTAGTTATATTCTTGTACATAGGAGCAGTATTATAGTAGTTATATTCTTGTACATAGGAGCAGTATTATAGTAGTTATATTCTTGTACATAGGAGGTAGTATTATAGTAGTTATATTCTTGTACATAGGGGACAGTATTATAGTAGTTATATTCTTGTACGTAGGAGCTGTATTATAGTAGTTATATTCTTGTACATAGGAGCAGTATTATAGTAGTTATATTCTTGTACATAGGATGTAGTATTATAGTAGTTATATTCTTGTACATAGGGGGCAGTATTATAGTAGTTATATTCTTGTACATAGGAGTAGTATTATAGTAGTTATATTCTTGTACATAGGAATAGTATTATAGTAGTTATATTCTTGTACATAGGAGGCAGTATTATAGTAGTTATATTCTTGTACATAGGAGTAGTATTATAGTAGTTATATTCTTGTACATAGGAGCAGTATTATAGTAGTTATATTCTTGTACATAGGAGGCAGTATTATAGTAGTTATATTCTTGTACATAGGAGTAGTATTATAGTAGTTATATTCTTGTACATAGGAGCAGTATTATAGTAGTTATATTCTTGTACATAGGAGTAGTATTATAGTAGTTATATTCTTGTACATAGGAGCAGTATTATAGTAGTTATATTCTTGTACATAGGAGCAGTATTATAGTAGTTATATTCTTGTACATAGGAGCAGTACTATAGTAGTTATATTCTTGTACATAGGGGACAGTATTATAGTAGTTATATTCTTGTACATAGGAGCAGTATTATAGTAGTTATATTCTTGTACATAGGAGTAGTATTATAGTAGTTATATTCTTGTACATAGGAGCAGTATTATAGTAGTTATATTCTTGTACATAGGAGCAGTATTATAGTAGTTATATTCTTGTACATAGGAGCAGTACTATAGTAGTTATATTCTTGTACATAGGGGACAGTATTATAGTAGTTATATTCTTGTACATAGGAGTAGTACTATAGTAGTTATATTCTTGTACATAGGAGCAGTATTATAGTAGTTATATTCTTGTATATAGGAGGTAGTATTATAGTAGTTATATTCTTGTACATAGGAGCAGTATTATAGTAGTTATATTCTTGTACATAGGAGCAGTATTATAGTAGTTATATTCTTGTACATAGGGGGCAGTATTATAGTAGTTATATTCTTGTACATAGGAGGTAGTATTATAGTAGTTATATTCTTGTACATAGGATTTATGATGCAGTTGTCAGTTCTCTTCCCCTAATCTATTTTGCAGTCCATATAAAGTTTATTACACAGCACATGGAGGACACGTATGTTACTGTATGTTACATGTGCTGTTACTATTGTAGTGAACCATTGCGTCTGGTTTCTAGCTTCAGTTATCCTCCATGTTTGTGGCCCCGTTGTGGTCCTGCACACTCTCTCGGTGCACATAAGGTAAGTCGGAGAGCCGCAGTAGACAACACCCGGTATGTTCCGCTTTCCTGTTATGAATGTTCTGGCAGGGGTGTTGGAAACGCAGATCAGATCACAGGCCGGAGAAAATGCAGAATTCAGGGAAAGTTTCCAGGACAGAGAGCGCCTCACCTGCTCTGTATAAATATGTCACCGGTGAGAGGGGGAGGGGCAGGGATCCCGAGACGCAGTAAAGACGAGCGGCTTCTTATTTACTGTTCTGAGGCCACGTCTATTTTCCTAATGGTGGTGAGCTGTTTGAGACTTTGCAGGTGTATGCTTCTTATATAGAGACAGAAAAGTATGTGCCCCCTCCACATTCACCTCCTGGAGCTTTTCTGACCTCCCGTTGTAACTCCATAGACATTATTATGGAGTCGCTCCCCCATTTCCTTTCTCAAACCCTTCGGGGAAGGTTTTTTAGAAGATTTTGGAGGTGTCTGTGACGATTTCTGCCCATCCAGATGATTTGTGAAGTCAGACCCTGATGTTGGGTTGTCACCATCTCCGCTTTAGGTCATCTCTTGGGTGTTGGATGGAGGTGAGGTCAGGGCTGTGTGCGGCCGCTCCAGCTCTTCTACACCAAACACCCCCGATCCATATGTTTATGGACCTTGTACACTGGGGCAGTCACTGGGGCACACCCCTCCATCTGACACTCGGCCTTGTACATTACACTTCTCCATCTGACACTCGGCACTGTACATTACACCCCTCCATCTGACACTCGGCCTTGTACATTACACCCCTCCATCTGACACTCGGCATTGTACATTACACTTCTCCATCTGACACTCGGCCTTGTACGTTACACCCCTCCATCTGACACTCGGCCTTGTACATTACACCCCTCCATCTGACACTCGGCCTTGTACATTACACCCCTCCATCTGACACTCGGCATTGTACATTACACTTCTCCATCTGACACTCGGCACTGTACATTACACCCCTCCATCTGACACTCGGCACTGTACATTACACCCCTCCATCTGACACTCGGCATTGTACATTACACTTCTCCATCTGACACTTGGCATTGTACATTACACCCCTCCATCTGACACTCGGCCTTGTACATTACACCCTCCATCTGACACTCGGCATTGTACGTTACACCCCTCCATCTGACACTCGGCCTTGTACGTTACACCCCTCCATCTGACACTCGGCCTTGTACGTTACACCCCTCCATCTGACACTCGGCCTTGTACATTACACCCCTCCATCTGACACTCGGCACTGTACATTACACCCCTCCATCTGACACTCGGCCTTGTACGTTACACCCCTCCATCTGACACTCGGCCTTGTACGTTACACCCCTCCATCTGACACTCGGCCTTGTACGTTACACCCCTCCATCTGACACTCGGCCTTGTACGTTACACCCCTCCATCTGACACTCGGCACTGTACATTACACCCCTCCATCTGACACTCGGCCTTGTACATTACACCCCTCCATCTGACACTCGGCCTTGTACATTACACTCCTCCATCTGACACTCGGCCTTGTACATTACACCCCTCCATCTGACACACGGCCTTGTACATTACACCGCTCCATCTGACACTCGGCATTGTACATTACACCTCTCCATCTGACACTCGGCCTTGTACATTACACCCCTCCATCTGACACTCGGCACTGTACATTACACCCCTCCATCTGACACTCGGCACTGTACATTACACCCCTCCATCTGACACTCGGCACTGTACATTACACCCCTCCATCTGACACTCGGCACTGTACATTACACCCCTCCATCTGACACTCGGCACTGTACATTACACCCCTCCATCTGACACTCGGCACTGTACATTACACCCCTCCATCTGACACTCGGCACTGTACATTACACCCCTCCATCTGACACTCGGCACTGTACATTACACCCCTCCATCTGACACTCGGCACTGTACATTACACCCCTCCATCTGACACTCGGCATTGTACATTACACCCCTCCATCTGACACTCGGCACTGTACATTACACCCCTCCATCTGACACTCGGCCTTGTACATTACACCCCTCCATCTGACACTCGGCCTTGTACATTACACCCTCCATCTGACACTCGGCATTGTACATTACACCCCTCCATCTGACACTCGGCCTTGTACATTACACCCCTCCATCTGACACTCGGCCTTGTACATTACACCCTCCATCTGACACTCGGCACTGTACATTACACCCCTCCATCTGACACTCGGCCTTGTACATTACACCCCTCCATCTGACACTCGGCCTTGTACATTACACCCTCCATCTGACACTCGGCATTGTACATTACACCCCTCCATCTGACACTCGGCCTTGTACTTGTGATTCAGGACTGTCATGCAGCTCCTCGGCCATGTATCTCCCGGCGGGCACAGTCTTCGTACTGATAGTAATAACATAGGCGGCCTGGACTCTGCAGTTATGGAGTCCGCAGAGTGTTGGTGACTTTTCTGCACTCTGCTCCTCAGCACTCAGTGGCGCCCCCATGCTGTAACTTTACATGGTCTCCTGCACTTCGTGGATGACTTGCTCACCGGTGATGCTGGGATATCTAGGTGGACACTTTTCCGGCAGTGACGACTCCTATTAATGAGCCACGCTCCAGAGCAGCGGCCATGATGTCACTAATGTGTGTAACGCCGACTGCAGGGCGAGGGGCAGGATATTATACACTGGGGCAACGGGGCAGAAGGAAACACCTGAAGTCAGTGATAAAGAGCTGGGGACCAATACAGGAAACCCTGCTGGAAATATTAAGGGGCAATTGTCTCTCCAGCGCCTCCTGTAGGTGTGACACTTTTCTAGACGTATTGCTTCTTGTGATGATCATGTTTATTAAAGGATCAATAATATCAGGACCTGCACATCTGCCTCTAACTATCACAGGGGGCCGAACCAGTGAAGTAATAGCCTGTGAATGTTATGGTGAAATAACCGGAAACTTCAGAGCACAAGCTGTACCAGAATATACTTGTGTAATAGGCAGGGGGGGCACTTTATGTCTGTAGTTATATAAAGGCAGAGACGTGGGGACATTAATCTGTGGACTCCTCATCCCAAGTCCAGCTCAATCCGTGTCATTCCCAGTAGACGTACTTCACAAACACATCCCTGTAGATTTGCTATTAGGGCTCCACCTAGTGGACAAACATATTATGACAACACAGATCCAAGGTGGTCGGCTTTACACATCTATATAGGGAGTTGGGGCGGGCTCATCGGCACAGTATACTGCTAGTCCATAGCGTACAATGGCTGCTGGGTAATGTCTCCTCTCTATAGGTGGCGGCTTCTTTTGCAACTTGCAATAGTCAGAGCCTGCACCTGCGGCCAGTCGTCCCCCATCCTCACACTGCAGTGGGTAACCTGATAGGTTTGTACACCGATCCTATCCAATCCACCCCCGTCTGCCGCCAGGAGGGGACGTCACTGTGTGCTGTGCAGCTGCTGGCCGCCCCTGGGGTGAATGGGACATTGTTATCGGCAGCTGGACACCGCGCCATAAATAATGCACAGACTGCGAGGACAGGGTCCGGGTCAAATGTCACTTAATCCTGGTATCTACTACTTCACACAGCTGAGGATTTGTTACACCTGTATCAGTCTAGACAATCCTGGGAGTTAAAAAGCCTGATACAATGTATCAGTGAGTGTAAATGTAACAATCTATCAGGTCAGAAGAGATTTGTGTGATACGATTGTAACAACCCCTCAGCTGTGAGATGAGTTAGGTTAGTGCAGGTTATAGGTCTCTGGTGTAAGCAAGATTTCCAGTCATTGACAACAAGCGGAGATATTGAAAAGGATGAAGAACTTAAAAACCAAGTCTAAGAGATCAGGCTCGGCCGGTCTGCGGCATATCACAGGCTACAGAAGAGCGGAGAACCGGGGGGCGAGGAGCGGAGAACGAGGGGGCGAGGAGCGGAGAACGCGGGGGCGAGGAGCGGAGAACGCGGGGGCGAGGAGCGGAGAACGCGGGGGCGAGGAGCGGAGAACGCGGGGGCGAGGAGCGGAGAACGCGGGGGCGAGGAGCGGAGAACGAGGGGGCGAGGAGCGGAGAACCGGGGGCCGAGGAGCGGAGAACCGGGGGTCGAGGAGCGGAGAATCGGGGGGCGAGGAGCGGAGAACGCGGGGGCGAGGAGCGGAGAACGCGGGGGCGAGGAGCGGAGAACGCGGGGGCGAGGAGTGGAGAACGCGGGGGCGAGGAGCGGAGAACGCGGGGGCGAGGAGCGGAGAACGAGGGGGCGAGGAGCGGAGAACGAGGGGGCGAGGAGCGGAGAACCGGGGGCCGAGGAGCGGAGAACCGGGGGTCGAGGAGCGGAGAATCGGGGGGCGAGGAGCAGAGAACGAGGGGCGAGGAGCAGAGAACGAGGGGCGAGGAGCGGAGAACCAGGGGGGCGAGGAGCAGAGAACCAGGGGGGCGAGGAGCAGAGAACCAGGGGGGCGAGGAGCGGACAACCAGGGGGGCGAGGAGCGGACAACCAGGGGGGCGAGGAGCGGACAACCAGGGGGGCGAGGAGCGGACAACCAGGGGGGCGAGGAGCGGACAACCAGGGGGGCGAGGAGCGGACAACCAGGGGGGCGAGGAGCGGACAACCAGGGGGGCGAGGAGCGGACAACCAGGGGGGCGAGGAGCGGACAACCAGGGGGGCGAGGAGCGGACAACCGGGGGGCGAGGAGCGGACAACCAGGGGGGGCGAGGAGCGGACAACCAGGGGGGCGAGGAGCGGACAACCAGGGGGGCGAGGAGCGGACAACCAGGGGGGGGCGAGGAGCGGACAACCAGGGGGGCGAGGAGCGGACAACCAGGGGGGGCGAGGAGCGGACAACCGGGGGGCGAGGAGAGGACAACCAGGGGGGGCGAGGAGCGGACAACCAGGGGGGCGAGGAGCGGACAACCAGGGGGGGCGAGGAGCGGACAACCAGGGGGGCGAGGAGCGGACAACCAGGGGGGCGAGGAGCGGACAACCAGGGGGGGCGAGGAGAGGACAACCAGGGGGGGCGAGGAGCGGACAACCAGGGGGGGCGAGGAGCGGACAACCGGGGGGCGAGGAGAGGACAACCAGGGGGGCGAGGAGCGGACAACCAGGGGGCGAGGGGCGGACAACCGGGGGGCGAGGGGCAGCCTCCCCTTCCCCAGACAATTTAGCTCTGTAAAGCGTAAAGTCCCGCTGCTATTTCTATAATTGTGCGGCCTCCATGACGCCCCCTCAGCACATGTTACACTTATTAATAGCGTCCTCTGTAGGCGAGGAGACTCTTCCTGTCAGCGGCTCTCTAGTGTCATAGGGTTTTACAGAAATCTTATAGGAATTATTTAAAGGGGAAAAACTGAATTACTGACATCACAAGAGAGGAGAGAAGAGAAGGAACATCCTGGAACAGTCCTATAACAAAGAGCAATGTACACACAACCCGGTGACAGGCGGAACTGAAGAGGAACAGCACTCTCTGTGTAAAATACACACCAGTATAGAAGGTACAGCGGAAACCGTCACGAGACAAGGAACAAGATCTCTGGGGATGTGTGATCAACATTATACAGGTTACCTGGAGGATTAAGGCTCAGGTCACATGCTGCAGATAAGTCATGTTTTTTTTATGCAGATTTTGCTGCGGTTTTTTGAGCCGAAGTCAGGAGTGGGTTTAAGGGAGACGTAGAAGAAGATTCCTTTATAGTTCCCATCTATTTCATGTCACTCTTAGCTTCGGTTTACAATAAAATGCAGCAAAATCTGCAACAAAAAGAGCAGCAACGTAAAGAATCAGAGTGATAGATAGAGAGGCCGAGAGTCAGATACTGAGATACAAACAACACTGCCCCCGAGTTACATCCGGTATTATACTCCAGAGCTGCACTCACTATTCTGCTGGCGCAGTCACTGTGTACATACATTACATTACTTATCCTGTATTATACTCCAGAGCTGCACTCACTATTCTGCTGGTGCAGTCACTGTGTACATACATTACATTACTTATCCTGTACTGATCCTGAGTTACATCCTGTATTATACTCCAGAGCTGCGCTCACTATTCTGCTGGTACAGTCACTGTGTACATACATTACATTACTTATCCTGTACTGATCCTGAGTTACATCCTGTATTATACTCCAGAGCTGCACTCACTATTCTGCTGGTACAGTCACTGTGTACATACATTACATTACTTATCCTGTATTATACTCCAGAGCTGCGCTCACTATTCTGCTGGTGCAGTCACTGTGTACATACATTACATTACTTATCCTGTACTGATCCTGAGTTAAATCCTGTATTATACTCCAGAGCTGCACTCACTATTCTGCTGGTACAGTCACTGTGTACATACATTACATTACTTATCCTGTACTGATCCTGAGTTACATCCTGTATTATACTCCAGAGCTGCGCTCACTATTCTGCTGGTACAGTCACTGTGTACATACATTACATTACTTATCCTGTACTGATCCTGAGTTATATCCTGTATTATACTCCAGAGCTGCAGTCACTATTCTGCTGGTGCAGTCACTGTGTACATACATTACATTACTTATCCTGTATTATACTCCAGAGCTGCACTCACTATTCTGCTGGTACAGTCACTGTGTACATACATTACATTACTTATCCTGTACTGATCCTGAGTTACATCCTGTATTATACTCCAGAGCTGCGCTCACTATTCTGCTGGTGCAGTCACTGTGTACATACATTACATTACATTACTTATCCTGTATTATACTCCAGAGCTGCACTCACTATTCTGCTGGTACAGTCACTGTGTACATACATTACATTACTTATCCTGTATTATACTCCAGAGCTGCACTCACTATTCTGCTGGTACAGTCACTGTGTACATACATTACATTACTTATCCTGTACTGATCCTGAGTTACATCCTGTATTATACTCCAGAGCTGCACTCACTATTCTGCTGGTGCAGTCACTGTGTACATACATTACATTACTTATCCTGTACGGATCCTGAGTTATATCCTGTATTATACTCCAGAGCTGCACTCACTATTCTGCTGGTGCAGTCACTGTGTACATACATTACATTACTTATCCTGTATTATACTCCAGAGCTGCACTCACTATTCTGCTGGTGCAGTCACTGTGTACATACATTACATTACTTATCCTGTACGGATCCTGAGTTATATCCTGTATTATACTCCAGAGCTGCACTCACTATTCTGCTGGTGCAGTCACTGTGTACATACATTACATTACTTATCCTGTATTATACTCCAGAGCTGCACTCACTATTCTGCTGGTGCAGTCACTGTGTACATACATTACATTACTTATCCTGTACGGATCCTGAGTTATATCCTGTATTATACTCCAGAGCTGCGCTCACTATTCTGCTGGTACAGTCACTGTGTACGTACATTACATTACTTATCCTGTATTATACTGCAGAGCTGCACTCACTATTCTGCTGGTACAGTCACTGTGTACATACATTACATTACTTATCCTGTACTGATCCTGAGTTACATCCTGTATTATACTCCAGAGCTGCACTCACTATTCTGCTGGTGCAGTCACTGTGTACATACATTACATTACTTATCCTGTACTGATCCTGAGTTACATCCTGTATTATACTCCAGAGCTGCGCTCACTATTCTGCTGGTGCAGTCACTGTGTACATACATTACATTACTTATCCTGTACTGATCCTGAGTTACATCCTGTATTATACTCCAGAGCTGCGCTCACTATTCTGCTGGTACAGTCACTGTGTACATACATTACATTACTTATCCTGTAATATACTCCAGAGCTGCGCTCACTATTCTGCTGGTACAGTCACTGTGTACATACATTACATTACTTATCCTGTAATATACTCCAGAGCTGCGCTCACTATTCTGCTGGTACAGTCACTGTGTACATACATTACATTACTTATCCTGTATTATACTCCAGAGCTGCACTCACTATTCTGCTGGTGCAGTCACTGTGTACATACATTACATTACTTATCCTGTATTATACTCCAGAGCTGCACTCACTATTCTGCTGGTGCAGTCACTGTGTACATACATTACATTACTTATCTGTACTGATCCTGAGTTACATCCTGTATTATACTCCAGAGCTGCGCTCACTATTCTGCTGGTACAGTCACTGTGTACATACATTACATTACTTATCCTGAGTTACATCCTGTATTATACTCCAGAGCTGCGCTCACTATTCTGCTGGTGCAGTCACTGTGTACATACATTACATTACTTATCCTGTACTGATCCTGAGTTACATCCTGTATTATACTCCAGAGCTGCACTCACTATTCTGCTGGTACAGTCACTGTGTACATACATTACTTATCCTGTATTATACTCCAGAGCTGCGCTCACTGTGTACACTATTACTTGAGACTTCTGCACGGACTCCCTCTTACCTTTTTGACCTTCTTGCTGTCATCTTCCATCTCTCACCTGCGGAGTCTCCTCCTCCTGCGATCCTGGGCGGCAGATGACGAGCGGGGAGAGTTGGGGGGTGGTGTCGCTGTCGCCCGTAATGGGGAGTTCAATGACATGCCTGCAGCCCAGCAGCCACAGGTGGGGATTATGGGGATGTGGAGCCCTCTGGTGGTAGGGGCCGTCCAGCAGTACACAGGGTCAGGGCAGATGTGATCGGGTGAGATTACTGGCGCAGCGAAAGTAAAACCTGATGACAATGTCCACGTGTGATCTGCATCTGGGGGGTAAAAGATTAACAATGTGAGAAGAGAGAACAGATAATAGTGAGCACACTAGGGATAAAGGGGGTGGGGCCAGAGAATAGTGAGCACTAGTGATAAAAGGGGGTGGGGACAGAGAATAGTGAGCACACTAGTGATAAAGGGGGTGGGGCCAGATAATAGTGAGCACACTAGTGATAAAGGGGGTGGGGCTAGATAATAGTGAGCACACTAGTGATAAAGGGGGTGGGGCCAGATAATAGTGAGCACACTAGTGATAAAGGGGGTGGGGCCAGATAATAGTGAGCACACTAGTGATAAAGGGGGTGGGGACAGAGAATAGTGAGCACACTAGTGATAAAGAGGGTGGGGACAGAGAATAGTGAGCACACTAGTGATAAAAGGGGTGGGGACAGAGAATAGTGAGCACACGAGTGATAAAGGGGGTGGGGACAGATAATAGTGAGCACACTAGTGATAAAGGGGGTGGGGACAGAGAATAGTGAGACAAACTGGTGATGAAAATGGGTGGGGACAGATAATAGTGAGCACACTAGTGATAAAGGAGGTGGGGACAGAGAATAGTGAGCACACTAGTGATAAAGGGTGTGGGGGTGATATAACAGTGAGACACACAGCAGTGCCGGCCGCACTCACTCGCCGCTGACACTCCCTCCTCAGTCGTCTTCCTCCCCGCTCTCTTCCTTTAGCCGGCCGCCCCAGAATCTTTTCAAGTCTCCTGCCATGTTGGGTGTAGACTTCCCAGCATGCAGCTCGACACCAAAAGTGTGTAAGGGGATGGGGCGTGACTGGAGGACTGACGTCATAAGCGCAGGACTAAGGTGAGAGACTCTAGCAGGGCCATCTCAGTGGTAAGTGGCGTAAAGGGGCGTGGTTTACTGGGCTTTTATCCGCCATCTTACTGGAGGCAGCGGATCAACCAACGAGAGAACCGCTGTCATGTGAGTACAACGGTGTCTTATGTGTACATAACATACGGGTGTGTATAGGGACCTACAGTATGGGCAGAACTACAGTATGGGCAGACATACAGTACTGGGGTGTACGGGGGCCTACAGATAAGGGGACACTAATGACTGTGACACAGGAGGAGATGAGGGGACACTAATGACTGTGACACACGGGGAGATGAGGGGACACTAATGACTGTGACACACGGGGAGATGAGGGGACACTAATGATTGTGACACAGGGGAGATGAGGGGACACTAATGACTGTTACACAGGGGAGATGAGGGGACACTAATGACTGTGACACACGGGGAGATGAGGGGACACTAATGATTGTGACACAGGGGAGATGAGGGGACACTAATGACTGTTACACAGGGGAGATGAGGGGGACACTAATGACTGTGACACACGAGGAGATGAGGGGACACTAATGATTGTGACACAGGGGAGATGAGGGGACACTAATGACTGTGACACACGGGGAGATGAGGGGACACTAATGAATGTGACACAGGGGAGATGAGGGGACACTAATGACTGTGACACACGGGGAGATGAGGGGACACTAATGACTGTGACACACAGATGATACATACCCAGTATTGTGAAGGTCCTGTAGATTTCGGGGTTCCTCTTCTCTCAGATCATGTCCACACTTTTCCCGTCGCTGTTCCCACAAGTCACGGAGTCGCTCTGGTTTAACCTGGATCGGCCGTGTGTGGATGAGAATGAACTCCAGCAGCAGGAGCAGCAGCACCAGGCCTGGGTAAGTCCACATGACAGCCCACACCTCCCTGCAGAACCTTACCCTGCCCATTCTGCTCTAATGTGACTCCTCTCCTCAGCTGCAGAGCATCGCAGAAAAAGACAACAACCTGGTGCCGATAGGAAAGCCCGCCTCCGAGGTACGCGAGCCCATACAACCTTATAATGGGGGGGGGTCATGTATTACATGCGGCACAGATCGATCCAGCACCTGTCAATGCCGCACTGTAGGGATAGGTCATGTGATAGTAACAGCGCCTCCTTGTGTCTGCAGCCCTATGACGAGGAAGAAGAGGAGGACGATGAAGATGATGAAGACAGTGAGGAAGACTCTGAGGATGATGAGGATATGCAGGACATGGATGAGATGAATGACTACAACGAGTCTCCTGATGACGGTGAGATTGAGGTGAGTGACTGCTGATCCTGTGACGTCGCTGTGCGCTGCCAGTCAGTGACTAATTTCTCGACCTCCACTTAGGCCGACATGGAGGGAGCAGAGCAGGACCAGGACCAGTGGATGATTTGAGGCTGCAGCACGTGACGTAGACCTGCCAGGCCTGAGATACAGTGCAGCACAGGATGGAGGGTGTCTGGACCTGCTCATGAAGATGGTGCCCAAGACAGTGGCCCGAGGACCAGGGATCTGTTTAGTTTATTTATATCGGACTCCTAACCACACTGGGTCGGGGGCCCCATTATTTTCCTTTGGGGGGGACATTGTGATGCCATGATGTGATGATATTTATTGATTTTACAATAAATGTATATACGCTTCGTCTTTTTTACATCTCGCCCTGTGGCTGCTTCATCCAATGTTCTGTCTCATGGCCGTCCAGTTCACCTTAAGGACAGTGAAGCCTGTAGCGGCACGATTGGGCAGGGGGCTTGTTTTTTCAATGTTCTGCTCCATTCTCTGCCTCTCATTGAATACTAGGGCAAGCAGAATCGAGACGAATCGACCTCCAAGATCCGTGGCAAGTTCTGCCGTGTGAACAGGCCCTTGGTGTAACTATGTCCCTTGTCGGGAGGGTGCATGTCCCTACAGACAGCTCCATCTGGTAACAGCCTCGTTAATATTTCTACCTAAAAATAAAATGAAAAAACTTACAAAATAATCTTCAACAAACCTTTCCCCCCATTCTTCTGCTGTGTAGTCTGTGCAGTTCCTGTCTGTAGCCGGCTGTGCTGCTGCTGCTCCTGTCTGTAGCCGGCTGTGCTGCTGCTGCTCCTGGCTGTATCTGGCTGCGCTGCTGCTGCTCCTCCTGTCTGTAGCCGGCTGCGCTGCTGCTGCTGCTCCTCCTGTCTGTAGCCGGCTGCGCTGCTGCTGTTGCTGCTCCTCCTGTCTGTAGCCGGCTGCGCTGCTGCTGCTCCTCCTGTCTGTATCCGGCTGCTGCTGCTGCTCCTCCTGTCTGTAGCCGGTTGCGCTGCTGCTGTTGCTGCTCCTCCTGTCTGTAGCCGGCTGCGCTGCTGCTGCTCCTCCTGTCTGTATCCGGCTGCTGCTGCTGCTCCTCCTCTCTGTAGCCGGCTGCGCTGCAGCTGCTGCTCCTCCTGTCTGTAGCCGGCTGCGCTGCTGCTCCTCCTGTCTGTAGCTGGCTGCGCTGCTGCTGCTGTTCCTCCTGTCTGTAGCCGGCTGCGCTGCTGCTGCTCCTGGCGGCCTCTGTTCCTGTCTGTAGCCGGCTGTGCTGCTGCTGCTCCTGTCTGTAGCTGGCTGCGCTGCTGCTCCTGTCTGTAGCCGGCTGAGCCGCTGCTGCTGCTCCTCCTGTCTGTAGCCGGCTACGCTGCTGCTGCTGCTCCTCCTGTCTGTAGCTGGTTGCGCTGCTGCTGCTCCTGTCTGTAGCCGGCTGCGCTGCTGCTGCTCCTGTCTGTAGCCGGCTGCGCTGCTGCTGCTCCTGTCTGTAGCTGGCTGCGCTGCTGCTGCTCCTGTCTGTAGCCGGCTGCTCTGCTGCTGTTGCTCCTGTCTGTAGCCGGCTGCGCTGCCGCTGATGCTCCTGGCGGCCTCTGCTCCTGTGTGTAGCCGGCTTCGCTGCTGCTGCTCCTGGTGGCCTCTGCTTCTGTGTGTAGCCGGCTGCGCTGCTGCTGCTGCTCCTGTCTGTAGCTGGCTGCGTTGTTGCTGTGCTGATGCTCCTGTCTGTAGCCGGCTGCGCTGCTGCTGCTCCTGTCTGTAGCCGGCTGCGCTGCTGCTGCTCCTGTCTGTAGCTGGCTGCGCTGCTGATGCTCCTGTCTGTAGCCGGCTGCGCTGCTGCTGTTGCTTCTGTCTGTAGCTGGCTGCGCTGCTGCTCCTGGTGACCTCTGCTCCTTCCTCCTCTTGCAGTGGTCGGTGAGGTGTACCCAGCTATATGGATATATCACAGCCAGTCTGAGCCCCTGTGGGTTTGCACACACGATCAGCCTCATACATTGGGGTCGCTCACGCATGAGTCTTGCACCGCAGTTTCCATAGTGATTCAGCAGCATAAACTGCAGCCAGATTGAGCAGGATGCTTTTTTAATGCACCAGATGGTTTTTGCAGAGGAAATTGAGGTGGAAACTATCCTAAATGCCTCTCCCCAGGGCAGACTCTGCTGAGTAGGGGGATCACTCCAGCCAGTGTCAGCCCAGCAGACGTGACATGTGCTGATACATGACAGCTGCCTGCTGAACCACACGTGCCATGAGAGCGATGGCCATACCTGAGAATGGCGGCAGGCAGAGAGCACAGCCTGAAACACAGAAGAACCTTAGCTATGGTGTATAGTCCATAGAGGTGTCCTGTACACACAGCGCACAGTGTAGTCAGGTGCCCCTGACCCCTCCTCACCCCCACAGCGCATGTTACAGGACCGTGCACCATCTGTTTCTCCTCTCCTCAATCTGAAGCCTCTGCCATTTCTGAAGGATGGGATTAAGGCCTTGTTCAGACCTGGCAGAATCTGCAGTAATCTACATGTGGATGGAGCACACAGAGATGAGAGCAGTGCAGGGAGCGAAGTCTCCGCAATCTGCAGCAAAATGTACAGTCATAGACATTCCTGCCCTTCCTACAAGTCTCTGCATACATGTGACATATCCTGCTGGGACTTGTAGTACAGACATGTGAACGACTGATCATCCACGGGGCAGCACTAGATCCTCAGTGCTCACATGTGCAGCTCTTACACACAACCATATGTAGTGTAATGGCCGGATTGTCCTCTGTTTTTTTCATTGATCCCTACAGTCAGGGTGAGGGCCGGCTCCGTATTGTGTGGCCATTCCTACAGCCCAGACACTGATCCATGAAACCTGCAGAGGTGTGTATGAGGCCATAGAGCTGAATGGTCTGTAGATACAGACGATACGGACCAGGACTACAGAGGTGTGTATGAGGCCATAAAGACGAATGGTCTGTAGATACAGATGGTAGACGATACAGACCAGGACTACAGAGGTGTGTATGAGGCCATAGAGCTGAATGGTCTGTAGATACAGACGATACGGACCAGGACTACAGAGGTGTGTATGAGGCCATAAAGACGAATGGTCTGTAGATACAGATGGTAGACGATACAGACCAGGACTACAGAGGTGTGTATGAGGCCATAGAGGTGAATGGTCTGTAGATACAGATGGTACGGACCAGGACTACAGAGGTGTGTATGAGGCCATAAAGACGAATGGTCTGTAGATACAGATGGTAGACGATACGGACCAGGACTATAGAGGTGTGTATGAGGCCATAGAGGTGAATGGTCTGTAGATACAGATGGTAGACGATACAGACCAGGACTAGAGGTGTGTATGAGGCCATAGAGGTGAATGGTCTGTAGATACAGCTGGTAGACGATACGGACAAGGACTATAGAGGTGTGTATGAGGCCATAGAGATGAATGGTCTGTAGATACAGATGGTGGACGATACAGATCAGGACTATAGAGGTGTGTATGAGGCCATAGAGGTGAATGGTCTGTAGATACAGATGGTGGACGATACAGATCAGGACTATAGAGGTGTGTATGAGGCCATAGAGGTGAATGGTCTGTAGATACAGATGGTAGACAATACGGACCAGGACTATAGAGGTGTGTATGAGGCCATAGAGGTGAATGGTCTGTAGATACAGATGGTAGACGATACAGACCAGGACTAGAGGTGTGTATGAGGCCATAGAGGTGAATGGTCTGTAGATACAGATGGTACGGACCAGGACTACAGAGGTGTGTATGAGGCCATAGAGGTGAATGGTCTGTAGATACAGACGATACGGACCAGGACTACAGAGGTGTGTATGAGGCCATAAAGACGAATGGTCTGTAGATACAGATGGTACGGACCAGGACTACAGAGGTGTGTATGAGGCCATAGAGGTGAATGGTCTGTAGATACAGATGGTATGGACCAGGACTACAGAGGTGTGTATGAGGCCATAAAAACGAATGGTCTGTAGATACAGATGGTAGACGATACGGACCAGGACTAGAGGTGTGTATGAGGCCATAGAGATGAATGGTCTGTAGATACAGATGGTAGACGATACGGACCAGGACTAGAGGTGTGTATGAGGCCATAGAGATGAATGGTCTGTAGATACAGATGGTAGACGATACAGACCAGGACTACAGAGGTGTGTATGAGGCCATAGAGGTGAATGGTCTGTAGATACAGATGGTAGACGATACAGACCAGGACTACAGAGGTGTGTATGAGGCCATAGAGGTGAATGGTCTGTAGATACAGATGGTAGACGATACAGACCAGGACTACAGAGGTGTGTATGAGGCCATAGAGGTGAATGGTCTGTAGATACAGATGGCAGACGATACGGACCAGGACTACAGAGGTGTGTATGAGGCCATAGAGGTGAATGGTCTGTAGATACAGATGGTAGACGATACAGACCAGGACTAGAGGTGTGTATGAGGCCATAGAGGTGAATGGTCTGTAGATACAGATGGCAGACGATACGGACCAGGACTACAGAGGTGTGTATGAGGCCATAGAGGTGAATGGTCTGTAGATACAGATGGTAGACGATACAGACCAGGACTAGAGGTGTGTATGAGGCCATAGAGGTGAATGGTCTGTAGATACAGATGGTAGACGATACAGACCAGGACTAGAGGTGTGTATGAGGCCATAGAGGTGAATGGTCTGTAGATACAGATGGTAGACGATACAGACCAGGACTACAGAGGTGTGTATGAGGCCATAGAGATGAATGGTCTGTAGATACAGATGGTAGACGATACAGACCAGGACTAGAGGTGTGTATGAGGCCATAGAGGTGAATGGTCTGTAGATACAGATGGCAGACGATACAGACCATGACTAGAGGTGTGTATGAGGCCTTAGAGGTGAATGGTCTGTAGATACAGATGGTGGACGATACAGATCAGGACTATAGAGGTGTGTATGAGGCCATAGAGGTGAATGGTCTGTAGATACAGATGGTAGACGATACGGACAAGGACTATAGAGGTGTGTATGAGGCCATAGAGGTGAATGGTCTGTAGATATAGATGGTAGACAATACGGACCAGGACTATAGAGGTGTGTATGAGGCCATAGAGGTGAATGGTCTGTAGATACAGATGGTAGACGATACAGACCAGGACTAGAGGTGTGTATGAGGCCATAGAGGTGAATGGTCTGTAGATACAGATGGTAGACGATACAGACCAGGACTAGAGGTGTGTATGAGGCCATAGAGGTGAATGGTCTGTAGATACAGATGGTAGACGATACAGACCAGGACTAGAGGTGTGTATGAGGCCATAGAGGTGAATGGTCTGTAGATACAGATGGTAGACGATACAGACCAGGACTAGAGGTGTGTATGAGGCCATAGAGGTGAATGGTCTGTAGATACAGATGGCAGACGATACGGACCAGGACTAGAGGTGTGTATGAGGCCATAGAGGTGAATGGTCTGTAGATACAGATGGTAGACGATACGGACAAGGACTATAGAGGTGTGTATGAGGCCATAGAGGTGAATGGTCTGTAGATACAGATGGTAGACGATACGGACCAGGACTACAGAGGTGTGTATGAGGCCATAGAGGTGAATGGTCTGTAGATACAGATGGTAGACGATACAGACCAGGACTAGAGGTGTGTATGAGGCCATAGAGGTGAATGGTCTGTAGATACAGATGGTAGACGATACGGACAAGGACTATAGAGGTGTGTATGAGGCCATAGAGGTGAATGGTCTGTAGATACAGATGGTAGACGATACAGACCAGGACTAGAGGTGTGTATGAGGCCATAGAGGTGAATGGTCTGTAGATACAGATGGTAGACGATACAGACCAGGACTAGAGGTGTGTATGAGGCCATAGAGATGAATGGTCTGTAGATACAGATGGTAGACGATACAGACCAGGACTACAGAGGTGTGTATGAGGCCATAGAGATGAATGGTCTGTAGATACAGATGGTAGACGATACGGACCAGGACTAGAGGTGTGTATGAGGCCATAGAGGTGAATGGTCTGTAGATACAGATGGTAGACGATACGGACAAGAACTATAGAGGTGTGTATGAGGCCTTAGAGGTGAATGGTCTGTAGATACAGATGGTAGACGATACGGACCACGACTACAGAGGTGTGTATGAGGCCATAGAGGTGAATGGTCTGTAGATACAGATGGTAGACGATACAGACCAGGACTAGAGGTGTGTATGAGGCCATAGAGGTGAATGGTCTGTAGATACAGATGGTAGACGATACGGACCAGGACTATAGAGGTGTGTATGAGGCCATAGAGGTGAATGGTCTGTAGATACAGCTGGTAGACGATACGGACCAGGACTATAGAGGTGTTTATGAGGCCATAGAGGTGAATGGTCTGTAGATACAGATGGTAGACGATACAGACCAGGACTAGAGGTGTGTATGAGGCCATAGAGGTGAATGGTCTGTAGATACAGATGGTAGACGATACGGACCAGGACTACAGAGGTGTGTATGAGGCCATAGAGGTGAATGGTCTGTAGATACAGATGGTACGGACCAGGACTACAGAGGTGTGTATGAGGCCATAGAGGTGAATGGTCTGTAGATACAGATGGCAGACGATACGGACCAGGACTACAGAGGTGTGTATGAGGCCATAGAGGTGAATAGTCTGTAGATACAGATGGTAGACGATACAGACCAGGACTAGAGGTGTGTATGAGGCCATAGAGGTGAATGGTCTGTAGATACAGATGGTAGACGATACGGACCAGGACTACACAGGTGTGTATGAGGCCATAGAGGTGAATGGTCTGTAGATACAGATGGCAGACGATACGGACCAGGACTATAGAGGTGTGTATGAGGCCATAGAGGTGAATGGTCTGTAGATACAGATGGTACGGACCAGGACTACAGAGGTGTGTATGAGGCCATAGAGGTGAATGGTCTGTAGATACAGACGATACGGACCAGGACTACAGAGGTGTGTATGAGGCCATAAAGACGAATGGTCTGTAGATACAGATGGTACGGACCAGGACTACAGAGGTGTGTATGAGGCCATAGAGGTGAATGGTCTGTAGATACAGATGGTATGGACCAGGACTACAGAGGTGTGTATGAGGCCATAAAGACGAATGGTCTGTAGATACAGATGGTAGACGATACGGACCAGGACTAGAGGTGTGTATGAGGCCATAGAGATGAATGGTCTGTAGATACAGATGGTAGACGATACGGACCAGGACTAGAGGTGTGTATGAGGCCATAGAGATGAATGGTCTGTAGATACAGATGGTAGACGATACAGACCAGGACTACAGAGGTGTGTATGAGGCCATAGAGGTGAATGGTCTGTAGATACAGATGGTAGACGATACAGACCAGGACTACAGAGGTGTGTATGAGGCCATAGAGGTGAATGGTCTGTAGATACAGATGGTAGACGATACAGACCAGGACTACAGAGGTGTGTATGAGGCCATAGAGGTGAATGGTCTGTAGATACAGATGGCAGACGATACGGACCAGGACTACAGAGGTGTGTATGAGGCCATAGAGGTGAATGGTCTGTAGATACAGATGGTAGACGATACAGACCAGGACTAGAGGTGTGTATGAGGCCATAGAGGTGAATGGTCTGTAGATACAGATGGTAGACGATACAGACCAGGACTACAGAGGTGTGTATGAGGCCATAGAGGTGAATGGTCTGTAGATACAGATGGCAGACGATACGGACCAGGACTACAGAGGTGTGTATGAGGCCATAGAGGTGAATGGTCTGTAGATACAGATGGTAGACGATACAGACCAGGACTAGAGGTGTGTATGAGGCCATAGAGGTGAATGGTCTGTAGATACAGATGGTAGACGATACAGACCAGGACTAGAGGTGTGTATGAGGCCATAGAGGTGAATGGTCTGTAGATACAGATGGTAGACGATACAGACCAGGACTACAGAGGTGTGTATGAGGCCATAGAGATGAATGGTCTGTAGATACAGATGGTAGACGATACAGACCAGGACTAGAGGTGTGTATGAGGCCATAGAGGTGAATGGTCTGTAGATACAGATGGCAGACGATACAGACCATGACTAGAGGTGTGTATGAGGCCTTAGAGGTGAATGGTCTGTAGATACAGATGGTGGACGATACAGATCAGGACTATAGAGGTGTGTATGAGGCCATAGAGGTGAATGGTCTGTAGATACAGATGGTAGACGATACGGACAAGGACTATAGAGGTGTGTATGAGGCCATAGAGGTGAATGGTCTGTAGATATAGATGGTAGACAATACGGACCAGGACTATAGAGGTGTGTATGAGGCCATAGAGGTGAATGGTCTGTAGATACAGATGGTAGACGATACAGACCAGGACTAGAGGTGTGTATGAGGCCATAGAGGTGAATGGTCTGTAGATACAGATGGTAGACGATACAGACCAGGACTAGAGGTGTGTATGAGGCCATAGAGGTGAATGGTCTGTAGATACAGATGGTAGACGATACAGACCAGGACTAGAGGTGTGTATGAGGCCATAGAGGTGAATGGTCTGTAGATACAGATGGCAGACGATACGGACCAGGACTAGAGGTGTGTATGAGGCCATAGAGGTGAATGGTCTGTAGATACAGATGGTAGACGATACGGACAAGGACTACAGAGGTGTGTATGAGGCCATAGAGGTGAATGGTCTGTAGATACAGATGGTAGACGATACGGACCAGGACTACAGAGGTGTGTATGAGGCCATAGAGGTGAATGGTCTGTAGATACAGATGGTAGACGATACAGACCAGGACTAGAGGTGTGTATGAGGCCATAGAGGTGAATGGTCTGTAGATACAGATGGTAGACGATACGGACAAGGACTATAGAGGTGTGTATGAGGCCATAGAGGTGAATGGTCTGTAGATACAGATGGTAGACGATACAGACCAGGACTAGAGGTGTGTATGAGGCCATAGAGGTGAATGGTCTGTAGATACAGATGGTAGACGATACAGACCAGGACTAGAGGTGTGTATGAGGCCATAGAGATGAATGGTCTGTAGATACAGATGGTAGACGATACAGACCAGGACTACAGAGGTGTGTATGAGGCCATAGAGATGAATGGTCTGTAGATACAGATGGTAGACGATACGGACCAGGACTAGAGGTGTGTATGAGGCCATAGAGGTGAATGGTCTGTAGATACAGATGGTAGACGATACGGACAAGAACTATAGAGGTGTGTATGAGGCCATAGAGGTGAATGGTCTGTAGATACAGATGGTAGACGATACGGACCACGACTACAGAGGTGTGTATGAGGCCATAGAGGTGAATGGTCTGTAGATACAGATGGTAGACGATACAGACCAGGACTAGAGGTGTGTATGAGGCCATAGAGGTGAATGGTCTGTAGATACAGATGGTAGACGATACGGACCAGGACTATAGAGGTGTGTATGAGGCCATAGAGGTGAATGGTCTGTAGATACAGCTGGTAGACGATACGGACCAGGACTATAGAGGTGTTTATGAGGCCATAGAGGTGAATGGTCTGTAGATACAGATGGTAGACGATACAGACCAGGACTAGAGGTGTGTATGAGGCCATAGAGGTGAATGGTCTGTAGATACAGATGGTAGACGATACGGACCAGGACTACAGAGGTGTGTATGAGGCCATAGAGGTGAATGGTCTGTAGATACAGATGGTACGGACCAGGACTACAGAGGTGTGTATGAGGCCATAGAGGTGAATGGTCTGTAGATACAGATGGCAGACGATACGGACCAGGACTACAGAGGTGTGTATGAGGCCATAGAGGTGAATAGTCTGTAGATACAGATGGTAGACGATACAGACCAGGACTAGAGGTGTGTATGAGGCCATAGAGGTGAATGGTCTGTAGATACAGATGGTAGACGATACGGACCAGGACTACACAGGTGTGTATGAGGCCATAGAGGTGAATGGTCTGTAGATACAGATGGCAGACGATACGGACCAGGACTATAGAGGTGTGTATGAGGCCATAGAGGTGAATGGTCTGTAGATACAGATGGTAGACGATACGGACCAGGACTAGAGGTATGTATGAGGCCATAGAGGTGAATGGTCTGTAGATACAGATGGTAGACGATACGGACCAGGACTATAGAGGTGTGTATGAGGCCATAGAGGTGAATGGTCTGTAGATACAGATGGTAGACGATACGGACCAGGACTAGAGGTATGTATGAGGCCATAGAGGTGAATGGTCTGTAGATACAGATGGTAGACGATACGGACCAGGACTATAGAGGTGTGTATGAGGCCATAGAGGTGAATGGTCTGTAGATACAGATGGCAGACGATACGGACCAGGACTACAGAGGTGTGTATGAGGCCATAGAGGTGAATAGTCTGTAGATACAGATGGTAGACGATACAGACCAGGACTAGAGGTGTGTATGAGGCCATAGAGGTGAATGGTCTGTAGATACAGATGGTAGACGATACGGACCAGGACTACACAGGTGTGTATGAGGCCATAGAGGTGAATGGTCTGTAGATACAGATGGTAGACGATATGGACCAGGACTACAGAGGTGTGTATGAGGCCATAGAGGTGAATGGTCTGTAGATACAGATGGTAGACGATACGGACCAGGACTAGAGGTATGTATGAGGCCATAGAGGTGAATGGTCTGTAGATACAGATGGCAGACGACATGGACCAGGACTACAGAGGTGTGTATGAGGCCATAGAGGTGAATGGTCTGTAGATACAGATGGTAGACGATACAGACCAGGACTAGAGGTGTGTATGAGGCCATAGAGGTGAATGGTCTGTAGATACAGATGGTACGGACCAGGACTACAGAGGTGTGTATGAGGCCATAGAGGTGAATGGTCTGTAGATACAGATGGCAGACGATACGGACCAGGACTACAGAGGTGTGTATGAGGCCATAGAGGTGAATGGTCTGTAGATACAGATGGTAGACGATACAGACCAGGACTAGAGGTGTGTATGAGGCCATAGAGGTGAATGGTCTGTAGATACAGATGTCAGACGATACGGACCAGACTATAGAGGTGTGTATGAGGCCATAGACGTGAATGGTCTGTAGATACAGATGGTACGGACCAGGACTACAGAGGTGTGTATGAGGCCATAGAGGTGAATGGTCTGTAGATACAGATGGCAGACGATACAGACCAGGACTAGAGGTGTGTATGAGGCCATAGAGATGAATGGTCTGTAGATACAGATGGCAGACGATACAGACCAGGACTAGAGGTGTGTATGAGGCCATAGAGGTGAATGGTCTGTAGATACAGATGGTAGACGATACGGACCAGGACTAGAGGTGTGTATGAGGCCATAGAGGTGAATGGTCTGTAGATACAGCTGGTAGACGATACGGATCAGACTATAGAGGTGTGTATGAGGCCATAGAGGTGAGTCGTCTGTAGATAAAGATGGTAGACGATACAGACCAGGACTAGAGGTGTGCATGAGGCCATAGAGGTGAATGGTCTGTAGATACAGATGGTACGGACCAGGACTACCGAGGTGTGTATGAGGCCATAGAGGTGAATGGTCTGTAGATACAGATGGCAGACGATACAGACCAGGACTAGAGGTGTGTATGAGGCCATAGAGGTGAATGGTCTGTAGATACAGATGGTAGACGATACGGACCAGGACTACAGAGGTGTATATGAGGCCATAGAGGTGAATGGTCTGTAGATACAGATGGCAGACGAAACAGACCAGGACTAGAGGTGTGTATGAGGCCATAGACATGAATGGTCTGTAGATACAGATGGCAGACGATACAGACCAGGACTAGAGGTGTGTATGAGGCTATAGAGATGAATGGTCTGTAGATACAGATGGTAGACGATACGGACCAGGACTACAGAGGTGTGTATGAGGCCATAGAGGTGAATGGTCTGTAGATACAGATGGTAGACGATACAGACCAGGACTAGAGGTGTGTATGAGGCCATAGAGGTGAATGGTCTGTAGATATAGATGGTACGGACCAGGACTACAGAGGTGTGTATGAGGCCATAGAGGTGAATGGTCTGTAGATACAGATGGCAGACGATACGGACCAGGACTACAGAGGTGTGTATGAGGCCATAGAGGTGAATGGTCTGTAGATACAGATGGTAGACGATACAGACCAGGACTACAGAGGTGTGTATGAGGCCATAGAGGTGAATGGTCTGTAGATACAGATGGTAGACGATACAGACCAGGACTACAGAGGTGTGTATGAGGCCATAGAGATGAATGGTCTGTAGATACAGATGGTAGACGATACAGACCAGGACTACAGAGGTGTGTATGAGGCCATAGAGGTGAATGGTCTGTAGATACAGATGGTAGACGATACACACCAGGACTACAGAGGTGTGTATGAGGCCATAGAGATGAATGGTCTGTAGATACAGATGGTAGACGATACAGACCAGGACTAGAGGTGTGTATGAGGCCATAGAGGTGAATGGTCTGTAGATACAGATGGCAGACGATACGGACCAGACTATAGAGGTGTGTATGAGGCCATAGAGGTGAATGGTCTGTAGATACAGATGGTAGACGATACGGACCAGACAATAGAGGTGTGTATGAGGCCATAGAGGTGAATGATCTGTAGATACAGATGGCAGACGATACGGACCAGGACTAGAGGTGTGTATGAGGCCATAGAGGTGAATGGTCTGTAGATACAGATGGTACGGACCAGGACTACAGAGGTGTGTATGAGGCCATAGAGGTGAATGGTCTGTAGATACAGATGGTAGACGATACAGACCAGGACTACAGAGGTGTGTATGAGGCCATAGAGGTGAATGGTCTGTAGATACAGATGGTAGACGATACAGACCATGACTAGAGGTGTGTATGAGGCCATAGAGGTGAATGGTCTGTAGATACATATGGTAGACGATACAGACCATGACTAGAGGTGTGTATGAGGCCATAGAGGTGAATGGTCTGTAGATACAGATGGTAGACGATACGGACAAGGACTATAGAGGTGTGTATGAGGCCATAGAGGTGAATGGTCTGTAGATACAGATGGCAGACGATACGGACCAGGACTACAGAGGGGTGTATGAGGCCATAGAGGTGAATGGTCTGTAGATACAGATGGTAGACGATACAGACCAGGACTAGAGGTGTGTATGAGGCCATAGAGATGAATGGTCTGTAGATACAGATGGCAGACGATACAGACCAGGACTAGAGGTGTGTATGAGGCCATAGAGGTGAATGGTCTGTAGATACAGATGGTACGGACCAGGACTACAGAGGTGTGTATGAGGCCATAGAGGTGAATGGTCTGTAGATACAGATGGCAAACGATACGGACCAGGACTAGAGGTGTGTATGAGGCCATAGAGATGAATGGTCTGTAGATATAGATGGTAGACGATACGGACCAGACTATAGAGGTGTGTATGAGGCCATAGAGGTGAATGGTCTGTAGATACAGATGGTAGACGATACGGACCAGACTATAGAGGTGTGTATGAGGCCATAGAGGTGAATGGTCTGTAGATACAGATGGTAGACGATACGGACCAGACTATAGAGGTGTGTATGAGGCCATAGAGGTGAATGGTCTGTAGATACAGATGGTAGACGATACAGACCAGGACTAGAGGTGTGTATGAGGCCATAGAGGTGAATGGTCTGTAGATACAGATGGTACGGACCAGGACTACAGAGGTGTGTATGAGGCCATAGAGGTGAATGGTCTGTAGATACAGATGGCAAACGATACGGACCAGGACTACAGAGGTGTGTATGAGGCCATAGAGGTGAATGGTCAGTAGATACAGATGGCAGACGATACAGACCAGGACTAAAGGTGTGTATGAGGCCATAGAGATGAATGGTCTGTAGATACAGATGGCAGACGATACGGACCAGGACTACAGAGGTGTGTATGAGGCCATAGAGGTGAATGGTCTGTAGATACAGATGGCAGACGATACAGACCAGGACTAGAGGTGTGTATGAGGCCATAGAGGTGAATGGTCTGTAGATACAGATGGCAGACGATACGGACCAGACTATAGAGGTGTGTATGAGGCCATAGAGGTGAATGGTCTGTAGATACAGATGGTACGGACCAGGACTACAGAGGTGTGTATGAGGCCATAGAGGTGAATGGTCTGTAGATACAGATGGCAGACGATACAGACCAGGACTAGAGGTGTGTATGAGGCCATAGAGATGAATGGTCTGTAGATACAGATGGCAGACGATACAGACCAGGACTAGAGGTGTGTATGAGGCCATAGAGGTGAATGGTCTGTAGATACAGATGGTAGACGATACGGACCAGGACTAGAGGTGTGTATGAGGCCATAGAGGTGAATGGTCTGTAGATACAGCTGGTAGACGATACGGACCAGGACTACAGAGGTGTGTATGAGGCCATAGAGGTGAATGGTCTGTAGATACAGATGGTAGACGATACGGATCAGACTATAGAGGTGTGTATGAGGCCATAGAGGTGAGTCGTCTGTAGATACAGATGGTAGACGATACAGACCAGGACTAGAGGTGTGCATGAGGCCATAGAGGTGAATGGTCTGTAGATACAGATGGTACGGACCAGGACTACCGAGGTGTGTATGAGGCCATAGAGGTGAATGGTCTGTAGATACAGATGGCAGACGATACAGACCAGGACTAGAGGTGTGTATGAGGCCATAGAGGTGAATGGTCTGTAGATACAGATGGCAGACGATACGGACCAGGACTAGAGGTGTGTATGAGGCCATAGAGGTGAATGGTCTGTAGATACAGATGGTAGACGATACGGACCAGGACTATAGAGGTGTGTATGAGGCCATAGAGGTGAATGGTCTGTAGATACAGATGGTAGACGATACAGACCAGGACTATAGAGGTGTGTATGAGGCCATAGAGGTGAATGGTCTGTAGATACAGATGGTAGACGATACGGACCAGGACTAGAGGTGTGTATGAGGCCATAGAGGTGAATGGTCTGTAGATACAGATGGTAGACGATACAGACCAGGACTACAGAGGTGTGTATGAGGCCATAAAGACGAATGGTCTGTAGATACAGCTGGTAGACGATACGGACCAGGACTATAGAGGTGTGTATGAGGCCATAGAGGTGAATGGTCTGTAGATACAGATGGTAGGCGATACGGACAAGGACTATAGAGGTGTGTATGAGGCCATAGAGGTGAATGGTCTGTAGATACAGATGGCAGACGATACAGACCAGGACTAGAGGTGTGTATGAGGCCATAGAGGTGAATGGTCTGTAGATACAGATGGTACGGACCAGGACTACAGAGGTGTGTATGAGGCCATAGAGGTGAATGGTCTGTAGATACAGATGGCAGACGATACGGACCAGGACTACAGAGGTGTGTATGAGGCCATAGAGGTGAATGGTCTGTAGATACAGATGGTAGACGATACAGACCAGGACTAGAGGTGTGTATGAGGCCATAGAGGTGAATGGTCTGTAGATACAGATGTCAGACGATACGGACCAGACTATAGAGGTGTGTATGAGGCCATAGACGTGAATGGTCTGTAGATACAGATGGTACGGACCAGGACTACAGAGGTGTGTATGAGGCCATAGAGGTGAATGGTCTGTAGATACAGATGGCAGACGATACAGACCAGGACTAGAGGTGTGTATGAGGCCATAGAGATGAATGGTCTGTAGATACAGATGGCAGACGATACAGACCAGGACTAGAGGTGTGTATGAGGCCATAGAGGTGAATGGTCTGTAGATACAGATGGTAGACGATACGGACCAGGACTAGAGGTGTGTATGAGGCCATAGAGGTGAATGGTCTGTAGATACAGCTGGTAGACGATACGGATCAGACTATAGAGGTGTGTATGAGGCCATGGAGGTGAGTCGTCTGTAGATAAAGATGGTAGACGATACAGACCAGGACTAGAGGTGTGCATGAGGCCATAGAGGTGAATGGTCTGTAGATACAGATGGTACGGACCAGGACTACCGAGGTGTGTATGAGGCCATAGAGGTGAATGGTCTGTAGATACAGATGGCAGACGATACAGACCAGGACTAGAGGTGTGTATGAGGCCACAGAGGTGAATGGTCTGTAGATACAGATGGCAGACGATACGGACCAGGACTAGAGGTGTGTATGAGGCCATAGAGGTGAATGGTCTGTAGATACAGCTGGTAGACGATACGGACCAGGACTATAGAGGTGTGTATGAGGCCATAGAGGTGAATGGTCTGTAGATACAGATGGTAGACGATACGGACCAGGACTATAGAGGTGTGTATGAGGCCATAGAGGTGAATGGTCTGTAGATACAGATGGTACGGACCAGGACTACAGAGGTGTGTATGAGGCCATAGAGGTGAATGGTCTGTAGATACAGATGGCAGACGATACAGACCAGGACTAGAGGTGTGTATGAGGCCATAGAGATGAATGGTCTGTAGATACAGATGGCAGACGATACAGACCAGGACTAGAGGTGTGTATGAGGCCATAGAGGTGAATGGTCTGTAGATACAGATGGTAGACGATACGGACCAGGACTAGAGGTGTGTATGAGGCCATAGAGGTGAATGGTCTGTAGATACAGCTGGTAGACGATACGGACCAGGACTACAGAGGTGTGTATGAGGCCATAGAGGTGAATGGTCTGTAGATACAGATGGTAGACGATACGGATCAGACTATAGAGGTGTGTATGAGGCCATAGAGGTGAGTCGTCTGTAGATACAGATGGTAGACGATACAGACCAGGACTAGAGGTGTGCATGAGGCCATAGAGGTGAATGGTCTGTAGATACAGATGGTACGGACCAGGACTACCGAGGTGTGTATGAGGCCATAGAGGTGAATGGTCTGTAGATACAGATGGCAGACGATACAGACCAGGACTAGAGGTGTGTATGAGGCCATAGAGGTGAATGGTCTGTAGATACAGATGGCAGACGATACGGACCAGGACTAGAGGTGTGTATGAGGCCATAGAGGTGAATGGTCTGTAGATACAGATGGTAGACGATACGGACCAGGACTATAGAGGTGTGTATGAGGCCATAGAGGTGAATGGTCTGTAGATACAGATGGTAGACGATACAGACCAGGACTATAGAGGTGTGTATGAGGCCATAGAGGTGAATGGTCTGTAGATACAGATGGTAGACGATACGGACCAGGACTAGAGGTGTGTATGAGGCCATAGAGGTGAATGGTCTGTAGATACAGATGGTAGACGATACAGACCAGGACTACAGAGGTGTGTATGAGGCCATAAAGACGAATGGTCTGTAGATACAGCTGGTAGACGATACGGACCAGGACTATAGAGGTGTGTATGAGGCCATAGAGGTGAATGGTCTGTAGATACAGATGGTAGGCGATACGGACAAGGACTATAGAGGTGTGTATGAGGCCATAGAGGTGAATGGTCTGTAGATACAGATGGCAGACGATACAGACCAGGACTAGAGGTGTGTATGAGGCCATAGAGGTGAATGGTCTGTAGATACAGATGGTACGGACCAGGACTACAGAGGTGTGTATGAGGCCATAGAGGTGAATGGTCTGTAGATACAGATGGCAGACGATACGGACCAGGACTACAGAGGTGTGTATGAGGCCATAGAGGTGAATGGTCTGTAGATACAGATGGTAGACGATACAGACCAGGACTAGAGGTGTGTATGAGGCCATAGAGGTGAATGGTCTGTAGATACAGATGTCAGACGATACGGACCAGACTATAGAGGTGTGTATGAGGCCATAGACGTGAATGGTCTGTAGATACAGATGGTACGGACCAGGACTACAGAGGTGTGTATGAGGCCATAGAGGTGAATGGTCTGTAGATACAGATGGCAGACGATACAGACCAGGACTAGAGGTGTGTATGAGGCCATAGAGATGAATGGTCTGTAGATACAGATGGCAGACGATACAGACCAGGACTAGAGGTGTGTATGAGGCCATAGAGGTGAATGGTCTGTAGATACAGATGGTAGACGATACGGACCAGGACTAGAGGTGTGTATGAGGCCATAGAGGTGAATGGTCTGTAGATACAGCTGGTAGACGATACGGATCAGACTATAGAGGTGTGTATGAGGCCATGGAGGTGAGTCGTCTGTAGATAAAGATGGTAGACGATACAGACCAGGACTAGAGGTGTGCATGAGGCCATAGAGGTGAATGGTCTGTAGATACAGATGGTACGGACCAGGACTACCGAGGTGTGTATGAGGCCATAGAGGTGAATGGTCTGTAGATACAGATGGCAGACGATACAGACCAGGACTAGAGGTGTGTATGAGGCCACAGAGGTGAATGGTCTGTAGATACAGATGGCAGACGATACGGACCAGGACTAGAGGTGTGTATGAGGCCATAGAGGTGAATGGTCTGTAGATACAGCTGGTAGACGATACGGACCAGGACTATAGAGGTGTGTATGAGGCCATAGAGGTGAATGGTCTGTAGATACAGATGGTAGACGATACGGACCAGGACTATAGAGGTGTGTATGAGGCCATAGAGGTGAATGGTCTGTAGATACAGATGGTAGACGATACAGACCAGGACTAGAGGTGTGTATGAGGCCATAGAGGTGAATGGTCTGTAGATACAGATGGTAGACGATACGGACCAGGACTACAGAGGTGTGTATGAGGCCATAGAGGTGAATGGTCTGTAGATACAGATGGTAGACGATACGGACCAGGACTACAGAGGTGTGTATGAGGCCATAGAGGTGAATGGTCTGTAGATACAGATGGTAGACGATACGGACAAGGACTATAGAGGTGTGTATGAGGCCATAGAGATGAATGGTCTGTAGATACAGATGGTAGACGATACGGACCAGGACTAGAGGTATGTATGAGGCCATAGAGGTGAATGGTCTGTAGATACAGATGGTAGACGATACGGACCAGGACTACAGAGGTGTGTATGAGGCCATAGAGGTGAATGGTCTGTAGATACAGATGGTAGACGATACAGACCAGGACTACAGAGGTGTGTATGAGGCCATAGAGGTGAATGGTCTGTAGATACAGATGGTAGACGATACAGACCAGGACTAGAGGTGTGTATGAGGCCATAGAGGTGAATGGTCTGTAGATACAGATGGTAGACGATACAGACCAGGACTATAGAGGTGTGTATGAGGCCATAGAGGTGAATGGTCTGTAGATACAGATGGTAGACGATACAGACCAGGACTACAGAGGTGTGTATGAGGCCATAGAGGTGAATGGTCTGTAGATACAGATGGTAGACGATACAGACCAGGACTAGAGGTGTGTATGAGGCCATAGAGGTGAATGGTCTGTAGATACAGATGGTACGGACCAGGACTACAGAGGTGTGTATGAGGCCATAGAGGTGAATGGTCTGTAGATACAGATGGCAAACGATACGGACCAGGACTACAGAGGTGTGTATGAGGCCATAGAGGTGAATGGTCTGTAGATACAGATGGCAGACGATACAGACCAGGACTAAAGGTGTGTATGAGGCCATAGAGATGAATGGTCTGTAGATATAGATGGCAGACGATACGGACCAGGACTACAGAGGTGTGTATGAGGCCATAGAGGTGAATGGTCTGTAGATACAGATGGCAGACGATACAGACCAGGACTAGAGGTGTGTATGAGGCCATAGAGGTGAATGGTCTGTAGATACAGATGGCAGACGATACGGACCAGACTATAGAGGTGTGTATGAGGCCATAGAGGTGAATGGTCTGTAGATACAGATGGTACGGACCAGGACTACAGAGGTGTGTATGAGGCCATAGAGGTGAATGGTCTGTAGATACAGATGGCAGACGATACAGACCAGGACTAGAGGTGTGTATGAGGCCATAGAGGTGAATGGTCTGTAGATACAGATGGCAGACGATACGGACCAGACTATAGAGGTGTGTATGAGGCCATAGAGGTGAATGGTCTGTAGATACAGATGGTACGGACCAGGACTACAGAGGTGTGTATGAGGCCATAGAGGTGAATGGTCTGTAGATACAGATGGCAGACGATACAGACCAGGACTAGAGGTGTGTATGAGGCCTTAGAGATGAATGGTCTGTAGATACAGATGGCAGACGATACAGACCAGGACTAGAGGTGTGTATGAGGCCATAGAGGTGAATGGTCCGTAGATACAGATGGTAGACGATACGGACCAGGACTAGAGGTGTGTATGAGGCCATAGAGGTGAATGGTCTGTAGATACAGCTGGTAGACGATACGGACCAGGACTACAGAGGTGTGTATGAGGCCATAGAGGTGAATGGTCTGTAGATACAGATGGTAGACGATACGGATCAGACTATAGAGGTGTGTATGAGGCCATAGAGGTGAGTCGTCTGTAGATACAGATGGTAGACGATACAGACCAGGACTAGAGGTGTGCATGAGGCCATAGAGGTGAATGGTCTGTAGATACAGATGGTACGGACCAGGACTACCGAGGTGTGTATGAGGCCATAGAGGTGAATGGTCTGTAGATACAGATGGCAGACGATACAGACCAGGACTAGAGGTGTGTATGAGGCCATAGAGGTGAATGGTCTGTAGATACAGATGGCAGACGATACGGACCAGGACTAGAGGTGTGTATGAGGCCATAGAGGTGAATGGTCTGTAGATACAGATGGTAGACGATACGGACCAGGACTATAGAGGTGTGTATGAGGCCATAGAGGTGAATGGTCTGTAGATACAGATGGTAGACGATACAGACCAGGACTATAGAGGTGTGTATGAGGCCATAGAGGTGAATGGTCTGTAGATACAGATGGTAGACGATACGGACCAGGACTAGAGGTGTGTATGAGGCCATAGAGGTGAATGGTCTGTAGATACAGATGGTAGACGATACAGACCAGGACTATAGAGGTGTGTATGAGGCCATAAAGACGAATGGTCTGTAGATACAGCTGGTAGACGATACGGACCAGGACTATAGAGGTGTGTATGAGGCCATAGAGGTGAATGGTCTGTAGATACAGATGGTAGACGATACGGACAAGGACTATAGAGGTGTGTATGAGGCCATAGAGGTGAATGGTCTGTAGATACAGATGGTAGACGATACGGACCAGGACTAGAGGTATGTATGAGGCCATAGAGGTGAATGGTCTGTAGATACAGATGGTAGACGATACGGACCAGGACTATAGAGGTGTGTATGAGGCCATAGAGGTGAATGGTCTGTAGATATAGATGGCAGACGATACAGACCAGGACTAGAGGTGTGTATGAGGCCATAGAGGTGAATGGTCTGTAGATACAGATGGTAGACGATACGGACCAGGACTACAGAGGTGTGTATGAGGCCATAGAGGTGAATGGTCTGTAGATACAGATGGTAGACGATACGGACCAGGACTACAGAGGTGTGTATGAGGCCATAGAGGTGAATGGTCTGTAGATACAGATGGTAGACGATACGGACAAGGACTATAGAGGTGTGTATGAGGCCATAGAGATGAATGGTCTGTAGATACAGATGGTAGACGATACGGACCAGGACTAGAGGTATGTATGAGGCCATAGAGGTGAATGGTCTGTAGATACAGATGGTAGACGATACGGACCAGGACTACAGAGGTGTGTATGAGGCCATAGAGGTGAATGGTCTGTAGATACAGATGGTAGACGATACAGACCAGGACTACAGAGGTGTGTATGAGGCCATAGAGGTGAATGGTCTGTAGATACAGATGGTAGACGATACAGACCAGGACTAGAGGTGTGTATGAGGCCATAGAGGTGAATGGTCTGTAGATACAGATGGTAGACGATACAGACCAGGACTATAGAGGTGTGTATGAGGCCATAGAGGTGAATGGTCTGTAGATACAGATGGTAGACGATACAGACCAGGACTACAGAGGTGTGTATGAGGCCATAGAGGTGAATGGTCTGTAGATACAGATGGTAGACGATACAGACCAGGACTAGAGGTGTGTATGAGGCCATAGAGGTGAATGGTCTGTAGATACAGATGGTACGGACCAGGACTACAGAGGTGTGTATGAGGCCATAGAGGTGAATGGTCTGTAGATACAGATGGCAAACGATACGGACCAGGACTACAGAGGTGTGTATGAGGCCATAGAGGTGAATGGTCTGTAGATACAGATGGCAGACGATACAGACCAGGACTAAAGGTGTGTATGAGGCCATAGAGATGAATGGTCTGTAGATACAGATGGCAGACGATACGGACCAGGACTACAGAGGTGTGTATGAGGCCATAGAGGTGAATGGTCTGTAGATACAGATGGCAGACGATACAGACCAGGACTAGAGGTGTGTATGAGGCCATAGAGGTGAATGGTCTGTAGATACAGATGGCAGACGATACGGACCAGACTATAGAGGTGTGTATGAGGCCATAGAGGTGAATGGTCTGTAGATACAGATGGTACGGACCAGGACTACAGAGGTGTGTATGAGGCCATAGAGGTGAATGGTCTGTAGATACAGATGGCAGACGATACAGACCAGGACTAGAGGTGTGTATGAGGCCTTAGAGATGAATGGTCTGTAGATACAGATGGCAGACGATACAGACCAGGACTAGAGGTGTGTATGAGGCCATAGAGGTGAATGGTCTGTAGATACAGATGGTACGGACCAGGACTACCGAGGTGTGTATGAGGCCATAGAGGTGAATGGTCTGTAGATACAGATGGCAGACGATACAGACCAGGACTAGAGGTGTGTATGAGGCCATAGAGGTGAATGGTCTGTAGATACAGATGGCAGACGATACGGACCAGGACTAGAGGTGTGTATGAGGCCATAGAGGTGAATGGTCTGTAGATACAGATGGTAGACGATACGGACCAGGACTATAGAGGTGTGTATGAGGCCATAGAGGTGAATGGTCTGTAGATACAGATGGTAGACGATACAGACCAGGACTATAGAGGTGTGTATGAGGCCATAGAGGTGAATGGTCTGTAGATACAGATGGTAGACGATACGGACCAGGACTAGAGGTGTGTATGAGGCCATAGAGGTGAATGGTCTGTAGATACAGATGGTAGACGATACAGACCAGGACTACAGAGGTGTGTATGAGGCCATAAAGACGAATGGTCTGTAGATACAGCTGGTAGACGATACGGACCAGGACTATAGAGGTGTGTATGAGGCCATAGAGGTGAATGGTCTGTAGATACAGATGGTAGACGATACGGACAAGGACTATAGAGGTGTGTATGAGGCCATAGAGGTGAATGGTCTGTAGATACAGATGGTAGACGATACGGACCAGGACTAGAGGTATGTATGAGGCCATAGAGGTGAATGGTCTGTAGATACAGATGGTAGACGATACGGACCAGGACTATAGAGGTGTGTATGAGGCCATAGAGGTGAATGGTCTGTAGATACAGATGGCAGACGATACAGACCAGGACTAGAGGTGTGTATGAGGCCATAGAGGTGAATGGTCTGTAGATACAGATGGTACGGACCAGGACTACAGAGGTGTGTATGAGGCCATAGAGGTGAATGGTCTGTAGATACAGATGGCAGACGATACGGACCAGGACTACAGAGGTGTGTATGAGGCCATAGAGGTGAATGGTCTGTAGATACAGATGGTAGACGATACAGACCAGGACTAGAGGTGTGTATGAGGCTATAGAGGTGAATGGTCTGTAGATACAGATGTCAGACGATACGGACCAGACTATAGAGGTGTGTATGAGGCCATAGAGGTGAATGGTCTGTAGATACAGATGGTACGGACCAGGACTACAGAGGTGTGTATGAGGCCATAGAGGTGAATGGTCTGTAGATACAGATGGCAGACGATACAGACCAGGACTAGAGGTGTGTATGAGGCCATAGAGATGAATGGTCTGTAGATACAGATGGCAGACGATACAGACCAGGACTAGAGGTGTGTATGAGGCCATAGAGGTGAATGGTCTGTAGATACAGATGGTAGACGATACGGACCAGGACTAGAGGTGTGTATGCGGCCATAGAGGTGAATGGTCTGTAGATACAGGTGGTAGACGATACGGATCAGACTATAGAGGTGTGTATGAGGCCATAGAGGTGAGTCGTCTGTAGATACAGATGGTAGACGATACAGACCAGGACTAGAGGTGTGCATGAGGCCATAGAGGTGAATGGTCTGTAGATACAGATGGCAGACGATACAGACCAGGACTAGAGGTGTGTATGAGGCCACAGAGGTGAATGGTCTGTAGATACAGATGGCAGACGATACGGACCAGGACTAGAGGTGTGTATGAGGCCATAGAGGTGAATGGTCTGTAGATACAGCTGGTAGACGATACGGACCAGGACTATAGAGGTGTGTATGAGGCCATAGAGGTGAATGGTCTGTAGATACAGATGGTAGACGATACGGACCAGGACTAGAGGTATGTATGAGCCCATAGAGGTGAATGGTCTGTAGATACAGATGGTAGACGATACGGACCAGGACTATAGAGGTGTGTATGAGGCCATAGAGGTGAATGGTCTGTAGATACAGATGGTAGACGATACAGACCAGGACTAGAGGTGTGTATGAGGCCATAGAGGTGAATGGTCTGTAGATACAGATGGTAGACGATACAGACCATGACTAGAGGTGTGTATGAGGCCATAGAGGTGAATGGTCTGTAGATACATATGGTAGACGATACAGACCATGACTAGAGGTGTGTATGAGGCCATAGAGGTGAATGGTCTGTAGATACAGATGGTAGACGATACGGACAAGGACTATAGAGGTGTGTATGAGGCCATAGAGGTGAATGGTCTGTAGATACAGATGGCAGACGATACGGACCAGGACTACAGAGGGGTGTATGAGGCCATAGAGGTGAATGGTCTGTAGATACAGATGGTAGACGATACAGACCAGGACTAGAGGTGTGTATGAGGCCATAGAGATGAATGGTCTGTAGATACAGATGGCAGACGATACAGACCAGGACTAGAGGTGTGTATGAGGCCATAGAGGTGAATGGTCTGTAGATACAGATGGTACGGACCAGGACTACAGAGGTGTGTATGAGGCCATAGAGGTGAATGGTCTGTAGATACAGATGGCAAACGATACGGACCAGGACTAGAGGTGTGTATGAGGCCATAGAGATGAATGGTCTGTAGATATAGATGGTAGACGATACGGACCAGACTATAGAGGTGTGTATGAGGCCATAGAGGTGAATGGTCTGTAGATACAGATGGTAGACGATACGGACCAGACTATAGAGGTGTGTATGAGGCCATAGAGGTGAATGGTCTGTAGATACAGATGGTAGACGATACGGACCAGACTATAGAGGTGTGTATGAGGCCATAGAGGTGAATGGTCTGTAGATACAGATGGTAGACGATACAGACCAGGACTAGAGGTGTGTATGAGGCCATAGAGGTGAATGGTCTGTAGATACAGATGGTACGGACCAGGACTACAGAGGTGTGTATGAGGCCATAGAGGTGAATGGTCTGTAGATACAGATGGCAAACGATACGGACCAGGACTACAGAGGTGTGTATGAGGCCATAGAGGTGAATGGTCAGTAGATACAGATGGCAGACGATACAGACCAGGACTAAAGGTGTGTATGAGGCCATAGAGATGAATGGTCTGTAGATACAGATGGCAGACGATACGGACCAGGACTACAGAGGTGTGTATGAGGCCATAGAGGTGAATGGTCTGTAGATACAGATGGCAGACGATACAGACCAGGACTAGAGGTGTGTATGAGGCCATAGAGGTGAATGGTCTGTAGATACAGATGGCAGACGATACGGACCAGACTATAGAGGTGTGTATGAGGCCATAGAGGTGAATGGTCTGTAGATACAGATGGTACGGACCAGGACTACAGAGGTGTGTATGAGGCCATAGAGGTGAATGGTCTGTAGATACAGATGGCAGACGATACAGACCAGGACTAGAGGTGTGTATGAGGCCATAGAGATGAATGGTCTGTAGATACAGATGGCAGACGATACAGACCAGGACTAGAGGTGTGTATGAGGCCATAGAGGTGAATGGTCTGTAGATACAGATGGTAGACGATACGGACCAGGACTAGAGGTGTGTATGAGGCCATAGAGGTGAATGGTCTGTAGATACAGCTGGTAGACGATACGGACCAGGACTACAGAGGTGTGTATGAGGCCATAGAGGTGAATGGTCTGTAGATACAGATGGTAGACGATACGGATCAGACTATAGAGGTGTGTATGAGGCCATAGAGGTGAGTCGTCTGTAGATACAGATGGTAGACGATACAGACCAGGACTAGAGGTGTGCATGAGGCCATAGAGGTGAATGGTCTGTAGATACAGATGGTACGGACCAGGACTACCGAGGTGTGTATGAGGCCATAGAGGTGAATGGTCTGTAGATACAGATGGCAGACGATACAGACCAGGACTAGAGGTGTGTATGAGGCCATAGAGGTGAATGGTCTGTAGATACAGATGGCAGACGATACGGACCAGGACTAGAGGTGTGTATGAGGCCATAGAGGTGAATGGTCTGTAGATACAGATGGTAGACGATACGGACCAGGACTATAGAGGTGTGTATGAGGCCATAGAGGTGAATGGTCTGTAGATACAGATGGTAGACGATACAGACCAGGACTATAGAGGTGTGTATGAGGCCATAGAGGTGAATGGTCTGTAGATACAGATGGTAGACGATACGGACCAGGACTAGAGGTGTGTATGAGGCCATAGAGGTGAATGGTCTGTAGATACAGATGGTAGACGATACAGACCAGGACTACAGAGGTGTGTATGAGGCCATAAAGACGAATGGTCTGTAGATACAGCTGGTAGACGATACGGACCAGGACTATAGAGGTGTGTATGAGGCCATAGAGGTGAATGGTCTGTAGATACAGATGGTAGGCGATACGGACAAGGACTATAGAGGTGTGTATGAGGCCATAGAGGTGAATGGTCTGTAGATACAGATGGCAGACGATACAGACCAGGACTAGAGGTGTGTATGAGGCCATAGAGGTGAATGGTCTGTAGATACAGATGGTACGGACCAGGACTACAGAGGTGTGTATGAGGCCATAGAGGTGAATGGTCTGTAGATACAGATGGCAGACGATACGGACCAGGACTACAGAGGTGTGTATGAGGCCATAGAGGTGAATGGTCTGTAGATACAGATGGTAGACGATACAGACCAGGACTAGAGGTGTGTATGAGGCCATAGAGGTGAATGGTCTGTAGATACAGATGTCAGACGATACGGACCAGACTATAGAGGTGTGTATGAGGCCATAGACGTGAATGGTCTGTAGATACAGATGGTACGGACCAGGACTACAGAGGTGTGTATGAGGCCATAGAGGTGAATGGTCTGTAGATACAGATGGCAGACGATACAGACCAGGACTAGAGGTGTGTATGAGGCCATAGAGATGAATGGTCTGTAGATACAGATGGCAGACGATACAGACCAGGACTAGAGGTGTGTATGAGGCCATAGAGGTGAATGGTCTGTAGATACAGATGGTAGACGATACGGACCAGGACTAGAGGTGTGTATGAGGCCATAGAGGTGAATGGTCTGTAGATACAGCTGGTAGACGATACGGATCAGACTATAGAGGTGTGTATGAGGCCATGGAGGTGAGTCGTCTGTAGATAAAGATGGTAGACGATACAGACCAGGACTAGAGGTGTGCATGAGGCCATAGAGGTGAATGGTCTGTAGATACAGATGGTACGGACCAGGACTACCGAGGTGTGTATGAGGCCATAGAGGTGAATGGTCTGTAGATACAGATGGCAGACGATACAGACCAGGACTAGAGGTGTGTATGAGGCCACAGAGGTGAATGGTCTGTAGATACAGATGGCAGACGATACGGACCAGGACTAGAGGTGTGTATGAGGCCATAGAGGTGAATGGTCTGTAGATACAGCTGGTAGACGATACGGACCAGGACTATAGAGGTGTGTATGAGGCCATAGAGGTGAATGGTCTGTAGATACAGATGGTAGACGATACGGACCAGGACTATAGAGGTGTGTATGAGGCCATAGAGGTGAATGGTCTGTAGATACAGATGGTACGGACCAGGACTACAGAGGTGTGTATGAGGCCATAGAGGTGAATGGTCTGTAGATACAGATGGCAGACGATACAGACCAGGACTAGAGGTGTGTATGAGGCCATAGAGATGAATGGTCTGTAGATACAGATGGCAGACGATACAGACCAGGACTAGAGGTGTGTATGAGGCCATAGAGGTGAATGGTCTGTAGATACAGATGGTAGACGATACGGACCAGGACTAGAGGTGTGTATGAGGCCATAGAGGTGAATGGTCTGTAGATACAGCTGGTAGACGATACGGACCAGGACTACAGAGGTGTGTATGAGGCCATAGAGGTGAATGGTCTGTAGATACAGATGGTAGACGATACGGATCAGACTATAGAGGTGTGTATGAGGCCATAGAGGTGAGTCGTCTGTAGATACAGATGGTAGACGATACAGACCAGGACTAGAGGTGTGCATGAGGCCATAGAGGTGAATGGTCTGTAGATACAGATGGTACGGACCAGGACTACCGAGGTGTGTATGAGGCCATAGAGGTGAATGGTCTGTAGATACAGATGGCAGACGATACAGACCAGGACTAGAGGTGTGTATGAGGCCATAGAGGTGAATGGTCTGTAGATACAGATGGCAGACGATACGGACCAGGACTAGAGGTGTGTATGAGGCCATAGAGGTGAATGGTCTGTAGATACAGATGGTAGACGATACGGACCAGGACTATAGAGGTGTGTATGAGGCCATAGAGGTGAATGGTCTGTAGATACAGATGGTAGACGATACAGACCAGGACTATAGAGGTGTGTATGAGGCCATAGAGGTGAATGGTCTGTAGATACAGATGGTAGACGATACGGACCAGGACTAGAGGTGTGTATGAGGCCATAGAGGTGAATGGTCTGTAGATACAGATGGTAGACGATACAGACCAGGACTACAGAGGTGTGTATGAGGCCATAAAGACGAATGGTCTGTAGATACAGCTGGTAGACGATACGGACCAGGACTATAGAGGTGTGTATGAGGCCATAGAGGTGAATGGTCTGTAGATACAGATGGTAGGCGATACGGACAAGGACTATAGAGGTGTGTATGAGGCCATAGAGGTGAATGGTCTGTAGATACAGATGGCAGACGATACAGACCAGGACTAGAGGTGTGTATGAGGCCATAGAGGTGAATGGTCTGTAGATACAGATGGTACGGACCAGGACTACAGAGGTGTGTATGAGGCCATAGAGGTGAATGGTCTGTAGATACAGATGGCAGACGATACGGACCAGGACTACAGAGGTGTGTATGAGGCCATAGAGGTGAATGGTCTGTAGATACAGATGGTAGACGATACAGACCAGGACTAGAGGTGTGTATGAGGCCATAGAGGTGAATGGTCTGTAGATACAGATGTCAGACGATACGGACCAGACTATAGAGGTGTGTATGAGGCCATAGACGTGAATGGTCTGTAGATACAGATGGTACGGACCAGGACTACAGAAGTGTGTATGAGGCCATAGAGGTGAATGGTCTGTAGATACAGATGGCAGACGATACAGACCAGGACTAGAGGTGTGTATGAGGCCATAGAGATGAATGGTCTGTAGATACAGATGGCAGACGATACAGACCAGGACTAGAGGTGTGTATGAGGCCATAGAGGTGAATGGTCTGTAGATACAGATGGTAGACGATACGGACCAGGACTAGAGGTGTGTATGAGGCCATAGAGGTGAATGGTCTGTAGATACAGCTGGTAGACGATACGGATCAGACTATAGAGGTGTGTATGAGGCCATGGAGGTGAGTCGTCTGTAGATAAAGATGGTAGACGATACAGACCAGGACTAGAGGTGTGCATGAGGCCATAGAGGTGAATGGTCTGTAGATACAGATGGTACGGACCAGGACTACCGAGGTGTGTATGAGGCCATAGAGGTGAATGGTCTGTAGATACAGATGGCAGACGATACAGACCAGGACTAGAGGTGTGTATGAGGCCACAGAGGTGAATGGTCTGTAGATACAGATGGCAGACGATACGGACCAGGACTAGAGGTGTGTATGAGGCCATAGAGGTGAATGGTCTGTAGATACAGCTGGTAGACGATACGGACCAGGACTATAGAGGTGTGTATGAGGCCATAGAGGTGAATGGTCTGTAGATACAGATGGTAGACGATACGGACCAGGACTATAGAGGTGTGTATGAGGCCATAGAGGTGAATGGTCTGTAGATACAGATGGTAGACGATACAGACCAGGACTAGAGGTGTGTATGAGGCCATAGAGGTGAATGGTCTGTAGATACAGATGGTAGACGATACGGACCAGGACTACAGAGGTGTGTATGAGGCCATAGAGGTGAATGGTCTGTAGATACAGATGGTAGACGATACGGACCAGGACTACAGAGGTGTGTATGAGGCCATAGAGGTGAATGGTCTGTAGATACAGATGGTAGACGATACGGACAAGGACTATAGAGGTGTGTATGAGGCCATAGAGATGAATGGTCTGTAGATACAGATGGTAGACGATACGGACCAGGACTAGAGGTATGTATGAGGCCATAGAGGTGAATGGTCTGTAGATACAGATGGTAGACGATACGGACCAGGACTACAGAGGTGTGTATGAGGCCATAGAGGTGAATGGTCTGTAGATACAGATGGTAGACGATACAGACCAGGACTACAGAGGTGTGTATGAGGCCATAGAGGTGAATGGTCTGTAGATACAGATGGTAGACGATACAGACCAGGACTAGAGGTGTGTATGAGGCCATAGAGGTGAATGGTCTGTAGATACAGATGGTAGACGATACAGACCAGGACTATAGAGGTGTGTATGAGGCCATAGAGGTGAATGGTCTGTAGATACAGATGGTAGACGATACAGACCAGGACTACAGAGGTGTGTATGAGGCCATAGAGGTGAATGGTCTGTAGATACAGATGGTAGACGATACAGACCAGGACTAGAGGTGTGTATGAGGCCATAGAGGTGAATGGTCTGTAGATACAGATGGTACGGACCAGGACTACAGAGGTGTGTATGAGGCCATAGAGGTGAATGGTCTGTAGATACAGATGGCAAACGATACGGACCAGGACTACAGAGGTGTGTATGAGGCCATAGAGGTGAATGGTCTGTAGATACAGATGGCAGACGATACAGACCAGGACTAAAGGTGTGTATGAGGCCATAGAGATGAATGGTCTGTAGATACAGATGGCAGACGATACGGACCAGGACTACAGAGGTGTGTATGAGGCCATAGAGGTGAATGGTCTGTAGATACAGATGGCAGACGATACAGACCAGGACTAGAGGTGTGTATGAGGCCATAGAGGTGAATGGTCTGTAGATACAGATGGCAGACGATACGGACCAGACTATAGAGGTGTGTATGAGGCCATAGAGGTGAATGGTCTGTAGATACAGATGGTACGGACCAGGACTACAGAGGTGTGTATGAGGCCATAGAGGTGAATGGTCTGTAGATACAGATGGCAGACGATACAGACCAGGACTAGAGGTGTGTATGAGGCCATAGAGGTGAATGGTCTGTAGATACAGATGGCAGACGATACGGACCAGACTATAGAGGTGTGTATGAGGCCATAGAGGTGAATGGTCTGTAGATACAGATGGTACGGACCAGGACTACAGAGGTGTGTATGAGGCCATAGAGGTGAATGGTCTGTAGATACAGATGGCAGACGATACAGACCAGGACTAGAGGTGTGTATGAGGCCTTAGAGATGAATGGTCTGTAGATACAGATGGCAGACGATACAGACCAGGACTAGAGGTGTGTATGAGGCCATAGAGGTGAATGGTCCGTAGATACAGATGGTAGACGATACGGACCAGGACTAGAGGTGTGTATGAGGCCATAGAGGTGAATGGTCTGTAGATACAGCTGGTAGACGATACGGACCAGGACTACAGAGGTGTGTATGAGGCCATAGAGGTGAATGGTCTGTAGATACAGATGGTAGACGATACGGATCAGACTATAGAGGTGTGTATGAGGCCATAGAGGTGAGTCGTCTGTAGATACAGATGGTAGACGATACAGACCAGGACTAGAGGTGTGCATGAGGCCATAGAGGTGAATGGTCTGTAGATACAGATGGTACGGACCAGGACTACCGAGGTGTGTATGAGGCCATAGAGGTGAATGGTCTGTAGATACAGATGGCAGACGATACAGACCAGGACTAGAGGTGTGTATGAGGCCATAGAGGTGAATGGTCTGTAGATACAGATGGCAGACGATACGGACCAGGACTAGAGGTGTGTATGAGGCCATAGAGGTGAATGGTCTGTAGATACAGATGGTAGACGATACGGACCAGGACTATAGAGGTGTGTATGAGGCCATAGAGGTGAATGGTCTGTAGATACAGATGGTAGACGATACAGACCAGGACTATAGAGGTGTGTATGAGGCCATAGAGGTGAATGGTCTGTAGATACAGATGGTAGACGATACGGACCAGGACTAGAGGTGTGTATGAGGCCATAGAGGTGAATGGTCTGTAGATACAGATGGTAGACGATACAGACCAGGACTATAGAGGTGTGTATGAGGCCATAAAGACGAATGGTCTGTAGATACAGCTGGTAGACGATACGGACCAGGACTATAGAGGTGTGTATGAGGCCATAGAGGTGAATGGTCTGTAGATACAGATGGTAGACGATACGGACAAGGACTATAGAGGTGTGTATGAGGCCATAGAGGTGAATGGTCTGTAGATACAGATGGTAGACGATACGGACCAGGACTAGAGGTATGTATGAGGCCATAGAGGTGAATGGTCTGTAGATACAGATGGTAGACGATACGGACCAGGACTATAGAGGTGTGTATGAGGCCATAGAGGTGAATGGTCTGTAGATATAGATGGCAGACGATACAGACCAGGACTAGAGGTGTGTATGAGGCCATAGAGGTGAATGGTCTGTAGATACAGATGGTAGACGATACGGACCAGGACTACAGAGGTGTGTATGAGGCCATAGAGGTGAATGGTCTGTAGATACAGATGGTAGACGATACGGACCAGGACTACAGAGGTGTGTATGAGGCCATAGAGGTGAATGGTCTGTAGATACAGATGGTAGACGATACGGACAAGGACTATAGAGGTGTGTATGAGGCCATAGAGATGAATGGTCTGTAGATACAGATGGTAGACGATACGGACCAGGACTAGAGGTATGTATGAGGCCATAGAGGTGAATGGTCTGTAGATACAGATGGTAGACGATACGGACCAGGACTACAGAGGTGTGTATGAGGCCATAGAGGTGAATGGTCTGTAGATACAGATGGTAGACGATACAGACCAGGACTACAGAGGTGTGTATGAGGCCATAGAGGTGAATGGTCTGTAGATACAGATGGTAGACGATACAGACCAGGACTAGAGGTGTGTATGAGGCCATAGAGGTGAATGGTCTGTAGATACAGATGGTAGACGATACAGACCAGGACTATAGAGGTGTGTATGAGGCCATAGAGGTGAATGGTCTGTAGATACAGATGGTAGACGATACAGACCAGGACTACAGAGGTGTGTATGAGGCCATAGAGGTGAATGGTCTGTAGATACAGATGGTAGACGATACAGACCAGGACTAGAGGTGTGTATGAGGCCATAGAGGTGAATGGTCTGTAGATACAGATGGTACGGACCAGGACTACAGAGGTGTGTATGAGGCCATAGAGGTGAATGGTCTGTAGATACAGATGGCAAACGATACGGACCAGGACTACAGAGGTGTGTATGAGGCCATAGAGGTGAATGGTCTGTAGATACAGATGGCAGACGATACAGACCAGGACTAAAGGTGTGTATGAGGCCATAGAGATGAATGGTCTGTAGATACAGATGGCAGACGATACGGACCAGGACTACAGAGGTGTGTATGAGGCCATAGAGGTGAATGGTCTGTAGATACAGATGGCAGACGATACAGACCAGGACTAGAGGTGTGTATGAGGCCATAGAGGTGAATGGTCTGTAGATACAGATGGCAGACGATACGGACCAGACTATAGAGGTGTGTATGAGGCCATAGAGGTGAATGGTCTGTAGATACAGATGGTACGGACCAGGACTACAGAGGTGTGTATGAGGCCATAGAGGTGAATGGTCTGTAGATACAGATGGCAGACGATACAGACCAGGACTAGAGGTGTGTATGAGGCCTTAGAGATGAATGGTCTGTAGATACAGATGGCAGACGATACAGACCAGGACTAGAGGTGTGTATGAGGCCATAGAGGTGAATGGTCTGTAGATACAGATGGTACGGACCAGGACTACCGAGGTGTGTATGAGGCCATAGAGGTGAATGGTCTGTAGATACAGATGGCAGACGATACAGACCAGGACTAGAGGTGTGTATGAGGCCATAGAGGTGAATGGTCTGTAGATACAGATGGCAGACGATACGGACCAGGACTAGAGGTGTGTATGAGGCCATAGAGGTGAATGGTCTGTAGATACAGATGGTAGACGATACGGACCAGGACTATAGAGGTGTGTATGAGGCCATAGAGGTGAATGGTCTGTAGATACAGATGGTAGACGATACAGACCAGGACTATAGAGGTGTGTATGAGGCCATAGAGGTGAATGGTCTGTAGATACAGATGGTAGACGATACGGACCAGGACTAGAGGTGTGTATGAGGCCATAGAGGTGAATGGTCTGTAGATACAGATGGTAGACGATACAGACCAGGACTACAGAGGTGTGTATGAGGCCATAAAGACGAATGGTCTGTAGATACAGCTGGTAGACGATACGGACCAGGACTATAGAGGTGTGTATGAGGCCATAGAGGTGAATGGTCTGTAGATACAGATGGTAGACGATACGGACAAGGACTATAGAGGTGTGTATGAGGCCATAGAGGTGAATGGTCTGTAGATACAGATGGTAGACGATACGGACCAGGACTAGAGGTATGTATGAGGCCATAGAGGTGAATGGTCTGTAGATACAGATGGTAGACGATACGGACCAGGACTATAGAGGTGTGTATGAGGCCATAGAGGTGAATGGTCTGTAGATACAGATGGCAGACGATACAGACCAGGACTAGAGGTGTGTATGAGGCCATAGAGGTGAATGGTCTGTAGATACAGATGGTACGGACCAGGACTACAGAGGTGTGTATGAGGCCATAGAGGTGAATGGTCTGTAGATACAGATGGCAGACGATACGGACCAGGACTACAGAGGTGTGTATGAGGCCATAGAGGTGAATGGTCTGTAGATACAGATGGTAGACGATACAGACCAGGACTAGAGGTGTGTATGAGGCTATAGAGGTGAATGGTCTGTAGATACAGATGTCAGACGATACGGACCAGACTATAGAGGTGTGTATGAGGCCATAGAGGTGAATGGTCTGTAGATACAGATGGTACGGACCAGGACTACAGAGGTGTGTATGAGGCCATAGAGGTGAATGGTCTGTAGATACAGATGGCAGACGATACAGACCAGGACTAGAGGTGTGTATGAGGCCATAGAGATGAATGGTCTGTAGATACAGATGGCAGACGATACAGACCAGGACTAGAGGTGTGTATGAGGCCATAGAGGTGAATGGTCTGTAGATACAGATGGTAGACGATACGGACCAGGACTAGAGGTGTGTATGCGGCCATAGAGGTGAATGGTCTGTAGATACAGGTGGTAGACGATACGGATCAGACTATAGAGGTGTGTATGAGGCCATAGAGGTGAGTCGTCTGTAGATACAGATGGTAGACGATACAGACCAGGACTAGAGGTGTGCATGAGGCCATAGAGGTGAATGGTCTGTAGATACAGATGGCAGACGATACAGACCAGGACTAGAGGTGTGTATGAGGCCACAGAGGTGAATGGTCTGTAGATACAGATGGCAGACGATACGGACCAGGACTAGAGGTGTGTATGAGGCCATAGAGGTGAATGGTCTGTAGATACAGCTGGTAGACGATACGGACCAGGACTATAGAGGTGTGTATGAGGCCATAGAGGTGAATGGTCTGTAGATACAGATGGTAGACGATACGGACCAGGACTAGAGGTATGTATGAGCCCATAGAGGTGAATGGTCTGTAGATACAGATGGTAGACGATACGGACCAGGACTATAGAGGTGTGTATGAGGCCATAGAGGTGAATGGTCTGTAGATACAGATGGTAGACGATACAGACCAGGACTAGAGGTGTGTATGAGGCCATAGAGGTGAATGGTCTGTAGATACAGATGGTAGACGATACGGACCAGGACTACAGAGGTGTGTATGAGGCCATAGAGGTGAATGGTCTGTAGATACAGATGGTAGACGATACGGACCAGGACTACAGAGGTGTGTATGAGGCCATAGAGGTGAATGGTCTGTAGATACAGATGGTAGACGATACGGACAAGGACTATAGAGGTGTGTATGAGGCCATAGAGATGAATGGTCTGTAGTTACAGATGGTAGACGATACGGACCAGGACTAGAGGTATGTATGAGGCCATAGAGGTGAATGGTCTGTAGATACAGATGGTAGACGATACGGACCAGGACTACAGAGGTGTGTATGAGGCCATAGAGGTGAATGGTCTGTAGATACAGATGGTAGACGATACAGACCAGGACTACAGAGGTGTGTATGAGGCCATAGAGGTGAATGGTCTGTAGATACAGATGGTAGACGATACAGACCAGGACTAGAGGTGTGTATGAGGCCATAGAGGTGAATGGTCTGTAGATACAGATGGTAGACAATACAGACCAGGACTATAGAGGTGTGTATGAGGCCATAGAGGTGAATGGTCTGTAGATACAGATGGTAGACGATACAGACCAGGACTACAGAGGTGTGTATGAGGCCATAGAGGTGAATGGTCTGTAGATACAGATGGTAGACGATACAGACCAGGACTAGAGGTGTGTATGAGGCCATAGAGGTGAATGGTCTGTAGATACAGATGGTAGACGATACAGACCAGGACTAGAGGTGTGTATGAGGCCATAGAGGTGAATGGTCTGTAGATACAGATGGTAGACAATACAGACCAGGACTAGAGGTGTGTATGAGGCCATAGAGATGAATGGTCTGTAGATACAGATGGTAGACGATACAGACCAGGACTAGAGGTGTGTATGAGGCCATAGAGGTGAATGGTCTGTAGATACAGATGGTAGACGATACAGACCAGGACTAGAGGTGTGTATGAGGCCTTAGAGGTGAATGGTCTGTAGATACAGATGGCAGACGATACGGACCAGGACTAGAGGTGTGTATGAGGCCATAGAGGTGAATGGTCTGTAGATACAGATGGTAGACGATACGGACAAGGACTATAGAGGTGTGTATGAGGCCATAGAGGTGAATGGTCTGTAGATACAGATGGTAGACGATACGGACCAGGACTAGAGGTGTGTATGAGGCCATAGAGGTGAATGGTCTGTAGATACAGATGGTAGACAATACAGACCAGGACTAGAGGTGTGTATGAGGCCATAGAGGTGAATGGTCTGTAGATACAGATGGTAGACGATACGGATCAGGACTAGAGGTGTGTATTAGGCCATAGAGATGAATGGTCTGTAGATACAGATGGTAGACGATACGGACATGGACTATTTTGGTGTGTATGAGGCCATAGAGATGAATGGTCTGTAGATACAGATGGTAGACGATACGGACCAGGACTAGAGGTGTGTATGAGGCCATAGAGGTGAATGGTCTGTAGATACAGATGGTAGACAATACAGACCAGGACTAGAGGTGTGTATGAGGCCATAGAGATGAATGGTCTGTAGATACAGATGGTAGACGATACAGACCAGGACTAGAGGTGTGTATGAGGCCATAGAGGTGAAGGGTCTGTAGATACAGATGGTAGACGATACAGACCAGGACTAGAGGTGTGTATGAGGCCTTAGAGGTGAATGGTCTGTAGATACAGATGGCAGACGATACGGACCAGGACTAGAGGTGTGTATGAGGCCATAGAGGTGAATGGTCTGTAGATACAGATGGTAGACGATACGGACAAGGACTATAGAGGTGTGTATGAGGCCATAGAGGTGAATGGTCTGTAGATACAGATGGTAGACGATACGGACCAGGACTAGAGGTGTGTATGAGGCCATAGAGGTGAATGGTCTGTAGATACAGATGGTAGACAATACAGACCAGGACTAGAGGTGTGTATGAGGCCATAGAGGTGAATGGTCTGTAGATACAGATGGTAGACGATACGGATCAGGACTAGAGGTGTGTATTAGGCCATAGAGATGAATGGTCTGTAGATACAGATGGTAGACGATACGGACAAGGACTATTTTGGTGTGTATGAGGCCATAGAGATGAATGGTCTGTAGATACAGATGGTAGACGATACGGACCAGGACTAGAGGTGTGTATGAGGCCATAGAGGTGAATGGTCTGTAGATACAGATGGTAGACGATACGGATCAGGACTAGAGGTGTGTATTAGGCCATAGAGATGAATGGTCTGTAGATACAGATGGTAGACGATACGGACAAGGACTATTTTGGTGTGTATGAGGCCATAGAGATGAATGGTCTGTAGATACAGATGGTAGACGATACGGACCAGGACTAGAGGTGTGTATGAGGCCATAGAGATGAATGGTCTGTAGATACAGATGGTAGACGATACGGATCAGGACTAGAGGTGTGTATGAGGCCATAGAGGTGAATGGTCTGTAGATACAGATGGTAGACGATACAGACCAGGACTAGAGGTGTGTATGAGGCCATAGAGGTGAATGGTCTGTAGATACAGATGGCAGACAATACAGACCAGGACTAGAGGTGTGTATGAGGCCATAGAGATGAATGGTCTGTAGATACAGATGGTAGACGATACGGACAAGGACTATAGAGGTGTGTATGAGGCCATAGAGGTGAATGGTCTGTAGATACAGATGGTAGACGATACGGACAAGGACTAGAGGTATGTATGAGGCCATAGAGGTGAATGGTCTGTAGATACAGATGGTAGACGATACAGACCAGGACTAGAGGTGTGTATGAGGCCATAGAGATGAATGGTCTGTAGATACAGATGGTAGACGATACGGATCAGGACTAGAGGTGTGTATGAGGCCATAGAGGTGAATGGTCTGTAGATACAGATGGTAGACGATACGGACCAGGACTACAGAGGTGTGTATGAGGCCATAGAGGTGAATGGTCTGTAGATACAGATGGTAGACGATATGGACCAGGACTAGAGGTGTGTATGAGGCCATAGAGGTGAATGGTCTGTAGATACAGATGGTAGACGATACAGACCAGGACTAGAGGTGTGTATGAGGCCATAGAGGTGAATGGTCTGTAGATACAGATGGTAGACAATACAGACCAGGACTAGAGGTGTGTATGAGGCCATAGAGGTGAATCGTCTGTAGATACAGATGGTAGACGATACAGACCAGGACTAGAGGTGTGTATGAGGCCATAGAGGTGAATGGTCTGTAGATACAGATGGTAGACAATACAGACCAGGACTAGAGGTGTGTATGAGGCCATAGAGGTGAATGGTCTGTAGATACAGATGGTAGACGATACGGATCAGGACTAGAGGTGTGTATTAGGCCATAGAGATGAATGGTCTGTAGATACAGATGGTAGACGATACGGACAAGGACTATTTTGGTGTGTATGAGGCCATAGAGATGAATGGTCTGTAGATACAGATGGTAGACGATACGGACCAGGACTAGAGGTGTGTATGAGGCCATAGAGATGAATGGTCTGTAGATACAGATGGTAGACGATACGGATCAGGACTAGAGGTGTGTATGAGGCCATAGAGGTGAATGGTCTGTAGATACAGATGGTAGACGATACGGACCAGGACTACAGAGGTGTGTATGAGGCCATAGAGGTGAATGGTCTGTAGATACAGATGGTAGACGATACGGACCAGGACTAGAGGTGTGTATGAGGCCATAGAGGTGAATGGTCTGTAGATACAGATGGCAGACGATACAGACCAGGACTATAGAGGTGTGTATGAGGCCATAGAGGTGAATGGTCTGTAGATACAGATGGTAGACAATACGGACGAGGACTAGAGGTGTGTATGAGGCCATAGAGATGAATGGTCTGTAGATACAGATGGTAGACGATACAGACCAGGACTACAGAGGTGTGTATGAGGCCATAGAGATGAATGGTCTGTAGATACAGATGGCAGACGATACAGACCAGGACTAGAGGTGTGTATGAGGCCATAGAGGTGAATGGTCTGTAGATACAGATGGTAGACGATACAGACCAGGACTACAGAGGTGTGTATGAGGCCATAGAGGTGAATGGTCTGTAGATACAGATGGTAGACGATACAGACCAGGACTAGAGGTGTGTATGAGGCCATAGAGGTGAATGGTCTGTAGATACAGATGGTAGACGATACGGACCAGGACTATAGAGGTGTGTATGAGGCCATAGAGGTGAATGGTCTGTAGATACAGATGGTAGACGATACAGACCAGGACTAGAGGTGTGTATGAGGCCATAGAGGTGAATTGTCTGTAGATACAGATGGCAGACGATACAGACCAGGACTAGAGGTGTGTATGAGGCCATAGAGATGAATGGTCTGTAGATACAGATGGTAGACGATACGGACAAGGACTATAGAGGTGTGTATGAGGCCATAGAGGTGAATGGTCTGTAGATACAGATAGTAGACGATACGGACCAGGACTAGAGGTATGTATGAGGCCATAGAGGTGAATGGTCTGTAGATACAGATGGTAGACGATACAGACCAGGACTAGAGGTGTGTATGAGGCCATAGAGGTGAATGGTCTGTAGATACAGATGGTAGACGATACAGACCAGGACTAGAGGTGTGTATGAGGCCATAGAGGTGAATGGTCTGTAGATACAGATGGCAGACGATACGGATCAGGACTAGAGGTGTGTATTAGGCCATAGAGATGAATGGTCTGTAGATACAGATGGTAGACGATACGGACAAGGACTATTTTGGTGTGTATGAGGCCATAGAGATGAATGGTCTGTAGATACAGATGGTAGACGATACGGACCAGGACTAGAGGTATGTATGAGGCCATAGAGATGAATGGTCTGTAGATACAGATGGTAGACGATACGGATCAGGACTAGAGGTGTGTATGAGGCCATAGAGGTGAATGGTCTGTAGATACAGATGGTAGACGATACGGACCAGGACTACAGAGGTGTGTATGAGGCCATAGAGGTGAATGGTCTGTAGATACAGATGGTAGACGATACGGACCAGGACTAGAGGTGTGTATGAGGCCATAGAGGTGAATGGTCTGTAGATACAGATGGTAGACGATACGGACCAGGACTACAGAGGTGTGTATGAGGCCATAGAGGTAAATGGTCTGTAGATACAGATGGTAGACGATACGGACCAGGACTAGAGGTGTGTATGAGGCCATAGAGGTGAATGGTCTGTAGATACAGATGGCAGACGATACAGACCAGGACTATAGAGGTGTGTATGAGGCCATAGAGGTGAATGGTCTGTAGATACAGATGGCAGACGATACGGACGAGGACTAGAGGTGTGTATGAGGCCATAGAGATGAATGGTCTGTAGATACAGATGGTAGACGATACAGACCAGGACTACAGAGGTGTGTATGAGGCCATAGAGATGAATGGTCTGTAGATACAGATGGCAGACGATACAGACCAGGACTAGAGGTGTGTATGAGGCCATAGAGGTGAATGGTCTGTAGATACAGATGGTAGACGATACGGACCAGGACTATAGAGGTGTGTATGAGGCCATAGAGGTGAATGGTCTGTAGATACAGATGGTAGACGATACGGACCAGGACTACACAGGTGTGTATGAGGCCATAGAGGTGAATGGTCTGTAGATACAGATGGTAGACGATACAGACCAGGACTACAGAGGTGTGTATGAGGCCATAGAGGTGAATGGTCTGTAGATACAGATGGTAGACGATACAGACCAGGACTAGAGGTGTGTATGAGGCCATAGAGGTGAATGGTCTGTAGATACAGATGGTAGACGATACGGACCAGAACTACAGAGGTGTGTATGAGGCCATAGAGGTGAATGGTCTGTAGATACAGATGGTAGACGATACGGACCAGGACTATAGAGGTGTGTATGAGGCCATAGAGGTGAATGGTCTGTAGATACAGCTGGTAGACGATACAGACCAGGACTAGAGGTGTGTATGAGGCCATAGAGGTGAATGGTCTGTAGATACAGATGGTAGACGATACAGACCAGGACTAGAGGTGTGTATGAGGCCATAGAGGTGAATGGTCTGTAGATACAGATGGTAGACGATACAGACCAGGACTAGAGGTGTGTATGAGGCCATAGAGGTGAATGGTCTGTAGATACAGATGGCAGACGATACAGACCAGGACTAGAGGTGTGTATGAGGCCATAGAGATGAATGGTCTGTAGATACAGATGGCAGACGATACAGACCAGGACTAGAGGTGTGTATGAGGCCATAGAGGTGAATGGTCTGTAGATACAGATGGTAGACAATACAGACCAGGACTAGAGGTGTGTATGAGGCCATAGAGGTGAATGGTCTGTAGATACAGCTGGTAGACGATACAGACCAGGACTAGAGGTGTGTATGAGGCCATAGAGGTGAATGGTCTGTAGATACAGATGGTAGACGATACGGATCAGGACTAGAGGTGTGTATTAGGCCATAGAGATGAATGGTCTGTAGATACAGATGGTAGACGATACGGACAAGGACTATTTTAGTGTGTATGAGGCCATAGAGATGAATGGTCTGTAGATACAGATGGTAGACGATACGGACCAGGACTAGAGGTGTGTATGAGGCCATAGAGGTGAATGGTCTGTAGATACAGATGGTAGACGATACAGACCAGGACTAGAGGTGTGTATGAGGCCATAGAGGTGAATGGTCTGTAGATACAGATGGTAGACGATACGGATCAGGACTAGAGGTGTGTATTAGGCCATAGAGATGAATGGTCTGTAGATACAGATGGTAGACGATACGGACAAGGACTATTTTGGTGTGTATGAGGCCATAGAGATGAATGGTCTGTAGATACAGATGGTAGACGATACGGACCAGGACTAGAGGTATGTATGAGGCCATAGAGATGAATGGTCTGTAGATACAGATGGTAGACGATACGGATCAGGACTAGAGGTGTGTATGAGGCCATAGAGGTGAATGGTCTGTAGATACAGATGGTAGCGACGGCCAGGACACAGAGGTGTGTACCAGGGGGGCGCATACGGACCAGGACTACAGAGGTGTGTATGAGGCCATAGAGGTGAATGGTCTGTAGATACAGATGGTAGACGATACGGACCAGGACTAGAGGTGTGTATGAGGCCATAGAGGTGAATGGTCTGTAGATACAGATGGTAGACGATACGGACCAGGACTACAGAGGTGTGTATGAGGCCATAGAGGTGAATGGTCTGTAGATACAGATGGTAGACGATACGGACCAGGACTAGAGGTGTGTATGAGGCCATAGAGGTGAATGGTCTGTAGATACAGATGGCAGACGATACAGACCAGGACTATAGAGGTGTGTATGAGGCCATAGAGGTGAATGGTCTGTAGATACAGATGGTAGACGATACGGACGAGGACTAGAGGTGTGTATGAGGCCATAGAGGTGAATGGTCTGTAGATACAGATGGTAGACGATACAGACCAGGACTACAGAGGTGTGTATGAGGCCATAGAGGTGAATGGTCTGTAGATACAGATGGCAGACGATACAGACCAGGACTAGAGGTGTGTATGAGGCCATAGAGGTGAATGGTCTGTAGATACAGATGGTAGACGATACAGACCAGGACTACAGAGGTGTGTATGAGGCCATAGAGATGAATGGTCTGTAGATACAGATGGCAGACGATACAGACCAGGACTAGAGGTGTGTATGAGGCCATAGAGGTGAATGGTCTGTAGATACAGATGGTAGACAATACAGACCAGGACTAGAGGTGTGTATGAGGCCATAGAGGTGAATGGTCTGTAGATACAGCTGGTAGACGATACAGACCAGGACTAGAGGTGTGTATGAGGCCATAGAGGTGAATGGTCTGTAGATACAGATGGTAGACGATACAGACCAGGACTAGAGGTGTGTATTAGGCCATAGAGGTGAATGGTCTGTAGATACAGATGGTAGACGATACGGACCAGGACTAGAGGTGTGAGCGGCCATAGAGGTGAATGGTCTGTAGATACAGGGAACGAACGAAATTTTGGTGTGTATGAGGCCATAGAGGTGAATGGTCTGTAGATACAGATGGTAGACGATACAGACCAGGACTAGAGGTGTGTATGAGGCCATAGAGGTGAATGGTCTGTAGATACAGATGGTAGACGATACGGATCAGGACTAGAGGTGTGTATTAGGCCATAGAGATGAATGGTCTGTAGATACAGATGGTAGACGATACGGACAAGGACTATTTTGGTGTGTATGAGGCCATAGAGATGAATGGTCTGTAGATACAGATGGTAGACGATACGGACCAGGACTAGAGGTGTGTATGAGGCCATAGAGATGAATGGTCTGTAGATACAGATTGTAGACGATACGGACCAGGACTAGAGGTATGTATGAGGCCATAGAGGTGAATGGTCTGTAGATACAGATGGCAGACGATACGGACCAGGACTACAGAGGTGTGTATGAGGCCATAGAGGTGAATGGTCTGTAGATACAGATGGTAGACGATACGGACCAGGACTAGAGGTGTGTATGAGGCCATAGAGGTGAATGGTCTGTAGATACAGATGGCAGACGATACAGACCAGGACTATAGAGGTGTGTATGAGGCCATAGAGGTGAATGGTCTGTAGATACAGATGGTAGACGATACGGACCAGGACTAGAGGTGTGTATGAGGCCATAGAGGTGAATGGTCTGTAGATACAGATGGTAGACGATACATTCCAGGACTACAGAGGTGTGTATGAGGCCATAGAGGTGAATGGTCTGTAGATACAGATGGTAGACGATACGGACCAGGACTAGTTGTGTGTATGAAGCCGTATACTTATAGTTCACCTCCAGGGCCCGTCCCATACCAGGTCAGGAGGCTCCAGCTTGATGGGGTTCACACAGATGGCAAACATAAGGCCCTGCAGTGTAATATAATCTGTACATGGATTTAGATGCAGCTTTTGTATTGCAAAGTGAGAACAGCAGCCAATCCACAAGTAAGAGCTGCAGATTATACGGCACATTTCTATATGATGTAATATTATGCCAGGTGTGAATTCCTCCTCATTTTCCCTCCAACATAATTACCCCATCAGGTTATGCCCTTGTCTGTGTCTCAGGCCCTACCAATAACATTAGAGAAGGAGGAAGGCAGTGGGTACTGGCTCAAGGATGGACACCTATGGGACACCTATGTCCTCCATGCTGTCCTCCTCCTGGCCCAGAGACTTCCCACACAACCGCCTCGCCTCTGTTTCTATTACACGCGCGCCCTCTGCTGCACACTGGGAGTATTGCATCCCCCAGATCGTACCATTCTCCGGAGCGTAGGGGGGATCTACTCGTTACCTCTGGACTTTTGCGCTCGGTTTTAGGTCAGACTGATACCAGATGGGCTCTGAATGATGATATAACCCTCACTGTGTATGCCCTGGCCGGATGGGGGCAGTAGTGGCGGTTTATGATATCCAGACATCACAGTGGTATCGCCGGGAGGAAGCAGGAGGCTGCGGGCGGAGCTCCCGGGACACATGTGCTCGGGTGAGCGGGCGTGCAGCATGGTGTGAGGCGGGCGGCCACAGGACAGGCTGGTATGTAATAACCTGCTGTATATTATATCCTTATTACACTCCATCTGTATCATGTAGGACAGTAGGGGGATCTGAATCTATAAACCGTATGTAGTGACGTCATCAGTGCAGAATAATCCGCCTGGTGTGAACAGGGTTATAAAGGTTGTGCAGATCCTGCGATTATAGATTGTGTCGTCCTGCGACTTCACTGATATATGGGAATGGCGTTTGGATCCTTTAGTGATAGCAGCCTCGGGGTGACAGGGAGACATGGCGGTCTGTGGCCATGCAAAAGTAGTTCTAGCCCAAGGAATCTGTGCTGACCGTGTGACCTTATAGCATGGGGATAAAGGGTCTATGTGGACCATGTGACCTTATATCATGGGGATAAAGGGTCTATGTGGACCATGTGACCTTATCATGGGGCAGTATGGGGGCTAAAGGGTCTATGTGGACCATGTGACCTTATACCACATGGTCAGGGCAGGTTTTCCATCATAGCGGAGCTTGTAGTAGTCTCGTCCATTCCTGTAGAATCTGCTAGATCAGCCCTGGGACGGTTTGAGGCCTCGTCCTGCTCCTCCAGGAGGCGGTTAATAGACATCCCAGACACCACTATGTTACATGGCCACTATGGGGCGCTCTTCCTCTCTGCAGGGCATCCACGTTAATCTATAGTCTTTTCCGCAGACTTATCCTGTTGTCCAGTGTTCTACATCATGAAGTGTTCCTGGCACTTAGAGGTCACCTGTAGGACAGTAGAACTCATGGAGTTTCTTAAAGGAGCAGGTAAGATGACGGATATCACTAGTGATTAGCTTGGGCAGGTCTTCCAGCATGGCGGAGCTTGTAGTAGTCTCGTCCATTCCTGTAGACTGTGCTAGATCAGCCCTGGGACGGTTTGAGGCCTCGTCCTGCTCCTCCAGGAGGAGGTCAATAGAAATCCCAAACACTGCTATATATTATATGACCACTATGGGGCGCCCTTCTACCTGCAGGATACCAATATTTATTTGTCTTTCCTTCAGTGTAATCTTCCGTGACACAAACTGTAAAATCGCCCAATGGATAGAAGTGTAAATGGCACCAGTAAAGGTAGCATGAAGACAGTAGAACAGAAGGAGCTTCTTAAAGGAGCAGGTAAGATGGCAGATATCACTAGTGATTAGCTTGGGCAGGTCTTCCAGCATGGCGGAGCTTGTAGTAGTCTCGTCCATTCCTGTAGACTCTGCTAGATCAGCCCTGGGACGGTTTGAGGCCTCGTCCTGCTCCTCCAGGAGGTGGTTATAGAAATCCCAGACACCGGTATCTGTTATACGGCCACTGTGGGGCGCTCCTCTAGCTGCTGGGTATTAATATATATTTTTATTTATTTATTTATTTTTTGTTTTCCTGCAGACTTTTCCTCCACAACCTGAAAACCCGTGAAACTGCACAGCGCAATAGAAGTGTGCACAGCGCCAATGGGGGCCATGTGTAGTGGTAGAGCTGACAGAGCTTCTTAAAGGAGCAGGTAAGGTGACGGGATATTTCTGCGGATGGTCTGTGGTGGGGCAGGTCTTCCAGCATGGCGGAGCTTGTAGTAGTCTCGTCCATTCCTGTAGACTCTGCTAGATCAGCCCTGGGACGGTTTGAGGCCTCGTCCTGCTCCTCCAGGAGGCGGTTATAGAAATCCCAGACACCACTATGTGTTATATGACCACTATGGGGCGCTCTTCTAGCTGCAGGATACCAATATTTTTGTCTTTTCCTCAGTGTTATCTTCTGTGACATGAAAATAAATCTGGAACTGCACAATGGATAGAAGTCACAGGGGGACGGTAGAACAGAAGGAGCAGGTAAGAGGATGGGATATTGCCAGTCTTTAGCTTGGGCAGGTCTTTCATCATGGCGGAGCTTGTAGTAGTCTCGTCCATTCCTGTAGACTGTGCTAGATCAGCCCTGGGACGGTTTGAGGCCTTGTCCTGCTCCTCCAGGAGGAGGTCAATAGAAATCCCAGACACCGTTGCCTGTTACATGACCACTATGGGGCGCTCTTCCTCTCTACACGGCATTCATGTTAATCTATAGTCTTTTCCGCAGACTTATCCTGTTGTCCAGTGTTCTACATCATAGAGAAGTGTTCATGGCACTTAGAGGTCACCTGTAGGACAGTAGAACTCATGGAGTTTCTTAAAGGAGCAGGTAAGATGGCAGATATCACTAGTGATGACTATGGGCAGATCTTCCAGCATGGCGGAGCTTGTAGTAGTCTCGTCCATTCCTGTAGACTCTGCTAGATCAGCCCTGGGACGGTTTGAGGCCTCGTCCTGCTCCTCCAGGAGGCGGTTATAGAAATCCCAGACACCGGTATCTGTTATACGGCCACTGTGGGGCGCTCCTCTAGCTGCTGGGTATTAATATATATTTTTATTTATTTATTTTTTGTTTTCCTGCAGACTTTTCCTCCGTGACGTGAAAACCCGTGAAACTGCACAGTGCAATTAAGTGTGCACAGTGCCAATGGGGGCCATGTGTAGTGGTAGAGCTGACAGAGCTTCTTAAAGGAGCAGGTAAGGTGACGGGATATTTCTGCGGATGGTCTGTGGTGGGGCAGGTCTTCCAGCATGGCGGAGCTTGTAGTAGTCTCGTCCATTCCTGTAGACTCTGCTAGATCAGCCCTGGGATGGTTTGAGGCCTCGTCCTGCTCCTCCAGGAGGCGGTTATAGAAATCCCAGACACCACTATGTGTTATATGACCACTATGGGAGCTCTTCTAGCTGCAGGATACCAATATTTTTGTCTTTTCCTCAGTGTTTTCTTCTGAGACATGAAAATAAATCTGGAACTGCACAATGGATAGAAGTCACAGGGGGACGGTAGAACAGAAGGAGCAGGTAAGATGGCGGATATCACTAGTGATGATCATGGGCAGGTCTTCCAGCATGGCGGAGCTTGTAGTAGTCTCGTCCATTCCTGTAGACTGTGCTAGATCAGCCCTGGGACGGTTTGAGGCCTTGTCCTGCTCCTCCAGGAGGAGGTCAATAGAAATCCCAAACACTGCTATATGTTATATGACCACTATGGGGCGCCCTTCTACCTGCAGGATACCAATATTTATTTGTCTTTCCTTCAGTGTAATCTTCCGTGACACAAACTGTAAAATCGCCCAATGGATAGAAGTGTAAATGGCACCAGTAAAGGTAGCATGAAGACAGTAGAACAGAAGGAGCTTCTTAAAGGAGCAGGTAAGATGGCGGCTATCACTAGTGATTAGCTTGGGCAGGTCTTCCAGCATGGCGGAGCTTGTAGTAGTCTCGTCCATTCCTGTAGACTCTGCTAGATCAGCCCTGGGACGGTTTGAGGCCTCGTCCTGCTCCTCCAGGAGGCGGTTATAGAAATCCCAGACACCGGTATCTGTTATACGGCCACTGTGGGGCGCTCCTCTAGCTGCTGGGTATTAATATATATTTTTATTTATTTATTTATTTTTTGTTTTCCTGCAGACTTTTCCTTTGTGACGTGAAAACCCGTGAAACTGCACAGCGCAATAGAAGTGTGCACAGCGCCAATGGGTGCCATGTGTAGTGGTAGAGCTGACAGAGCTTCTTAAAGGAGCAGGTAAGGTGACGGGATATTTCTGCGGATGGTCTGTGGTGGGGCAGGACTTCCAGCATGGCGGAGCTTGTAGTAGTCTCGTCCATTCCTGTAGACGCTGCTAGATCAGCCCTGGGACGGTTTGAGACCTCGTCCTGCTCCTCCAGGAGGCGGTTTTTAGAAATCCCAGACACCCCTGTCCTCCTCCCCTGTTGCCCCTAACCCTATAGATATGGGGCTTATGGTAGTCCGGTCCATTCCTGTAGACTCTGCTAGAGATCAGTCTGAAGCCTCGTCCTGCTCCTCCAGGAGGAGGTTCTTAAAATCCCAGACATGTTAGGATGGGGGTGTAGAGGTTGTGAGGGGCAGAGTCGTCTATTATACTATTATATAGCGTGTCATCGACCTGCCTGGTCTTACAGGGGATTAGTTACATAGGTTTGGGATCTGTCATCTTTTTGTTCTGTTAATTCATCTTCTGCTTTTTCTTACAGCTGCCGGCCGTGTCCTGTGTCTGTAGCTTCGAGGAGAAGTCTGCACTGCGTGGCCTATATAAGCTGTGTCTGTGACCGCAGGCTCTGGGCTCTAATACTATCCTGGATCCCCTGTTATACTTATCACTGCTCTCAGGACTGTAGAGACCAAATGTTTAACATGGAAACTCCTCCTGACCCACCCTCCTGATAGCTTATAAAAGGACTACAACTACCAGCAACAATTTTACATGTACATTGATTCAGGAGACCTGTTATACTTGAGATATGATGGCTCGTCCTCCATGTCTCCTGTACAGTGCTACATAATCTATGAAGAATCCCATATAGAGGCGGACGGTCTGTATAGGGTCTGTAGTATGGCTGGGGTCGGCTGCTTTCTGCTGTTCAGTAGTCTTCCTCCTCAGTAGTGCAGCCTCGGCCTCTCCTGGGTCCCTACAATCTCCTACTCTCCACATCGGTGTCCATCAGGGCTCTGGCCTGGGCTTCTCCTTTTTTATGTCTATACCTTTGGCCTCGGACAGCTCATTGAGTCCCACGGCTTTCAGTACCATGTCTATGCTCACTGACACTTACCTCTATGGCCCAGCTGTTAACTCTCTCATGTCTATCATGATCTCCCCCCTCCTTAGCTGTAATGGCTCCACACTGCCCCCAGTCTCATAATACTGCTCCCTCGGGGTAACCTTTAATTCTGCCCTGTCCTTCACACTACACATCCAAGCCCTTTAACACGTTCTGCTGCCACCACCTCGGAAACATTTCTCGTATCTTCTCTTTCCTCACTATATATGCCAGTCCGCCATGTTCTCTCCCATCTCTATTACTACAGTATCCTCTGTGGCCCCTGGTGCGTGATCACAGCGGCTAAACTACCCTGCTCCGAGCCACAGGGTGTGTGATTTGTCCTGTACATGTGATCTCCTCTTTATAGAACTGTTTGCAAGATTTATTGTCCCCTATAGATATATCAGACTGTCCGCCATGATGGAAACCTACAGTGCCCCACCGCCTGAGCAGCCTCTGCCCTCACCTGTTACCTCCATTAACCCCTCCCTGCTAGATTGTAAGCCCTTGTGGTCAGGGTCCTCTTTCTTGCACTTGTCTCTGTATTATGTATGTGAACCCCCTTGTATGTTCTATAATAAAAAATAAAGTTGTTGAGCTGTTTAGTAATGTCTATCGGGGTGTGTCGGTGTTCAGTAATGTATATCAGGTAGAGTCATGTGATGTGGTGGAGAGAAGCGGCGGCCATATCGATAGGATAAGTGTTCAAGTCCGCAGTGAAGTCAGTAACTCCTCTGTCTGGATTTTCCTGCTTGCTTTGTCCTGATGTACTGTTGGGCTTTATTCACACGACCGTATTCTGGTCAGTATTTGCAGGTAAAGCCGGGAGTGTCCTATAAGAAGTGATACTGGGTTCACATCTGTGCCTGGTGTCCATTCGGTGCCAATCCATCCAAGAAATAAAAAAGGTCCTGCAAGCTCGCCTCTACTCTGGGGGTTTCAGGGGCTCTGTTGTAGTCAGTGGGTTCCCTCAGTGTTTGTGGTCTGTGTCTCTTTTCTGGTCCTCCAACAGACACTCAGCGTGATGTGAGCCTTGCCGGGCCAATCTCATACCGATCTCTGTCACTTCTACACTGGGGTTTGGCTTACATACACTAATAACTGTCCCAATCCTAGCACTGATGGGTTTTGGTCTCTTCATTCCCAGATAGTTATATATCTATAAAGGGTACCAGTAAAAACTACGGCTCACCACGCAAAAAGCAAGCCCTCATACATGAAATGTTTGGGTTCTGTTCATACTTGCTGACATTGTACGAGGACTGTCCTATAAGAGGTCCGGACCTTGCCTGTTTATAGTATAACAGGGCTCTGAGGGATTCTGCTGTTTTGGCGGATGAATTCTTGGGATCGGGATTAAGTCTCGCCTAGATTCTATTGACCTAATCCTGATTTATTTATTTTTTTTCCCTTACGTCCTACAGCAGCACAATATGGGGTAATTAGGTAATAGGCGGAATTTTTAATTAACATAATTTATGCATGACTATGGTACCCTATAAGAGGGCAGCGAGACCTCCCCCCCTTGTGTTTTTTTTTTTTTCTGTCCTGTGTGGTGGGACAGGTGGGGGGGGGCTTTTGTCCTTCCATATTTAGTTTTTTACCCCTAAAGTTTAACTTACCTTTGGGGAGTCATCTTACACCTCTCTTCTTTCTTCCACTGGATGCTTCTGTGTAAAAGGGGGGTTTTATTTAGGCAGTTTTTTTGTGCTGGCCAAGCTTTCCACCTTCACTCCGAAAAGGTTGATTTCAGTAGTACTTGCAGCGGTAGTTGCATGCTGCATGTTCTGGGACCTGTAGTGCGGCCTCGATGTGGGGCATTGCCGTTTCACTTCCCCTTACAAACTCTGCGGCCGCCAGAAGTGACGGTCACTTTGTTCCTCCGGAACCTTTTTGTTCTCCGGGGACTGAATTCTCGGTCGGACTTGTTGCGGCTTAGTTTTTCCTACTTTTGCAAGGTTCTATTTGCTGAGCCTCTTTTCTGGCATTGGTCTGTATATTTTTAGCTTAATTCTGTGTACAAGGAATTAAGGTTTGCAGAATTTGTGGGGGGAGGGATTTTTGTGAGCACTATTTGCTCATTCCTCCTCCTCTCCTATAGAAGCCTTCATCTCAGTGCCGGAGATGGCTTGTCTCTAAGTGAGGAAGGCCTCAGTACTCCACTTGGATTACTGTTCTTGCTGGTTAGCACTGCCGCCTTGCAGTATTAGAGTCCTGGGTTCAAATCCTGCAAGGAGTTTGAAAAAAAAAAAAAAAAAGCCTAGTTTGTGTGGACTATAGCACACTGTTACCGGATACAATTACTTGCTGCCGTCAGTGCGTGGACCCCCCTCTGATGAACCGTCTATACGAGACATTGTTGTATGTGTCAAGGATTACATGCAGGATTCCAAGGAGAGCCGGGACTCCATTTCTCAGATTTCGGAAAAGTCCCGATCTGAGAAACGTACTTTCACTGGACTTCCAGGAGATTGATGAGACGCTCTGATCGGATGAAGATACCTTGGAGAATTCCAGCAGACATCTCTTTCCTCTAGAGAAGATAAATAGGCTGCTGAAGTCCATGGGGGTACCGAGATGTTGACGGGTAAGCCTCCACTTCCACCAATAGGGGGCCTAGGGCATTCCACGTGGTCATAACACTGGTAAGCTCATGTTATTGGAGTGGAAACATCCTGAAAGAGCCACTCTTTTATCCAGGAGATTAAGGCCTTATTTCCTATTGTGGAATCCCAGCTGGACCGATGGGGTCCCCCACCTAAAGTCGATATGGCAGTAGCCAAATTGTCCCACTGTACGGTGGTCCCAGCGGATGATGGCTCCAACCTCCAGGACCCTATGGATAGGTGCTTGGAGGCCACTCTCTCAGAAAGGCTTATTCTGCGGCCTCTGCTCAGACCTCGGTGGCCATTGCCTCTAATGAGGTATCAAACAAGTTGCGCTCTGGTCTAGCCCAACTAGAGAGGGACATCGACTCTGGAGTCTCCAGAGATGACCTCTTATCATTCTTGAGGTCAGTCTCCTTGTCTGCAGATTACCTATCCGAGGCCTCCCAACATCAGCCTCAGTCTAGACATCTGTTCTAGAGGCATCCTAGATACCAGTCTAAGGGTTCTGGACAGAAGTTCCCCAAAGATGGGGACAAGAAGAAGCCTAACTTTTGACGCCAGCTGTTTTCTTCCTGTGACAAAGACTTCTGTTGGGGTACGACCCCCGATTTTTTCACCTTCTGGCAGGAGAAGATTCAAGATCCTTGGGTCTTGCAAGTAGTACAGCGGGATATGCGATCGATTTTCTTCATCCGCTGAAGACTGATTTATTATGACCCGCTCCCTTCCTGCAGCTCGGCAGGTTATACTGGTAAGTTCCTTTCGCGATTATATTTACAAGGGAAGCTTGGAAGAGGCTCCCCCCTCTGAAGAAAGATTCAGTGTTTTCTCCCCGGTTTTTCTGGTGCTAAAATCATCAGGCGACTGGAGGATGATTATAGATCTAAGATATCTGAATCCTTCATAAGGATAAAGCATTTGGAATGGAGACTGTGAAATCCGTCACATCCTTTTTACAGCAGGGCAAGGTCCTTGTCACCCTAGACCTAAAGGATGCCTATCTACACATTCCAGTTTATCCTCTGCACAGAAGGTATCTCAGAATCGCTGTCTCAGCTCTCAGCCACAGGAAGCATCTTCAGTTTGCGGCTCTACCTTTCGGCATCCCCTTAGCTCCCCACACCTTCACCAAGGTGGTGGTTCCAGTAGCAGCCGCACTCAGACTTCAAGGTCTATTCATAGTGCCATACTTGGATGACTGGCTAATAAAAGGTCAGTCAAAATCCATCCTGCTCCAGCATTTGCAGATATCCGTGTCCTTTCTTCAACACCTAGGTTGGCTAATAAATCCAGGAAAGTCAGAGGTGATTCCCTCTACTCAGAGAAAGTTCCTGGGGTTTCTCCTGGACTCAGACTGCATGAAAATTTCCTTAACTCCTGCAAGGAAATTAACCACAGCGGTCCGGTATGTTCTCAGAACTCGTCTGGTGTCTATCAGGCCAACTATGAGAGTCCTTGGCCTAATGTCATCTTCAACCATGGCAGTCCTTTGGGCTTTACAGCATATGCCTTCTCTTCAGATGGAAGCTCTAAAGGCCTGGAATCGTACTCCTCTCGGTCTCGACAAGAAGATCAGACTTCCCCCCAGTACCTGTCTTTCCCTCAGATGGTGGATACACCTGAAAGACGGGATGTCCACGGTCCAACCTCGTTGGACCCTGTTGACTACCGATCCATCCCTCTCGGGATGGGGAGCCCACTTGTATGAGAAGACCGTACAAGGAATCTGGAGCAGGCTAGAAAAGAGGACATCATCCAAATGGAAGGAGTTCAGAGCAGTTTACCTGGCACTACTTCATTTCTCTCCTCTCCTCAGAGGAAGAGCGGTCAAGATTCGGTCCGACAGTATGCCGACCATAATGTACCTGAACAAACAGGGAGGCACCAGATCGCTATCTCTCTCCAGGGAGACAGGTGTGACTTTTACCTGGGCAGAGGAAAATCTGACCCACTTGTCCGCGGTTCACATCAGGGGTTCCTTGTAGCAGATCAGTTGAGTCGGAGTCTCGCCGTATCAAGAGAATGGTTTCTCAATCCAGAGATCTTCCATCAGATTACCCTGAAGTGGGGTCTTCCAGAAGTAGACCTTATGACGACCAGACTCAACGCCAAGGTGGAGACATTCTGCTCACTGTATCAGGAGGACTATCCCTTGGCAGTGGATGCCCTGTCCATCCCTTGGAGGTCCAGGCTGGCATACATCTTTCCTCCACTTTCCATGATACCAGGGGTATTGATGAAAGTCTGACAGGACCAAGCCTCTGTTGTGATAGCCCTTGTACCATTCTGGCCAAAAAAGAGCTTGGTTTTCCCAGCTCATGTACGTGAGTCGAGGGATCTATTGGAGGCTTCCCCCCACCCAGAACCTGGTTTCCCAAGGAAAAGAAGTAACAGGATCTGAGGAGATTCAACCTGACAGCCTGGAGGTTGACCAGCCCTTAAGGAAATCCAGAGGGCTGTCAGAAGCCGTCTTGAAGACTCTTTCCTGCACCAGAGCAGAGTCTACCAATGAGAGCTACCTAAGGATAGGTAATGTCTTCAAAGAATGGTGTTCCAAACAGGAAGTTAACAGTTCAAATCCTACTATGGGAGAGATTCTAAAACTTTCTTCAGGACGGCTTGGATAAGGGCCTTTCCCCGTCACACTCAAGGTACAGGTTTCAGCCCTATCTGCCTGTTTAGGCAGACGATTGTCTCAGAATCCCTTAATTTCTAGGTTCCTTAAGGTTGCTATGAGACTTAGACCAGTGGTTTCAACTCCTGTTCCCCAGTGGGATCTTGCTACAGTTCTCTCGGGTCTTTGTGGTCCTCCATTTGAGTCGTTAGAGGATGTGGATCTTAAGTGTTTAGCCTTTTAAAACCACCTTTTTTTTTTTAGCCATCACTTCAGCAAAGAGAGTGGGTGAGCTCCAGGCTTTTTCTTCTAAGGAACCATATACTTCGTTCTTGCGGATAGGGTCCAGCTCAGGTTTCTCCCTGGCTTTAACCTTAAGGTGCCTTCTCGTTTTTTTCCAGCTCCTTCCTCTGAAAAAGAGGAAAGACTTCACACATTGGATGTAGTAAGGTATCTTCAGACCTACCTTCTACGTGTACAGGACCTTTCAAGAAATCCGAGAATCTCTTTATTAATATATGGTAGAAACAAAGGTCTCAGAGCTTCCAAACCTACCTTATCTAGATGGATCAAGGAAGCGATTAAAACCTCTTGATCAGATTTGTGCAGCCACTTGTTGGTCATCTCAGCTGACCTTTGTAGTACATTACCAGCTAAATGTCCGGAGTTCAGAGGCGACTGCCTTTGGACAGTTACTCCTAGGTACTGTACAGCGAGGAAACCCTCCCTAGGGGAATTACTTGCTACATCCCCATATTGTGCTGCTGTAGAACGTAAGGGAATCATTGATTATGATGTTAATCTGTTTTCCCTTAGTCCTAACAGCAGCACAAGCTTCCGTCCCTAATTTAGGATTCTTTACTTTATAACTTACACAAGGGGGGAGGTATCTTTGCCCTCTTATAAGGTACCATAGTCATGCATAAATTATGTTAATTAAAAAATTTGCCTGTCCTATCAACACACAGGGGCAGAAATACTCCCCATAGTGTGCTGCTGTTAGGACTAAGGAAAAACAGATTAACATCATAATCGAGTCTACACCTGGGTGTTGTCCAAAAAAATGTGGTAAATACTGGACAAGTTCATCACAGACCCCGGTCAATGGAACTTTACTAGAAGTAGTTGACTACCCCGGTTTAAGTGAGCCAATGATTGCAGGGGACCTAAAATAAAGTGAAATTTAAAAAAAGTTTTTTAAAATTTGGAAAAATGTTTAAATAAATATATAAATTTCAGGTGAAATAAAAACTAAACAGAACAGATTATATATCCTGAGCCGGGACTATAAAAATATAACATTATTTATAAGGTGAAGGTTGTAGCAGGGAAGAAAAAAGAAATTGTAATGTCCAAATTGCCATTTCTAGAATTGCTGGGGTTTCCCAGTTCATTCTTAATGATGAACTGTCCTCATGAAAGATCATGAATAAAAGGGGCCCCTGCTGATCAGCTCATTGAGGGCCCAAGGTGCTGGTGTGAGTGCACTCTTTGCATCACACGCTGTTTCCTACCAGCCATTGGGTCAGTACAGCCTCATCTCCTAGAATAGAATATAAGGAGGCTGTTATTACATTGCATTGGTTGTGTAGACAGTGAAGAGCTGATCAGCGGGAGACCGGGTGCCAGGCCCCACTGTCCTTCCCTGAGGATAGGTCACTAATAAAAAATGAGCTAACAGATTGACTATTTCTGCATGAAGGACAATTCTAGTGATGGTTTCCTACATAAATAGCATCCTCTTAAAGGGGTTTTTGATTTTTTTTAAGCTGCCCCGTCCACTGTATAGCAGTATTAAATGTATGTGAGCAGTACTGCAGGCCCTCCCCGTCCACTGTATAGCGGTGTTCTGGGGGCTGCTCCGCTCCTATTACATGTATGTGAGCAGTACTGCAGGCGCTCCCTGTACACTGTATAGCGGTGTTCTGGGGGCTGCTCCGCTCCTATTACATGTATGTGAGCAGTACTGCAGGCGCTCCCTGTACACTGTATAGCGGTGTTCTGGGGGCTGCTCCGCTCCTATTACATGTATGTGAGCAGTACTGCAGGCGCTCCCTGTACACTGTATAGCGGTGTTCTGGGGGCTGCTCCGCTCCTATTACATGTATGTGAGCAGTACTGCAGGCGCTCCCTGTACACTGTATAGCGGTGTTCTGGGGGCTGCTCCGCTCCTATTACATGTATGTGAGCAGTACTGCAGGCGCTCCCTGTACACTGTATAGCGGTGTTCTGGGGGCTGCTCCACTCCTATTACATGTATGTGAGCAGTACTGAAGGCGCTCCCTGTACACTGTATAGCGGTGTTCTGGGGGCTGCGGCCCTCCTATTACATGTATGTGAGCAGTACTGCAGGCGCTCGCTGTACACTGTATAGCGGTGTTCTGGAGGCTGCTCTGCTCCTATTACATGTATGTGAGCAGTAGTGCAGGCGCTCCCTGTACACTGTATAGCGGTGTTCTGGGGGCTGCTCCGCTCCTATTACTTGTATGTGAGCAGTACTGCAGGCGCTCCCTGTACACTGTATAGCGGTGTTGTGGGGGCTGCTCCGCTCCTATTACATGTATGTGAGCAGTACTGCAGGCGCTCCCTGTACACTGTATAGCGGTGTTGTGGGGGCTGCTCCGCTCCTATTACATGTATGTGAGCAGTACTGCAGGTGCTCCCTGTACACTGTATAGCGGTGTTCTGGGGGCTGCTCCGCTCCTATTACATGTATGTGAGCAGTACTGCAGGTGCTCCCTGTACACTGTATAGCGGTGTTCTGGGGGCTGCGGCCCTCCTATTACATGTATGTGAGCAGTACTGCAGGCGCTCCCTGTACACTGTATAGCGGTGTTGTGGGGGCTGCTCCGCTCCTATTACATGTATGTGAGCAGTACTGCAGGTGCTCCCTGTACACTGTATAGCGGTGTTCTGGGGGCTGCTCCGCTCCTATTACATGTATGTGAGCAGTACTGCAGGTGCTCCCTGTACACTGTATAGCGGTGTTCTGGGGGCTGCGGCCCTCCTATTACATGTATGTGAGCAGTACTGCAGGCGCTCCCTGTACACTGTATAGCGGTGTTGTGGGGGCTGCTCCGCTCCTATTACATGTATGTGAGCAGTACTGCAGGTGCTCCCTGTACACTGTATAGCGGTGTTCTGGGGGCTGCTCCGCTCCTATTACATGTATGTGAGCAGTACTGCAGGCGCTCCCTGTACACTGTATAGCGGTGTTCTGGGGGCTGCGGCCCTCCTATTACATGTATGTGAGCAGTACTGCAGGCGCTCCCTGTACACTGTATAGCGGTGTTCTGGGGGCTGCTCCGCTCCTATTACATGTATGTGAGCAGTACTGCAGGCGCTCCCTGTACACTGTATAGCGGTGTTCTGGGGGCTGCGGCCCTCCTATAACATGTATGTGAGCAGTAGTGCAGGCGCTCCCTGTACACTGTATAGCGGTGTTCTGGGGGCTGCTCCGCTCCTATTACATGTATGTGAGCAGTACTGCAGGCGCTCCCTGTACACTGTATAGCGGTGTTCTGGGGGCTGCTCCGCTCCTATTACATGTATGTGAGCAGTATTGCAGGCGCTCCCTGTACACTGTGTAGCGGTGTTCTGGGGGCTGCGGCCCTCCTATTACATGTATGTGAGCAGTACTGCAGGCGCTCCCTGTACACTGTATAGCGGTGTTCTGGGGGCTGCTCCGCTCCTATTACATGTATGTGAGCAGTACTGCAGGCGCTCCCTGTACACTGTATAGCGGTGTCCTGGGGGCTGCGGCCCTCTTATTACATGTATGTGAGCAGTACTGCAGGCGCTCCCTGTACACTGTATAGCGGTGTTCTGGGGGCTGCGGCCCTCCTATTACATGTATGTGAGCAGTACTGCAGGCGCTCCCTGTACACTGTATAGCGGTGTTCTGGGGGCTGCTCCGCTCCTATTACATGTATGTGAGCAGTACTGCAGGTGCTCCCTGTACACTGTATAGCGGTGTTCTGGGGGCTGCGGCCCTCCTATTACATATATGTGAGCAGTACTGCAGGCGCTCCCTGTACACTGTATAGCGGTGTTCTGGGGGCTGCTCCGCTCCTATTACATGTATGTGAGCAGTACTGCAGGTGCTCCCTGTACACTGTATAGCGGTGTTCTGGGGGCTGCTCCGCTCCTATTACATGTATGTGAGCAGTACTGCAGCCGCTCCCTGTACACTGTATAGCGGTGTTCTGGGGGCTGCGGCCCTCCTATTACATGTATGTGAGCAGTACTGCAGGCGCTTCCTGTACACTGTATAGCGGTGTTCTGGGGGCTGCTCCGCTACTATTACATGTATGTGAGCAGTACTGCAGGCGCTCCCTGTACACTGTATAGCGGTGTTCTGGGGGCTGCGGCCCTCCTATTACATGTATGTGAGCAGTACTGCAGGCGCTCGCTGTACACTGTATAGCGGTGTTCTGGGGGCTGCTCCGCTCCTATTACATGTATGTGAGCAGTACTGCAGGCGCTCCCTGTACACTGTATAGCGGTGTTCTGGGGGCTGCGGCCCTCCTATTACATGTATGTGAGCAGTACTGCAGGCGCTCGCTTTACACTGTATAGCGGTGTTCTGGGGGCTGCGGCCCTCCTATTACATGTATGTGAGCAGTACTGCAGGCGCTCCCTGTACACTGTATAGCGGTGTTCTGGGGGCTGCGGCCCTCCTATTACATGTATGTGAGCAGTACTGCAGGCGCTCCCTGTACACTGTATAGCGGTGTTCTGGGGGCTGCTCCGCTCCTATTACATGTATGTGAGCAGTACTGCAGGTGCTCCCTGTACACTGTATAGCGGTGTTCTGGGGGCTTCGGCCCTCCTATTACATATATGTGAGCAGTACTGCAGGCGCTCCCTGTACACTGTATAGCGGTGTTCTGGGGGCTGCGGCCCTCCTATTACATGTATGTGAGCAGTACTGCAGGCGCTTCCTGTACACTGTATAGCGGTGTTCTGGGGGCTGCTCCGCTACTATTACATGTATGTGAGCAGTACTGCAGGCGCTCCCTGTACACTGTATAGCGGTGTTCTGGGGGCTGCGGCCCTCCTATTACATGTATGTGAGCAGTACTGCAGGCGCTCCCTGTACACTGTATAGCGGTGTTCTGGGGGCTGCTCCGCTCCTATTACATGTATGTGAGCAGTACTGCAGGCGCTCCCTGTACACTGTATAGCGGTGTTCTGGGGGCTGCTCCGCTCCTATTACATGTATGTGAGCAGTACTGCAGGCGCTCGCTGTACACTGTATAGCGGTGTTCTGGGGGCTGCTCCGCTCCTATTACATGTATGTGAGCAGTACTGCAGGCGCTCCCTGTACACTGTATAGCGGTGTTCTGGGGGCTGCGGCCCTCCTATTACATGTATGTGAGCAGTACTGCAGGCGCTCCCTGTACACTGTATAGCGGTGTTCTGGGGGCTGCTCCGCTCCTATTACATGTATGTGAGCAGTACTACAGCCGCTCCCTGTACACTGTATAGTGGTGTTCTGGGGGCTGCGGCCCTCCTATTACATGTATGTGAGCAGTACTGCAGGCGCTCCCTGTACACTGTATAGCGGTGTTCTGGGGGCTGCGGCCCTCCTATTACATGTATGTGAGCAGTACTGCAGCCGCTCCCTGTACACTGTATAGCGGTGTTCTGGGGGGCTGCTCCGCTCCTATTACATGTATGTGAGCAGTACTGCAGGCGCTCCCTGTACACTGTATAGCGGTGTTCTGGGGGCTGCGGCCCTCCTATTACATGTATGTGAGCAGTACTGCAGGCGCTCCCTGTACACTGTATAGCGGTGTTCTGGGGGCTGCTCCGCTCCTATTACATGTATGTGAGCAGTACTGCAGCCGCTCCCTGTACACTGTATAGCGGTGTTCTGGGGGCTGCTCCGCTCCTATTAAATGTATGTGAGCAGTACTGCAGCCGCTCCCTGTACACTGTATAGCGGTGTTCTGGGGGCTGCGGCACTCCTATTACATGTATGTGAGCAGTACTGCAGGCGCTCCCTGTACACTGTATAGCGGTATTCTGGGGGCTGCTCCGCTCCTATTACATGTATGTGAGCAGTAGTGCAGGTGCTCCCTGTACGCTGTATAGCGGTGTTCTGGAGGCTGCTCCGCTCCTATTACATGTATGTGAGCAGTACTGCAGGCGCTCCCTGTACACTGTATAGCGGTGTTCTGGGGGCTGCTCCGCTCCTATTACTTGTATGTGAGCAGTACTGCAGGCGCTCCCTGTACACTGTATAGCGGTGTTCTGGGGGCTGCTCCGCTCCTATTACATGTATGTGAGCAGTACTGCAGGCGCTCCCTGTACACTGTATAGCGGTGTTCTGGGGGCTGCGGCCCTCCTATTACATGTATGTGAGCAGTACTGCAGGCGCTCCCTGTACACTGTATAGCGGTGTTCTGGGGGCTGCGGCCCTCCTATTACATGTATGTGAGCAGTACTGCAGGTGCTCCCTGTACACTGTATAGCGGTGTTCTGGGGGCTGCTCCGCTCCTATTACATGTATGTGAGCAGTACTGCAGCCGCTCCCTGTACACTGTATAGCGGTGTTCTGGGGGCTGCTCCGCTCCTATTACATGTATGTGAGCAGTACTGCAGCCGCTCCCTGTACACTGTATAGCGGTGTTCTGGGGGCTGCGGCCCTCCTATTACATGTATGTGAGCAGTACTGCAGGTGCTCCCTGTACACTGTATAGCGGTGTTCTGGGGGCTGCTCCGCTCCTATTACATGTATGTGAGCAGTACTGCAGGCGCTCCCTGTACACTGTATAGCTGTGTTCTGGGGGCTGCGGCCCTCCTATTACATGTATGTGAGCAGTACTGCAGGCGCTCCCTGTACACTGTATAGCGGTGTTCTGGGGGCTGCTCCGCTCTTATTACATGTATGTGAGCAGTACTGCAGGCGCTCCCTGTACACTGTATAGCGGTGTTCTGGGGGCTGCTCCGCTCTTATTACATGTATGTGAGCAGTACTGCAGGCGCTCCCTGTACACTGTATAGCGGTGTTCTGAGGGCTGCTCCGCTCCTATTACATGTATGTGAGCAGTACTGCAGGCGCTCCCTGTACACTGTATAGCGGTGTTCTGGGGGCTGCGGCCCTCCTATTACATGTATGTGAGCAGTACTGCAGCCACTCCCTGTACACTGTATAGCGGTGTTCTGGGGGCTGCGGCCCTCCTATTACATGTATGTGAGCAGTACTGCAGGCGCTCCCTGTACACTGTATAGCGGTGTTCAGGGGGCTGCTCCGCTCTTATTACATGTATGTGAGCAGTACTGCAGGCGCTCCCTGTACACTGTATAGCGGTGTTCTGGGGGCTGCGGCCCTCCTATTACATGTATGTGAGCAGTACTGCAGGCGCTCCCTGTACACTGTATAGCGGTGTTCTGGGGGCTGCTCCGCTCCTATTACATGTATGTGAGCAGTAGTGCAGGCGCTCCCTGTACACTGTATAGCGGTGTTCTGGGGGCTGCGGCCCTCCTATTACATGTATGTGAGCAGTAGTGCAGGCGCTCCCTGTACACTGTATAGCGGTGTTCTGGGGGCTGCTCCGCTCCTATTACATGTATGTGAGCAGTACTGCAGGCGCTCCCTGTACACTGTATAGCGGTGTTCTGGGGGCTGCGGCCCTCCTATTACATGTATGTGAGCAGTACTGCAGGCGCTCCCTGTACACTGTATAGCGGTGTTCTGGGGGCTGCTCCGCTCCTATTACATGTATGTGAGCAGTACTGCAGGCGCTCCCTGTACACTGTATAGCGGTGTTCTGGGGGCTGCTCCCCTCCTATTACATGTATGTGAGCAGTACTGCAGGCGCTCCCTGTACACTGTATAGCGGTGTTCTGGGGGCTGCGGCCCTCCTATAACATGTATGTGAGCAGTACTGCAGGCGCTCCCTGTACACTGTATAGCGGTGTTCTGGGGGCTGCTCCGCTCCTATTACTTGTATGTGAGCAGTACTGCAGGCGCTCCCTGTACACTGTATAGCGGTGTTCTGGGGGCTGCGGCCCTCCTATTACATGTATGTGAGCAGTACTGCAGGCGCTCCCTGTACACTGTATGGCGGTGTTCTGGGGGCTGCGGCCCTCCTATTACATGTATGTGAGCAGTACTGCAGGCACTCCCTGTACACTGTATAGCGGTGTTCTGGAGGCTGCGGCCCTCCTATTACATGTATGTGAGCAGTACTGCAGCCGCTCCATGTACACTGTATAGCGGTGTTCTGGGGGCTGCTCAGCTCCTATTACATGTATGTGAGCAGTACTGCAGCCGCTCCCTGTACACTGTATAGCGGTGTTCTGGGGGCTGCGGCCCTACTATTACATGTATGTGAGCAGTACTGCAGGCGCTCCCTGTACACTGTATAGCGGTGTTCTGGGGGCTGCGGCCCTCCTATTACATGTATGTGAGCAGTACTGCAGGCGCTCCCTGTACACTTTATAGCGGTGTTCTGGGGGCTGCTCCGCTCCTATTACATGTATGTGAGCAGTACTGCAGGCGCTTCCTGTACACTGTATAGCGGTGTTCAGGGGGCTGCTCCGCTCCTATTACATGTATGTGAGCAGTACTGCAGGCGCTCCCTGTACACTGTATAGCGGTGTTCTGGGGGCTGCGGCCCTCCTATTACATGTATGTGAGCAGTACTGCAGGCGCTCCCTGTACACTGTATAGCGGTGTTCTGGAGGCTGCTCCTCTCCTATTACATGTATGTGAGCAGTACTGCAGGCGCTCCCTGTACACTGTATAGCGGTGTTCTGGGGGCTGCTCCGCTCCTATTACATGTATGTGAGCAGTACTGCAGGCGCTCCCTGTACACTGTATAGCGGTGTTCTGGGGGCTGCGGCCCTCCTATTACATGTATGTGAGCAGTACTGCAGGCGCTCCCTGTACACTGTATAGCGGTGTTCTGGGGGCTGCGGCCCTCCTATTACATGTATGTGAGCAGTACTGCAGGCGCTCCCTGTACACTGTATAGCGGTGTTCTGGGGGCTGCTCCGCTCCTATTACATGTATGTGAGCAGTACTGCAGGCGCTCCCTGTACACTGTATAGCGGTGTTCTGGGGGCTGCGGCCCTCCTATTACATGTATGTGAGCAGTACTGCAGGCGCTCCCTGTACACTGTATAGCGGTGTTCTGGGGGCTGCGGCCCTCCTATTACATGTATGTGAGCAGTACTGCAGGCGCTCGCTGTACACTGTATAGCGGTGTTCTTGGGGCTGCTCCGCTCCTATTACATGTATGTGAGCAGTACTGCAGGCGCTCCCTGTACACTGTATAGCGGTGTTCTGGGGGCTGCTCCGCTCCTATTACATGTATGTGAGCAGTACTGCAGGCGCTCCCTGTACACTGTATAGCGGTGTTCTGGGGGCTGCGGCCCTCCTATTACATGTATGTGAGCAGTACTGCAGGCGCTCCCTGTACACTGTATAGCGGTGTTCTGGGGGCTGCTCCGCTCCTATTACATGTATGTGAGCAGTACTGCAGGTGCTCCCTGTACACTGTATAGCGGTGTTCTGGGGGCTGCTCCGCTCCTATTACATGTATGTGAGCAGTACTGCAGGCGCTCCCTGTACACTGTATAGTGGTGTTCTGGGGGCTGCTCCGCTCCTATTACATGTATGTGAGCAGTACTGCAGGTGCTCCCTGTACACTGTATAGCGGTGTTCTGGGGGCTGCTCCGCTCCTATTACATGTATGTGAGCAGTACTGCAGGCGCTCCCTGTACACTGTATAGCGGTGTTCTGGGGGCTGCGGCCCTCCTATTACATGTATGTGAGCAGTACTGCAGGCGCTCCCTGTACACTGTATAGCGGTGTTCTGGGGGCTGCGGCCCTCCTATTACATGTATGTGAGCAGTACTGCAGGCGCTCCCTGTACACTGTATAGCGGTGTTCTGGGGGCTGCGGCCCTCCTATTACATGTATGTGAGCAGTACTGCAGGCGCGCCCTGTACACTGTATAGCGGTGTTCTGGAGGCTGCGGCCCTCCTATTACATGTATACGAGCAGTACTGCAGGCGCTCCCTGTACACTGTATAGCGGTGTTCTGGAGGCTGCTCCGCTCCTATTACATGTATGTGAGCAGTACTGCAGGCGCTCCCTGTACACTGTATAGCGGTGTTCTGGGGGCTGCTCCGCTCCTATTACATGTATGTGAGCAGTACTGCAGGCGCTCCCTGTACACTGTATAGCGGTGTTCTGGGGGCTGCGGCCCTCCTATTACATGTATGTGAGCAGTACTGCAGGCGCTCCCTGTACACTGTATAGCGGTGTTCTGGGGGCTGCTCCGCTCCTATTACATGTATGTGAGCAGTACTGCAGCCGCTCCCTGTACACTGTATAGCAGTGTTCTGGGGGCTGCGGCCCTCCTATTACATGTATGTGAGCAGTACTGCAGGCGCTCCCTGTACACTTTATAGCGGTGTTCTGGGGGCTGCTCCGCTCCTATTACATGTATGTGAGCAGGACTGCAGGCGCTCCCTGTACACTGTATAGCGGTGTTCTGGGGGCTGCTCCGCTCCTATTACATGTATGTGAGCAGTACTGCAGGCGCTCGCTGTACACTGTATAGCGGTGTTCTGGGGGCTGCTCCGCTCCTATTACATGTATGTGAGCAGTACTGCAGGCGTTCCCTGTACACCGTATAGCGGTGTTCTGGGGGCTGCTCCGCTCCTATTACATGTATGTGAGCAGTACTGCAGCCGCTCCCTGTACACTGTATAGCGGTGTTCTGGGGGCTGCGGCCCTCCTATTACATGTATGTGAGCAGTACTGCAGGCGCTCCCTGTACACTGTATAGCGGTGTTCTGGGGGCTGCGGCCCTCCTATTACATGTATGTGAGCAGTACTGCAGGCGCTCCCTGTACACTGTATAGCGGTGTTCTGGGGGCTGCGGCCCTCCTATTACATGTATGTGAGCAGTACTGCAGGCGCTCCCTGTACACTGTATAGCGGTGTTCTGGGGGCTGCTCCGCTCCTATTACATGTATGTGAGCAGTACTGCAGGCGCTCCCTGTACACTGTATAGCGGTGTTCTGGGGGCTGCGGTCCTCCTATTACATGTATGTGAGCAGTACTGCAGGCGCTCCCTGTACACTGTATAGCGGTGTTCTGGGGGCTGCTCCGCTCCTATTACATGTATGTGAGCAGTACTGCAGGCGCTCCCTGTACACTGTATAGCTGTGTTCTGGGGGCTGCGGCCCTCCTATTACATGTATGTGAGCAGTACTGCAGGCGCTCCCTGTACACTGTATAGCGGTGTTCTGGGGGCTGCTCCGCTCCTATTACTTGTATGTGAGCAGTACTGCAGGCGCTCCCTGTACACTGTATAGCGGTGTTCTGGGGGCTGCTCCGCTCCTATTACATGTATGTGAGCAGTACTGCAGGTGCTCCCTGTACACTGTATAGCGGTGTTCTGGGGGCTGCGGCCCTCCTATTACATGTATGTGAGCAGTACTGCAGGCGCTCCCTGTACACTGTATAGCGGTGTTCTGGGGGCTGCGGCCTTCCTATTACATGTATGTGAGCAGTACTGCAGGCGCTCCCTGTACACTGTATAGCGGTGTTCTGGGGGCTGCGGCCCTCCTATTACATGTATGTGAGCAGTACTGCAGCCCCTCCCTGTACACTTTATAGCGGTGTTCTGGGGGCTGCTCCGCTCTTATTACATGTATGTGAGCAGTACTGCAGGCGCTTCCTGTACACTGTATTGCGGTGTTCTGGGGGCTGCTCCGCTCCTATTACATGTATGTGAGCAGTACTGCAGCCGCTCCCTGTACACTGTATAGCGGTGTTCTGGGGGCTGCGGCCCTCCTATTACATGTATGTGAGCAGCACTGCAGGCGCTCCCTGTACACTGTATAGCGGTGTTCTGGAGGCTGCTCCTCTCCTATTACATGTATGTGAGCAATACTGCAGGCGCTCCCTGTACACTGTATAGCGGTGTTCTGGGGGCTGCTCCGCTCCTATTACATGTATGTGAGCAGTACTGCAGGCGCTCCCTGTACACTGTATAGCGGTGTTCTGGGGGCTGCGGCCCTCCTATTACATGTATGTGAGCAGTACTGCAGGCGCTCCCTGTACACTGTATAGCGGTGTTCTGGGGGGCTGCTCCGCTCCTATTACATGTATGTGAGCAGTACTGCAGCCGCTCCCTGTACACTGTATAGCAGTGTTCTGGGGGCTGCGGCCCTCCTATTACATGTATGTGAGCAGTACTGCAGGCGCTCGCTGTACACTGTATAGCGGTGTTCTGGGGGCTGCGGCCCTCTTATTACATGTATGTGAGCAGTACTGCAGGCGCTCCCTGTACACTGTATAGCGGTGTTCTGGGGGCTGCGGCCCTCCTATTACATGTATGTGAGCAGTACTGCAGGCGCTCCCTGTACACTGTATAGCGGTGTTCTGGGGGCTGCTCCGCTCCTATTACATGTATGTGAGCAGTACTGCAGGCGCTCCCTGTACACTGTATAGCGGTGTTGTGGGGGCTGCTCCGCTCCTATTACATGTATGTGAGCAGTACTGCAGGTGCTCCCTGTACACTGTATAGCGGTGTTCTGGGGGCTGCGGCCCTCCTATTACATGTATGTGAGCAGTACTGCAGGCGCTCCCTGTACACTGTATAGCGGTGTTCTGGGGGCTGCTCCGCTCCTATTACATGTATGTGAGCAGTATTGCAGGCGCTCCCTGTACACTGTGTAGCGGTGTTCTGGGGGCTGCGGCCCTCCTATTACATGTATGTGAGCAGTACTGCAGGCGCTCCCTGTACACTGTATAGCGGTGTTCTGGGGGCTGCTCCGCTCCTATTACTTGTATGTGAGCAGTACTGCAGGCGCTCCCTGTACACTGTATAGCGGTGTTCTGGGGGCTGCTCCGCTCCTATTACATGTATGTGAGCAGTACTGCAGGTGCTCCCTGTACACTGTATAGCGGTGTTCTGGGGGCTGCGGCCCTCCTATTACATGTATGTGAGCAGTACTGCAGGCGCTCCCTGTACACTGTATAGCGGTGTTCTGGGGGCTGCGGCCCTCCTATTACATGTATGTGAGCAGTACTGCAGGCGCTCCCTGTACACTGTATAGCGGTGTTCTGGGGGCTGCGGCCCTCCTATTACATGTATGTGAGCAGTACTGCAGGCGCTCCCTGTACACTGTATAGCGGTGTTCTGGGGGCTGCGGCCCTCCTATTACATGTATGTGAGCAGTACTGCAGCCGCTCCCTGTACACTTTATAGCGGTGTTCTGGGGGCTGCTCCGCTCCTATTACATGTATGTGAGCAGTACTGCAGGCGCTTCCTGTACACTGTATAGCGGTGTTCTGGGGGCTGCTCCGCTCCTATTACATGTATGTGAGCAGTACTGCAGCCGCTCCCTGTACACTGTATAGCGGTGTTCTGGAGGCTGCTCCGCTCCTATTACATGTATGTGAGCAGTACTGCAGGCGCTCCCTGTACACTGTATAGCGGTGTTCTGGGGGCTGCGGCCCTCCTATTACATGTATGTGAGCAGCACTGCAGGCGCTCCCTGTACACTGTATAGCGGTGTTCTGGAGGCTGCTCCTCTCCTATTACATGTATGTGAGCAATACTGCAGGCGCTCCCTGTACACTGTATAGCGGTGTTCTGGGGGGCTGCTCCGCTCCTATTACATGTATGTGAGCAGTACTGCAGGCGCTCCCTGTACACTGTATAGCGGTGTTCTGGGGGCTGCGGCCCTCCTATTACATGTATGTGAGCAGTACTGCAGGCGCTCCCTGTACACTGTATAGCGGTGTTCTGGGGGCTGCGGCCCTCCTATTACATGTATGTGAGCAGTACTGCAGGCGCTCCCTGTACACTGTATAGCGGTGTTCTGGGGGCTGCGGCCCTCCTATTACATGTATGTGAGCAGTACTGCAGGTGCTCCCTGTACACTGTATAGCGGTGTTCTGGGGGCTGCTCCGCTCCTATTACTTGTATGTGAGCAGTACTGCAGGCGCTCCCTGTACACTGTATAGCGGTGTTCTGGGGGGCTGCTCCGCTCCTATTACATGTATGTGAGCAGTACTGCAGCCGCTCCCTGTACACTGTATAGCAGTGTTCTGGGGGCTGCGGCCCTCCTATTACATGTATGTGAGCAGTACTGCAGGCGCTCCCTGTACACTGTATAGCGGTGTTCTGGGGGGCTGCTCTGCTCCTATTACATGTATGTGAGCAGTACTGCAGGCGCTCCCTGTACACTGTATAGCGGTGTTCTGGGGGCTGCTCCGCTCCTATTACATGTATGTGAGCAGTACTGCAGCCGCTCCCTGTACACTGTATAGCGGTGTTCTGGGGGCTGCGGCCCTCCTATTACATGTATGTGAGCAGTACTGCAGGCGCTCCCTGTACACTGTATAGCGGTGTTCTGGGGGCTGCGGCCCTCCTATTACATGTATGTGAGCAGTACTGCAGGCGCTCCCTGTACACTGTATAGCGGTGTTCTGGGGGCTGCTCCGCTCCTATTACATGTATGTGAGCAGTACTGCAGGCGCTCCCTGTACACTGTATAGCGGTGTTCTGGGGGCTGCTCCGCTCCTATTACATGTATGTGAGCAGTACTGCAGGTGCTCCCTGTACACTGTATAGCGGTGTTCTGGGGGCTGCGGCCCTCCTATTACATGTATGTGAGCAGTACTGCAGGCGCTCCCTGTACACTGTATAGCGGTGTTCTGGGGGCTGTGGCCCTCCTATTACATGTATGTGAGCAGTACTGCAGGCGCTCCCTGTACACTGTATAGCGGTGTTCTGGGGGGCTGCGGCCCTCCTATTACATGTATGTGAGCAGTACTGCAGGCGCTCCCTGTACACTGTATAGCGGTGTTCTGGCGGCTGCTCCGCTCCTATTACTTGTATGTGAGCAGTACTGCAGGCGCTCCCTGTACACTGTATAGCGGTGTTCTGGGGGCTGCTCCGCTCCTATTACATGTATGTGAGCAGTACTGCAGGTGCTCCCTGTACACTGTATAGCGGTGTTCTGGGGGCTGCGGCCCTCCTATTACATGTATGTGAGCAGTACTGCAGGCGCTCCCTGTACACTGTATAGCGGTGTTCTGGGGGCTGCGGCCCTCCTATTACATGTATGTGAGCAGTACTGCAGGCGCTCCCTGTACACTGTATAGCGGTGTTCTGGGGGCTGCGGCCCTCCTATTACATGTATGTGAGCAGTACTGCAGGCGCTCCCTGTACACTGTATAGCGGTGTTCTGGGGGCTGCGGCCCTCCTATTACATGTATGTGAGCAGTACTGCAGGCGCGCCCTGTACACTGTATAGCGGTGTTCTGGAGGCTGCGGCCCTCCTATTACATGTATACGAGCAGTACTGCAGGCGCTCCCTGTACACTGTATAGCGGTGTTCTGGAGGCTGCTCCGCTCCTATTACATGTATGTGAGCAGTACTGCAGGCGCTCCCTGTACACTGTATAGCGGTGTTCTGGGGGCTGCTCCGCTCCTATTACATGTATGTGAGCAGTACTGCAGGCGCTCCCTGTACACTGTATAGCGGTGTTCTGGGGGCTGCGGCCCTCCTATTACATGTATGTGAGCAGTACTGCAGGCGCTCCCTGTACACTGTATAGCGGTGTTCTGGGGGCTGCTCCGCTCCTATTACATGTATGTGAGCAGTACTGCAGCCGCTCCCTGTACACTGTATAGCAGTGTTCTGGGGGCTGCGGCCCTCCTATTACATGTATGTGAGCAGTACTGCAGGCGCTCCCTGTACACTTTATAGCGGTGTTCTGGGGGCTGCTCCGCTCCTATTACATGTATGTGAGCAGGACTGCAGGCGCTCCCTGTACACTGTATAGCGGTGTTCTGGGGGCTGCTCCGCTCCTATTACATGTATGTGAGCAGTACTGCAGGCGCTCGCTGTACACTGTATAGCGGTGTTCTGGGGGCTGCTCCGCTCCTATTACATGTATGTGAGCAGTACTGCAGGCGTTCCCTGTACACCGTATAGCGGTGTTCTGGGGGCTGCTCCGCTCCTATTACATGTATGTGAGCAGTACTGCAGCCGCTCCCTGTACACTGTATAGCGGTGTTCTGGGGGCTGCGGCCCTCCTATTACATGTATGTGAGCAGTACTGCAGGCGCTCCCTGTACACTGTATAGCGGTGTTCTGGGGGCTGCGGCCCTCCTATTACATGTATGTGAGCAGTACTGCAGGCGCTCCCTGTACACTGTATAGCGGTGTTCTGGGGGCTGCGGCCCTCCTATTACATGTATGTGAGCAGTACTGCAGGCGCTCCCTGTACACTGTATAGCGGTGTTCTGGGGGCTGCTCCGCTCCTATTACATGTATGTGAGCAGTACTGCAGGCGCTCCCTGTACACTGTATAGCGGTGTTCTGGGGGCTGCGGTCCTCCTATTACATGTATGTGAGCAGTACTGCAGGCGCTCCCTGTACACTGTATAGCGGTGTTCTGGGGGCTGCTCCGCTCCTATTACATGTATGTGAGCAGTACTGCAGGCGCTCCCTGTACACTGTATAGCTGTGTTCTGGGGGCTGCGGCCCTCCTATTACATGTATGTGAGCAGTACTGCAGGCGCTCCCTGTACACTGTATAGCGGTGTTCTGGGGGCTGCTCCGCTCCTATTACTTGTATGTGAGCAGTACTGCAGGCGCTCCCTGTACACTGTATAGCGGTGTTCTGGGGGCTGCTCCGCTCCTATTACATGTATGTGAGCAGTACTGCAGGTGCTCCCTGTACACTGTATAGCGGTGTTCTGGGGGCTGCGGCCCTCCTATTACATGTATGTGAGCAGTACTGCAGGCGCTCCCTGTACACTGTATAGCGGTGTTCTGGGGGCTGCGGCCTTCCTATTACATGTATGTGAGCAGTACTGCAGGCGCTCCCTGTACACTGTATAGCGGTGTTCTGGGGGCTGCGGCCCTCCTATTACATGTATGTGAGCAGTACTGCAGCCCCTCCCTGTACACTTTATAGCGGTGTTCTGGGGGCTGCTCCGCTCTTATTACATGTATGTGAGCAGTACTGCAGGCGCTTCCTGTACACTGTATAGCGGTGTTCTGGGGGCTGCTCCGCTCCTATTACATGTATGTGAGCAGTACTGCAGCCGCTCCCTGTACACTGTATAGCGGTGTTCTGGGGGCTGCGGCCCTCCTATTACATGTATGTGAGCAGCACTGCAGGCGCTCCCTGTACACTGTATAGCGGTGTTCTGGAGGCTGCTCCTCTCCTATTACATGTATGTGAGCAATACTGCAGGCGCTCCCTGTACACTGTATAGCGGTGTTCTGGGGGCTGCTCCGCTCCTATTACATGTATGTGAGCAGTACTGCAGGCGCTCCCTGTACACTGTATAGCGGTGTTCTGGGGGCTGCGGCCCTCCTATTACATGTATGTGAGCAGTACTGCAGGCGCTCCCTGTACACTGTATAGCGGTGTTCTGGGGGGCTGCTCCGCTCCTATTACATGTATGTGAGCAGTACTGCAGCCGCTCCCTGTACACTGTATAGCAGTGTTCTGGGGGCTGCGGCCCTCCTATTACATGTATGTGAGCAGTACTGCAGGCGCTCGCTGTACACTGTATAGCGGTGTTCTGGGGGCTGCGGCCCTCCTATTACATGTATGTGAGCAGTACTGCAGGCGCTCCCTGTACACTGTATAGCGGTGTTCTGGGGGCTGCGGCCCTCCTATTACATGTATGTGAGCAGTACTGCAGGCGCTCCCTGTACACTGTATAGCGGTGTTCTGGGGGCTGCTCCGCTCCTATTACATGTATGTGAGCAGTACTGCAGGCGCTCCCTGTACACTGTATAGCGGTGTTGTGGGGGCTGCTCCGCTCCTATTACATGTATGTGAGCAGTACTGCAGGTGCTCCCTGTACACTGTATAGCGGTGTTCTGGGGGCTGCGGCCCTCCTATTACATGTATGTGAGCAGTACTGCAGGCGCTCCCTGTACACTGTATAGCGGTGTTCTGGGGGCTGCTCCGCTCCTATTACATGTATGTGAGCAGTATTGCAGGCGCTCCCTGTACACTGTGTAGCGGTGTTCTGGGGGCTGCGGCCCTCCTATTACATGTATGTGAGCAGTACTGCAGGCGCTCCCTGTACACTGTATAGCGGTGTTCTGGGGGCTGCTCCGCTCCTATTACTTGTATGTGAGCAGTACTGCAGGCGCTCCCTGTACACTGTATAGCGGTGTTCTGGGGGCTGCTCCGCTCCTATTACATGTATGTGAGCAGTACTGCAGGTGCTCCCTGTACACTGTATAGCGGTGTTCTGGGGGCTGCGGCCCTCCTATTACATGTATGTGAGCAGTACTGCAGGCGCTCCCTGTACACTGTATAGCGGTGTTCTGGGGGCTGCGGCCCTCCTATTACATGTATGTGAGCAGTACTGCAGGCGCTCCCTGTACACTGTATAGCGGTGTTCTGGGGGCTGCGGCCCTCCTATTACATGTATGTGAGCAGTACTGCAGGCGCTCCCTGTACACTGTATAGCGGTGTTCTGGGGGCTGCGGCCCTCCTATTACATGTATGTGAGCAGTACTGCAGCCGCTCCCTGTACACTTTATAGCGGTGTTCTGGGGGCTGCTCCGCTCCTATTACATGTATGTGAGCAGTACTGCAGGCGCTTCCTGTACACTGTATAGCGGTGTTCTGGGGGCTGCTCCGCTCCTATTACATGTATGTGAGCAGTACTGCAGCCGCTCCCTGTACACTGTATAGCGGTGTTCTGGAGGCTGCTCCGCTCCTATTACATGTATGTGAGCAGTACTGCAGGCGCTCCCTGTACACTGTATAGCGGTGTTCTGGGGGCTGCGGCCCTCCTATTACATGTATGTGAGCAGCACTGCAGGCGCTCCCTGTACACTGTATAGCGGTGTTCTGGAGGCTGCTCCTCTCCTATTACATGTATGTGAGCAATACTGCAGGCGCTCCCTGTACACTGTATAGCGGTGTTCTGGGGGCTGCTCCGCTCCTATTACATGTATGTGAGCAGTACTGCAGGCGCTCCCTGTACACTGTATAGCGGTGTTCTGGGGGCTGCGGCCCTCCTATTACATGTATGTGAGCAGTACTGCAGGCGCTCCCTGTACACTGTATAGCGGTGTTCTGGGGGCTGCGGCCCTCCTATTACATGTATGTGAGCAGTACTGCAGGCGCTCCCTGTACACTGTATAGCGGTGTTCTGGGGGCTGCGGCCCTCCTATTACATGTATGTGAGCAGTACTGCAGGTGCTCCCTGTACACTGTATAGCGGTGTTCTGGGGGCTGCTCCGCTCCTATTACTTGTATGTGAGCAGTACTGCAGGCGCTCCCTGTACACTGTATAGCGGTGTTCTGGGGGCTGCTCCGCTCCTATTACATGTATGTGAGCAGTACTGCAGCCGCTCCCTGTACACTGTATAGCAGTGTTCTGGGGGCTGCGGCCCTCCTATTACATGTATGTGAGCAGTACTGCAGGCGCTCCCTGTACACTGTATAGCGGTGTTCTGGGGGCTGCTCTGCTCCTATTACATGTATGTGAGCAGTACTGCAGGCGCTCCCTGTACACTGTATAGCGGTGTTCTGGGGGCTGCTCCGCTCCTATTACATGTATGTGAGCAGTACTGCAGCCGCTCCCTGTACACTGTATAGCGGTGTTCTGGGGGCTGCGGCCCTCCTATTACATGTATGTGAGCAGTACTGCAGGCGCTCCCTGTACACTGTATAGCGGTGTTCTGGGGGCTGCGGCCCTCCTATTACATGTATGTGAGCAGTACTGCAGGCGCTCCCTGTACACTGTATAGCGGTGTTCTGGGGGCTGCTCCGCTCCTATTACATGTATGTGAGCAGTACTGCAGGCGCTCCCTGTACACTGTATAGCGGTGTTCTGGGGGCTGCTCCGCTCCTATTACATGTATGTGAGCAGTACTGCAGGTGCTCCCTGTACACTGTATAGCGGTGTTCTGGGGGCTGCGGCCCTCCTATTACATGTATGTGAGCAGTACTGCAGGCGCTCCCTGTACACTGTATAGCGGTGTTCTGGGGGCTGTGGCCCTCCTATTACATGTATGTGAGCAGTACTGCAGGCGCTCCCTGTACACTGTATAGCGGTGTTCTGGGGGCTGCGGCCCTCCTATTACATGTATGTGAGCAGTACTGCAGGCGCTCCCTGTACACTGTATAGCGGTGTTCTGGCGGCTGCTCCGCTCCTATTACTTGTATGTGAGCAGTACTGCAGGCGCTCCCTGTACACTGTATAGCGGTGTTCTGGGGGCTGCTCCGCTCCTATTACATGTATGTGAGCAGTACTGCAGGTGCTCCCTGTACACTGTATAGCGGTGTTCTGGGGGCTGCGGCCCTCCTATTACATGTATGTGAGCAGTACTGCAGGCGCTCCCTGTACACTGTATAGCGGTGTTCTGGGGGCTGCGGCCCTCCTATTACATGTATGTGAGCAGTACTGCAGCCGCTCCCTGTACACTGTATAGCGGTGTTCTGGGGGGCTGCTCCGCTGCTATTACATGTATGTGAGCAGTACTGCAGCCGCTCCCTGTACACTGTATAGCGGTGTGCTGGGGGCTGCTCCGCTCCTATTACATGTGTGTGAGCAGTACTGCAGCCGCTCCCTGTACACTGTATAGCGGTGTTCTGGGGGCTGCTCCGCTGCTATTACATGTATGTGAGCAGTACTGCAGGCGCTCCCTGTACACTGTATAGCGGTGTTCTGGGGGCTGCGGCCCTCCTATTACATGTATGTGAGCAGTACTGCAGGCGCTCCCTGTACACTGTATAGCGGTGTTCTGGGGGCTGCGGCCCTCCTATTACATGTATGTGAGCAGTACTGCAGGCGCTCCCTGTACACTGTATAGTGGTGTTCTGGAGGCTGCTCCGCTCCTATTACATGTATGTGAGCAGTACTGCAGGCGCTCCCTGTACACTGTATAGTGGTGTTCTGGAGGCTGCTCCGCTCCTATTACATGTATGTGAGCAGTACTGCAGGCGCTCCCTGTACACTGTATAGCGGTGTTCTGGGGGCTGCGGCCCTCCTATTACATGTATGTGAGCAGTACTGCAGGCGCTCCCTGTACACTGTATAGTGGTGTTCTGGAGGCTGCTCCGCTCCTATTACATGTATGTGAGCAGTAGTGCAGGCGCTCCCTGTACACTGTATAGCGGTGTTCTGGGGGGCTGCTCCGCTCCTATTACATGTATGTGAGCAGTACTGCAGGTGCTCCCTGTACACTGTATAGCGGTGTTCTGGGGGCTGCTCCGCTCCTATTACATGTATGTGAGCAGTACTGCAGGCGCTCCCTGTACACTGTATAGGGGTGTTCTGGGGGCTGCTCCGCTCCTATTACATGTATGTGAGCAGTACTGCAGGCGCTCGCTGTACACTGTATAGCGGTGTTCTGGAGGCTGCTCCGCTCCTATTACATGTATGTGAGCAGTACTGCAGGCGCTCCCTGTACACTGTATAGCGGTGTTCTGGGGGCTGCGGCCCTCCTATTACATGTATGTGAGCAGTACTGCAGGCGCTCCCTGTACACTGTATAGCGGTGTTCTGGGGGCCGCGGCCCTCCTATTACATGTATGTGAGCAGTACTGCAGGCGCTCCCTGTACACTGTATAGCGGTGTTCTGGGGGCTGCTCCGCTCCTATTACATGTATGTGAGCAGTACTGCAGGCGCTCCCTGTACACTGTATAGCGGTGTTCTGGAGGCTGCTCCGCTCCTATTACATGTATGTGAGCAGTACTGCAGGCGCTCCCTGTACACTGTATAGCGGTGTTCTGGGGGCTGCTACGCTCCTATTACATGTATGTGAGCAGTACTGCAGGCGCTCCCTGTACACTGTATAGCGGTGTTCTGGGGTCTGCGGCCCTCCTATTACATGTATGTGAGCAGTACTGCAGGCGCTCCCTGTACACTGTATAGCGGTGTTCTGGGGGCTGCTCCGCTCCTATTACATGTATGTGAGCAGTACTGCAGGCGCTCCCTGTACACTGTATAGCGGTGTTCTGGGGGCTGCTCCGCTCCTATTACATGTATGTGAGCAGTACTGCAGGCGCTCCCTGTACACTGTATAGCGGTGTTCTGGAGGCTGCTCCGCTCCTATTACATGTATGTGAGCAGTACTGCAGGCGCTCCCTGTACACTGTATAGCGGTGTTCTGGGGGCTGCTCCGCTCCTATTACATGTATGTGAGCAGTACTGCAGGCGCTCCCTGTACACTGTATAGCGGTGTTCTGGGGGGCTGCTCCACTCCTATTACATGTATGTGAGCAGTACTGCAGGCGCTCCCTGTACACTGTATAGCGGTGTTCTGGGGGCTGCTCCGCTCCTATTACATGTATGTGAGCAGTACTGCAGGCGCTCCCTGTACACTGTATAGCGGTGTTCTGGGGGCTGCTCTGCTCCTATTACATGTATGTGAGCAGTAGTGCAGGTGCTCGCTGTACACTGTATAGCGGTGTTCTGGAGGCTGCTCTGCTCCTATTACATGTATGTGAGCAGTACTGCAGGCGCTCCCTGTACACTGTATAGCGGTGTTCTGGGGGCTGCTCCGCTCCTATTACATGTATGTGAGCAGTACTGCAGCCGCTCCCTGTACACTGTATAGCGGTGTTCTGGGGGCTGCTCCGCTCCTATTACATGTATGTGAGCAGTACTGCAGCCGCTCCCTGTACACTGTATAGCGGTGTTCTGGGGGCTGCTCCGCTCCTATTACATGTATGTGAGCAGTACTGCAGCCGCTCCCTGTACACTGTATAGCGGTGTTCTGGGGGCTGCTCCGCTCCTATTACATGTATGTGAGCAGTACTGCAGCCGCTCCCTGTACACTGTATAGCGGTGTTCTGGGGGCTGCTCCGCTCCTATTACATGTATGTGAGCAGTACTGCAGGCGCTCCCTGTACACTGTATAGCGGTGTTCTGGGGGCTGCGGCCCTCCTATTACATGTATGTGAGCAGTACTGCAGGCGCTCCCTGTACACTGTATAGCGGTGTTCTGGGGGCTGCTCCGCTCCTATTACATGTATGTGAGCAGTACTGCAGTTGCTCCCTGTACACTGTATAGCGGTGTTCTGGGGGCTGCTCCGCTCCTATTACATGTATGTGAGCAGTACTGCAGGCGCTCCCTGTACACTGTATAGCGGTGTTCTGGGGGCTGCTCCGCTCCTATTACTTGTATGTGAGCAGTACTGCAGGCGCTCCCTGTACACTGTATAGCGGTGTTCTGGGGGCTGCTCCGCTCCTATTACATGTATGTGAGCAGTACTGCAGGTGCTCCCTGTACACTGTATAGCGGTGTTCTGGGGGCTGCTCCGCTCCTATTACATGTATGTGAGCAGTACTGCAGGCGCTCCCTGTACACTGTATAGCGGTGTTCTGGGGGCTGCTCCGCTCCTATTACATGTATGTGAGCAGTACTGCAGGCGCTCCCTGTACACTGTATGGTGGTGTTCTGGGGGGCTGCTCCGCTCCTATTACATGTATGTGAGCAGTACTGCAGGCGCTCCCTGTACACTGTATAGCGGTGTTCTGGGGGCTGCTCCGCTCCTATTACATGTATGTGAGCAGTACTGCAGGCGCTCGCTGTACACTGTATAGCGGTGTTCTGGGGGCTGCGGCCCTCCTATTACATGTATGTGAGCAGTACTGCAGGCGCTCGCTGTACACTGTATAGCGGTGTTCTGGAGGCTGCTCCGCTCCTATTACATGTATGTGAGCAGTACTGCAGCCGCTCCCTGTACACTGTATAGCGGTGTTCTGGGGGCTGCTACGCTCCTATTACATGTATGTGAGCAGTACTGCAGGCGCTCCCTGTACACTGTATAGCGGTGTTCTGGGGGCTGCTCCGCTCCTATTACATGTATGTGAGCAGTACTGCAGGCGCTCCCTGTACACTGTATAGCGGTGTTCTGGGGGCTGCTCCGCTCCTATTACATGTATGTGAGCAGTACTGCAGGCGCTCCCTGTACACTGTATAGCGGTGTTCTGGGGGCTGCTCCGCTCCTATTACATGTATGTGAGCAGTACTGCAGGCGCTCCCTGTACACTGTATAGCGGTGTTCTGGGGGCTGCGGCCCTCCTATTACATGTATGTGAGCAGTACTGCAGTCGCTCCCTGTACACTGTATAGCGGTGTTCTGGGGGCTGCTCCGCTCCTATTACATGTATGTGAGCAGTACTGCAGCCGCTCCCTGTACACTGTATAGCGGTGTTCTGGGGGCTGCTCCGCTCCTATTACATGTATGTGAGCAGTACTGCAGGCGCTCCCTGTACACTGTATAGCGGTGTTCTGGAGGCTGCTCCGCTCCTATTACATGTATGTGAGCAGTACTGCAGGCGCTCCCTGTACACTGTATAGCGGTGTTCTGGGGGCTGCTCCGCTCCTATTACTTGTATGTGAGCAGTACTGCAGGCGCTCCCTGTACACTGTATAGCGGTGTTCTGGGGGCTGCGGCCCTCCTATTACATGTATGTGAGCAGTACTGCAGGTGCTCCCTGTACACTGTATAGCGGTGTTCTGGGGGCTGCTCCGCTCCTATTACTTGTATGTGAGCAGTACTGCAGGCGCTCCCTGTACACTGTATAGCGGTGTTCTGGGGGCTGCGGCCCTCCTATTACATGTATGTGAGCAGTACTGCAGGCGCTCCCTGTACACTGTATAGCGGTGTTCTGGGGGCTGCTCCGCTCCTATTACTTGTATGTGAGCAGTACTGCAGGCGCTCCCTGTACACTGTATAGCGGTGTTCTGGGGGCTGCGGCCCTCCTATTACATGTATGTGAGCAGTACTGCAGGCGCTCCCTGTACACTGTATAGCGGTGTTCTGGGGGCTGCTCCGCTCCTATTACTTGTATGTGCGCAGTACTGCAGGCGCTCCCTGTACACTGTATAGCGGTGTTCTGGGGGCTGCGGCCCTCCTATTACTTGTATGTGAGCAGTACTGCAGGCGCTCCCTGTACACTGTATAGCGGTGTTCTGGGGGCTGCGGCCCTCCTATTACATGTATGTGAGCAGTACTGCAGGCGCTCCCTGTACACTGTATAGCGGTGTTCTGGGGGCTGCGGCCCTCCTATTACATGTATGTGAGCAGTACTGCAGGCGCTCCCTGTACACTGTATAGCGGTGTTCTGGGGGATGCTCCGCTCCTATTACATGTATGTGAGCAGTACTGCAGGCGCTCCCTGTACACTGTATAGCGGTGTTCTGGGGGCTGCGGCCCTCCTATTACATGTATGTGAGCAGTACTGCAGGCGCTCCCTGTACACTGTATAGCGGTGTTCTGGGGGCTGCTCCGCTCCTATTACATGTATGTGAGCAGTACTGCAGGTGCTCCCTGTACACTGTATAGCCGTGTTCTGGGGGCTGCTCCGCTCCTATTACATGTATGTGAGCAGTACTGCAGGCGCTCCCTGTACACTGTATAGCGGTGTTCTGGGGGCTGCGGCCCTCCTATTACATGTATGTGAGCAGTACTGCAGGCGCTCCCTGTACACTGTATAGCGGTGTTCTGGGGGCTGCGGCCCTCCTATTACATGTATGTGAGCAGTACTGCAGGCGCTTCCTGTACACTGTATAGCGGTGTTCTGGGGGCTGCTCCGCTCCTATTACTTGTATGTGAGCAGTACTGCAGGCGCTCCCTGTACACTGTATAGCGGTGTTCTGGGGGCTGCTCAGCTCCTATTACATGTATGTGAGCAGTACTGCAGGCGCTCCCTGTACACTGTATAGCAGTGTTCTGGGGGCTGCGGCCCTCCTATTACATGTATGTGAGCAGTACTGCAGGCGCTCGCTGTACACTGTATAGCGGTGTTCTGGGGGCTGCTCCGCTCCTATTACATGTATGTGAGCAGTACTGCAGGCGCTCCCCTGTACACTGTATAGCGGTGTTCTGGAGGCTGCTCCGCTCCTATTACATGTATGTGAGCAGTAGTGCAGGCGCTCCCTGTACACTGTATTGCGGTGTTCTGGAGGCTGCTCCGCTCCTATTACATGTATGTGAGCAGTACTGCAGGCGCTCCCTGTACACTGTATAGCGGTGTTCTGGGGGCTGCGGCCCTCCTATTACATGTATGTGAGCAGTACTGCAGGTGCTCCCTGTACACTGTATAGCGGTGTTCTGGGGGCTGCGGCCCTCCTATTACATGTATGTGAGCAGTACTGCAGGCGCTCCCTGTACATTGTATAGCGGTGTTCTGGGGGCTGCGGCCCTCCTATTACATGTATGTGAGCAGTACTGCAGGCGCTCCCTGTACACTGTATAGCGGTGTTCTGGGGGCTGCTCCGCTCCTATTACATGTATGTGAGCAGTACTGCAGGCGCTCCCTGTACACTGTATAGCGGTGTTCTGGGGGCTGCGGCCCTCCTATTACATGTATGTGAGCAGTACTGCAGGCGCTCCCTGTACACTGTATAGCGGTGTTCTGGGGGCTGCTACGCTCCTATTACATGTATGTGAGCAGTACTGCAGGCGCTCCCTGTACACTGTATAGCGGTGTTCTGGAGGCTGCGGCCCTCCTATTACATGTATGTGAGCAGTACTGCAGGCGCTCCCTGTACACTGTATAGCGGTGTTCTGGAGGCTGCTCCGCTCCTATTACATGTATGTGAGCAGTACTGCAGGCGCTCCCTGTACACTGTATAGCGGTGTTCTGGGGGCTGCGGCCCTCCTATTACATGTATGTGAGCAGTACTGCAGGCGCTCCCTGTACACTGTATAGCGGTGTTCTGGGGGGCTGCGGCCCTCCTATTACATGTATGTGAGCAGTACTGCAGGCGCTCCCTGTACACTGTATAGCGGTGTTCTGGGGGCTGCGGCCCTCCTATTACATGTATGTGAGCAGTACTGCAGGCGCTCCCTGTACACTGTATAGCGGTGTTCTGGAGGCTGCTCCGCTCCTATTACATGTATGTGAGCAGTACTGCAGCCGCTCCCTGTACACTGTATAGCGGTGTTCTGGAGGCTGCGGCCCTCCTATTACATGTATGTGAGCAGTACTGCAGCCGCTCCCTGTACACTGTATAGCGGTGTTCTGGGGGCTGCGGCCCTCCTATTACATGTATGTGAGCAGTACTGCAGCTATATACTGTATACAGCATTGGGCGGGGCTCTGCTGGCAGTTATAATGTAGGAGGAGACTTTGTCAACTTTCACTTTCATTTCTTGGAGACAGAAGACGCTTCAGAGTAGGAGGAGGAGTACACGGAGAGGTGAGGGCCACAGAGAGGAGGGGGAGTACACGGAGATGTGAGGGCCACAGAGAGGAGAGGACACCGCGGGCAGAGCTCAGCATTGGGCTCAGTTCTCACTGCAGCGACTGTTTTATACTCAGTTCGTGTGACTGGAGCTACAGATAGAGACCGGAAGATAAAGGGTTAAAGTTCACAGCGGCGCCAGCCAGAGGCACAGCAGGTAACGGCCGAGCGGTCACTATGGTTACTGCCAGTCACAGTATACAGCGCCCCCTGCACTGCCAGTCACAGTATACAGCCCCCCCTGCACTGCCAGTCACAGTATACAGCCCCCCTGCGCTGCCAGTCACAGTATACAGCCCCCCTGCACTGCCAGTCACAGTATACAGCCCCCCCTGCACTGCCAGTCACAGTATACAGCCCCCCCTGCACTGCCAGTCACAGTATACAGCCCCCCCTGCACTGCCAGTCACAGTATACAGCCCCCCCTGCGCTGCCAGTCACAGTATACAGCCCCCCTGCGCTGCCAGTCACAGTATACAGCCCCCCCTGCACTGCCAGTCACAGTATACAGCCCCCCTGCACTGCCAGTCACAGTATACAGCCCCCCCTGCACTGCCAGTCACAGTATACAGCCCCCCCTGCACTGCCAGTCACAGTATACAGCCCCCCTGCGCTGCCAGTCACAGTATACAGCCCCCCTGCGCTGCCAGTCACAGTATACAGCCCCCCTGCACTGCCAGTCACAGTATACAGCCCCCCCTGCACTGCCAGTCACAGTATACAGCCCCCCTGCGCTGCCAGTCACAGTATACAGCCCCCCCTGCACTGCCAGTCACAGTATACAGCCCCCACTGCACTGCCAGTCACAGTATACAGCCCCCCCTGCACTGCCAGTCACAGTATACAGCCCCCCTGCACTGCCAGTCACAGTATACAGCCCCCCCTGCACTGCCAGTCACAGTATACAGCCCCCCTGCACTGCCAGTCACAGTATACAGCCCCCCTGCGCTGCCAGTCACAGTATACAGCCCCCCCTGCGCTGCCAGTCACAGTATACAGCCCCCCCTGCACTGCCAGTCACAGTATACAGCCCCCCCTGCACTGCCAGTCACAGTATACAGCCCCCCTGCGCTGCCAGTCACAGTATACAGCCCCCCCTGCACTGCCAGTCACAGTATACAGCCCCCACTGCACTGCCAGTCACAGTATACAGCCCCCCCCTGCACTGCCAGTCACAGTATACAGCCCCCCCCTGCACTGCCAGTCACAGTATACAGCCCCCCCTGCGCTGCCAGTCACAGTATACAGCCCCCCTGCGCTGCCAGTCACAGTATACAGCCCCCCCTGCATTGCCAGTCACAGTATACAGCCCCCCCTGCACTGCCAGTCACAGTATACAGCCCCCCTGCACTGCCAGTCACAGTATACAGCCCCCCCTGCGCTGCCAGTCACAGTATACAGCCCCCCTGCGCTGCCAGTCACAGTATACAGCCCCCCCTGCACTGCCAGTCACAGTATACAGCCCCCCCTGCACTGCCAGTCACAGTATACAGCGCCCCCTGCACTGCCAGTCACAGTATACAGCGCCCCCTGCGCTGCCAGTCACAGTATACAGCGCCCCCTGCGCTGCCAGTCACAGTATACAGCGCCTCCTGCGCTGCCAGTCTCAGTATACAGCGCCCCCTGCGCTGCCAGTCACAGTATACAGCCCCCCCTGCGCTGCCAGTCACAGTATACAGCCCCCCCTGCACTGCCAGTTACTGTATACAGCGCCCCCTGCACTGCCAGTCACAGTATACAGCGCCCCCCTGCGCTGCCAGTCACTATATATAGCGCCCCCTGCGCTGCCAGTCACAGTATACAGCGCCCCCTGCGCTGCCAGTCACAGTATACAGCCCCCCCTGCGCTGCCAGTCACAGTATACAGCCCCCCCTGCGCTGCCAGTCACAGTATACAGCGCCCCCTGCGCTGCCAGTCACAGTATACAGCCCCCCTGCGCTGCCAGTCACAGTATACAGCCCCCCCTGCGCTGCCAGTCACAGTATACAGCGCCCCCTGCGCTGCCAGTCACAGTATACAGCGTCCCCTGCGCTGCCAGTCACTGTATACAGCCCCCCCTGCGCTGCCAGTCACAGTATACAGCGCCCCCTGCACTGCCAGTCACAGTATACAGCGCCCCGTGCGCTGCCAGTCACAGTATACAGCACACCCTGCGCTGCCAGTCACTGTATACAGCGCCCCCTGCACTGCCAGTCACTCTGTATTCCTGATATTGGTGTAGGACTTGAAATCCTAGTGCCTTCTGTTAAAAATCAGAACGTCTTGGCAGGTTGTACTTGCCTTGTCAGTTATTCCCCCCCCCTGTAGATGGTATGGTCCATGCTCTGTATAATCTAGTGATTTCTCTTTTTGGACTAGACCAGGTGGGGTCATGGTTTTGATGGCTGACAGACGAGTTCTAGAAGTTTCCGGACTCCCCAGTCGCCTCTATGATGATGATTTGATCAGGGATAAGATTTTAATACACTTCCTGCGACGCAGAAATGGTGGTGGATGTGACGTCACCCCACGTTACCCCACGGAGGAGGAGGGCGTGGCCTTGCTGGTGTTTGAAGACGAGAAAGGTGACTTATTATATGCTAAGAATGTTTTAGTTTTAGTCTGACTTACCTCCAGGGCTATCTCCACCTTCACAGACAATATTTTATTGCCCCAATGTATATACAATTAGCAATGAAGAATCTTTGCAAATAGTTTTGACTAAAAATCTTCTCCTAATGTTTTGTGTCTAGAACTCTCACACAGACTTCTGTATCTCCATGGTAACAGACTACAGAACCCCCTTGTGTAGTCTGATTGTGCAGTTATTCCCATCACGTCCGGGCCCTGTGCGTCGCGCGGCTGCGTCCTGCCCCTGTGCATCGCGCGGCTGTCTGCGCCCCTGTGCGTCGTGCGGCTGTCTGCGCCCCTGTGCGTCGTGCGGCTGTCTGTGCCCCTGTGCATCGCGTGGCTGTCTGCGCCCCTGTGCGTCCACGCGGCTGCGTTCGGCCCCTGTGCGTCCACGCGGCTGCGTCCTGCCCCTGTGCATCGCGCGGCTGTCTGCGCCCCTGTATTCACACTCACCCCCCTCCCCATGACACCCCAGTAATTCTCATTTTATTATAGTGGCAAAGACGATCTTGAGCAGGACTCACACTCTGGTGATAAATGACCGTACCCACCCGCTGGAGGTGAGGCGTCCTCAGCCTCGCGCCTCCCAGGTAAGTGTCCACCAACCATTTACTGCTATCTGTTGTATATGACGCCATCTCTGCAGACTCCAGCACTATTCCTGTAGTCTAGAATCTGTTCTCTTTCTGGATTGTTTACAAAGGTGGATTCGGAAACTGTAAGTAAGGTGTAGTACGACTCCCATCATCCATCCTGGACTGCGCCACCCTCTTGTCTGACTTTTCCTTGGCTGGGATTTTACTGTTCACCATTTCCATGTACTGCTTGCTGTCAATGAATAGAAAGGTTTTGTCTACTCCCAGAAGCTGAAACATCATTTCAACCTGGTCCTGCTCACATAGCTGGGTGTACTAATCTCTGTCCGTGCTGCCCTAGACATTGTAGCGAACCCTCAGCTGTGTGATCCAGACTAGCTTGCTATGGGTTTTATTTGCGCAGAGATCATGGATATGGCGAGGAATTGAGACACAAAGTATATGATAAAGTTGCAGACTTTTTCATTCATTGTTTACATAGGACTGCGCAGTGTTAACCCTTTCCATTCTTTCTTGCTTTGCAGTTCTCCATGCCAGTTAAGACGTATTTACACACTTTATACTTCAGCAATGTCTCGGAGGTGAAGCAACTCCTGGAGCGACATGGGTTATCTGTATACCAGGAGAGCAGCGCCTTGCTTGGCATCAAAGGGGATTTCTGCGATCTGAGAAGATGTCGCCAGGACCTGCATAAGATCCTCGCCAGGCAGAATCTTACAGACAAAAACCTTTCTCCACCTGAACCTACAGCAAGTAAACGTCCACTATCTGAAGAGAGGAGCAGGCGAGCATCGCAGACTGTGAGCACCGCCACGGATCAGAGGTCGCCATCTTCATCCAGAGGACGACCTGAAGGAGCAGGACACGTAGCACAAGATAAGAACAATACTAGTCATCCAACCCAAACAGGTCCTCCTGAGTCCTCCACAAGATCAGCCCGAGCACCAACGCCGACACGTATCCAAAAAGTCTCCACCCCCAAATTGGTGCCCCACACCTTCCATTCAGACCCTGCCATCCTCCACTATGTAAAGACATTTAGACTGGAGAGGATTGATAAGATTCTGACACAATATAATGTTGATATGAAGGAAGACAATTGTGACGGCTTTACCAGCATCACATTGACCTCACTGTCACCATCACAGCCGGAACTCTTTGAAAAGGCCTGCAATGAAATGAAAAGATTGTTTGACCATTATAATAATCGTCTTCGAGACGGAAACATAGAATTGCCGACCAGCTCAAGGTACTCGAGAGAAGAAATCTCTAGAATGATGCAGACGGACTTACAGAAAAGAGAAGTCTGTTCAATGCCGGGGCCCAACAATTCGGTCTATGTGATCGGCCCTTCAGAAACAATTCTGAGCTTAATGCAGGAGTGGAAAGGAAGTCAAGGAGGTCAGGCACAGAATGTTAGAGAAGATTCAGGGTCCCCCCGATCCCCTGCTAGCCTAACCCAACGTTCCTCCCCAAGGACAGGGCCTCATGAGTCAAGATTAGCCAGAGCACCAACGCCAACACGTGTCGAAAAAGACTCTTACCCCAAACCATTGGCCCACTCCTTCCATGTAGACCCTGCAGTCCACACATATGTAAAGACGTTTAAAGAGGAGATGATAGATCAGATTGTCTTACAATGTAATGCTGATATGAAGGAAGACAATTGTGACGGCTTTACCAGCATCACATTGACCTCACTGTCACCATCGCAGCCGGTTTTGTTTAAATACAGCTGTGGTGAAATGAAAAACCTGTTTAGCTATTATAATAATTATCTTCGAGCAGAAAATATTGAGTTGCCGACCAGGTGGAATGAAGAAATGACTAGAAAATTCTGGGAACATTTACTGAGCCGTAATATCTGCCCTGTGCCAGGGGCCAACAACTCCCTGCAGATTATCGGCCCTCCAGATGCAATACTAAACTTTTTGCAAGAGTGGAAAGGAACTCAAGGTGGACTGGTACAAGATATCACAAAAGGTTCAGGTTCCCCCCGATCCCCCACCATCGGGATGGACAGTAACAACATGGCCGCAAATAGCAGGACCTCAACACAACCCGGGGAGCCAGATGGCAGGTCAAGAAGGCGCGAGGCCGGCCCTGATGCCCAGGGCAAAGGAAGGGAAAACCCACAAAATGGAGCAGGTTCTGGTAGAGGAAAGTCCTCGGGCAATCCCATAAGACCCTGGAGATGACCTCTTGTGATATCATTGTATGGAGTGCATAGGGCAGCTGCAGGGATGTCAAAGTCCCTACAAGTAACACGGGTCAAAGACCAGAGTCACCTGTGCGCTGCTCAAGAGGACTAGGAGAGGAGACAAATTTTAGCTCATTGGCCCTATGGTTGTGATATCGAAACCTGGGGCCCCTATCCACGTAGTATAGAACCTTTATGTATCACATGTATACATTTCGGGTTTTCTGGTATGTATTGTAGCAGAGTAGTACTATGGGTGTAAACTGCAGTCCTATGTAACACTGTTATCTGTAGTGATAGAATCTATTACTACATAGGACTGCAGGCGACCTCTACTATATTATTTGTATCCACAAAGCTCGGGGACTGAGCGTGACATCTGTAGTATTTGTGCCCACAGAGCGCTGTGTTTTACCTGCGGTGTTACATGGGACTGACTGCAGCTCTTATTATGGTAATTCAGATCTGTTACAGACCAATAAATAATCCCTGGTGTGCAGTTTTTTGTCACATGACTACAGAAGTTCCTATTAGTACGGCCCTTTTGGCGACCTGGCGAGTTTACTGACTTCGACTTTTTCTGTAACTCGACCAGCGCTGACTATCTTGACTTGGCTAGTAGTGGAGATGGGTGAGGAGGGCGCCATGGCACGGGGTCTGGGGGGTGAGTCTCCGCCAAGTTTAGCTTGTCCCAACCAAAAAGGGGATGGAGATTTCATGGCAGGTGGGTGTTCCTCTCAGGTCGGGAAAGGACGTCATTGAAAATGTTTGGTAATTTTGCATCAGCTCAGCAAACCAAAAAACCCAGAAATCTCAGGGTGGCGCTATCCAATTATAATCCAAGAGAAAGGACCCCCGCCATGTCACTACACACAGGGGCCTTTATGGGGAAGATTTATTAAAATAGTCTACAAGCAAAACTTTTAGTTAACCATAGCAACCAATCAAAACCGATAGAAACTAATCAGAGCACATAGCAACCAATCGCAGCGCTGCTTTTATTTTTCAAAAGGAGAATAAAAAAGCTATGACGTGATTGGTTGCTATGGGTTGTGATTGGTTGCTATGGACAACTTAGACAGTTTTGCTATTAGACTATATTAATAAATCTGTCCCTATACATTCTGTATAGTAACCCATCACCAGGGTTATGTACCTGCCCATAGCAACCAATCGCAGATGAGCTTTCATTTACCAACCTGTATTTCTAAATTGAAAACTGAGTTCTGATTGGTTGTGAACAGCTGGGATTAGGAAATGAAAGCTTTAATTTGTTTGGTTGCCAAGGGTAACGAGGCCTGTTATCCTCAGAGCCTGCTCAGCCTATGTGGTGGTATCTCCTGTTCTCCTATAGATATTCATGGCAGCCGGGCCAGGGGTAGAAGGAGATCCCCACAAACCTCTCTGCCCTGTGCCTGTGACCTCTGCTCATTGTCCTGGGGGTAATTATTATTAGTTTAACCCCTTTAAGGATGCAGCAATTTTGGCCTACATATAAAATATAAACTTTATTCCTTTTTTTCCTTTGAACCAGATAACAAAGCCGCTATTTTGGGGTGTTTCTTGTCATTTTGAGGCCCTCCACATTGTCCCGTGAAGTAAACTCAGCCGCGCCTTTACCCCGCTCCACATTCAATCTGAGCACAGGCTGAGCGAGGTCTGGACTGGTGACGGTCAGAGAAGTGAATGCGAGCGCCGGCCGTCACCAGCCCAGCCCACACTCAGAATGGCTGCGCTCACACTCAATGTGGAGCGGGGTAAAGGTGCAGCTAAGAACCCCTTACATGTTCAATAGTATAGGTCATATCTACACCTGGCACCCCCTGACTGAAGGGATCATACCACCGGGAGAAACACATATGCCATAAATGTCTAAGGGGTTCCCCTTTAGCTAATGGGGGAGCTGAAATTGTATCATGTTGAAATCATATTATATGTGGAAATTCTGCTTCTTTGTCAGTAAAATGGTGCATGCCCCAGCCCAGCATTGTGAATATTCCCTGACACCAAGCAGAGATTTGGGGAGGGAAAGCAAAGTCTATCAGAACGTATATACGGTATCAGATGGGAGCACCTATAAAAGAGGAAGTGGAGGTGTCTCCTAAATAGGGCCGGAAACAGATTTACCAACTCAGGTCTCCATGCAGAGGAAATGGTGTCGCCCGTGATATATGTTATTTTAGGGCCTTTCACATTCTGCATATATGTAAATATAGAGCCCCCCCATAGGACTCCGCTATGTACTGCCATGGTTTGTATATTGTCCTAGTTACATAGAAAGATGTAAGTCCATCTGGTTCTACCTATAACCCTGCAGCGTTGATCCACAGGGACATAAAACAGAAAAAAAAAACGTTCCAGGTCCTTGTACTGAACATACATGTAAATCACATCACTTCTAAGGTGTCTTGTCCCCACTGCTCCCGGTACAGATCCTTGTAACCCCCACTGCTCCCGATACAGATCCTTGTAACCCCCACTGTTCCTTGTACAGATCCTTGTGGTCCCCACTGTTCCCGGTACAGATCCTTGTGGTCCCCACTGTTCCCGGTACAGATCCTTGTGGTCCCCACTGTTCCCGGTACAGATCCTTGTGGTCCCCACTGTTCCCGGTACAGATCCTTGTGGTCCCCACTGTTCCCGGTACAGATCCTTGTGGCCCCCGCTGCTCCCTGTACAGATCCTTGTGGTCCCCACTGCTCCCGGTACAGATCCTTGTGGTCCCCACTGCTCCTGATACAGATCCTTGTGGTCCCCACTGCTCCCGGTACAGATCCTTGTGGTCCCCACTGCTCCCGATACAGATCCTTGTGGTCCCCCCTGCTCCCGATACAGATCCTTGTGGCCCCCGCTGCTCCCTGTACAGATCCTTGTGGTCCCCACTGCTCCCGGTACAGATCCTTGTGGTCCCCACTGCTCCTGATACAGATCCTTGTGGCCCCCGCTGCTCCCGGTACAGATCCTTGTGGCCCCCGCTGTTCCCGGTACAGATCCTTGTGGTCCCCACTGCTCCCGATACAGATCCTTGTGGTCCCCGCTGTTCCCGGTACAGATCCTTGTGGTCCCCACTGCTCCCGATACAGATCCTTGTGGTCCCCGCTGCTCCCGGTACAGATCCTTGTGGTCCCCACTGCTCCCGGTACAGATCCTTGTGGTCCCCACTGTTCCTAGTACAGATCCTTGTGGCCCCCACTGTACACAGTACAGATTCTTGGGGTTCCCACTGTTCCTAGTACAGGTCCTTGTGGTCCCCACTGCTCCCGGTACAGATCCTTGTGGTCCCCACTGTTCCTTGTACAGATCCTTGTGGTCCCCACTGTTCCCGGTACAGATCCTTGTGGTCCCCACTGCTCCCGGTACAGATCCTTGTGGCCCCCGCTGCTCCCGGTACAGATCCTTGTGGTCCCCACTGCTCCCGGTACAGATCCTTGTGGTCCCCACTGCTCCCGATACAGATCCTTGTGGTCCCCGCTGTTCCCGGTACAGATCCTTGTGGTCCCCACTGCTCCCGATACAGATCCTTGTGGTCCCCACTGCTCCCGATACAGATCCTTGTGGTCCCCACTGTTCCTTGTACAGATCCTTGTGGTCCCCACTGTTCCTTGTACAGATCCTTGTGGTCCCCACTGTTCCTTGTACAGATCCTTGTGGTCCCCACTGCTCCCGATACAGATCCTTGTGGTCCCCACTGCTCCCGATACAGATCCTTGTGGTCCCCACTGTTCCTTGTACAGATCCTTGTGGTCCCCACTGTTCCTTGTACAGATCCTTGTGGTCCCCACTGCTCCCAGTACAGATCCTTGTGGTCCCCACTTTTTTCTTGTACAGATCCTTGTGGTCCCCACTGTTCCTTGTACAGATCCTTGTGGTCCCCACTGCTCCCGGTACAGATCCTTGTGGCCCCCGCTGCTCCCGGTACAGATCCTTGTGGTCCCCACTGCTCCCGGTACAGATCCTTGTGGCCCCCGCTGCTCCCGGTACAGATCCTTGTGGTCCCCACTGCTCCCGGTACAGATCCTTGTGGTCCCCACTGCTCCCGATACAGATCCTTGTGGTCCCCGCTGTTCCCGGTACAGATCCTTGTGGTCCCCACTGCTCCCGATACAGATCCTTGTGGTCCCCACTGCTCCCGATACAGATCCTTGTGGTCCCCACTGTTCCTTGTACAGATCCTTGTGGTCCCCACTGTTCCTTGTACAGATCCTTGTGGTCCCCACTGTTCCTTGTACAGATCCTTGTGGTCCCCACTGCTCCCGATACAGATCCTTGTGGTCCCCACTGCTCCCGATACAGATCCTTGTGGTCCCCACTGTTCCTTGTACAGATCCTTGTGGTCCCCACTGTTCCTTGTACAGATCCTTGTGGTCCCCACTGCTCCCAGTACAGATCCTTGTGGTCCCCACTTTTTTCTTGTACAGATCCTTGTGGTCCCCACTGTTCCTTGTACAGATCCTTGTGGTCCCCACTGCTCCCAGTACAGATCCTTGTGGTCCCCACTGCTGCCCACCTGTAACTTACTACTTTGCCTATAGTGCAGGATCTGAAGCTGCTGCTTGTGTGTGAGTAAATCGGCATCTCAAAGGCCACTTCCCATCCCCGCCTGTTCCCCTGCACTGTTACCGGTGGGACAGCTGCCCCACTTCAGTCACCCAGGAACAGCAGCTTCAGGTCCCATTTTGCCAGCAAAGTTATAACTTACGGGTGGATTATCAGACGGTGATCTGAAGCGGCTGCTGACATGTCCTTGCTGACGCAGCCATGGAAAGTGGAGATGTCAGTGCTGCCCCCTCACAACTCTACAATCTGCTGCCTGAGGCGAGGTGCTCATCTCTCCTCATGACAAATGTGCCCTGATCAGACTGTTTGCTGTCGTGTCGTTCATCTCTTAGAATACCACAGAGGTCAGACAGTAGACGGTTCCACAATAGTCAGACCTATTCACCATTTTTAAAATATCAGCACCTCGTCAACTGTCCTCCATTCCTGTGTCACTCACCCTGTCACAAGAGAAGAAGAACATATAATTTGCTCTGACTGATAATATTGGGCGGGGGATCCTGATTACTGCCCCCTATCAGCCATATGACAGGAATGACATCACTCTGATGACATCACCATACTGCAGATAGTGTTGGTATTGCCTTATTAGGTTCTCTATCCTTACAGTTGTGCTTTATGGACTGTCCAGTGATTAAGAACACTTGATGATGCGGTCCTGCTCCGCTCTCTGATGTGTATACAGATATATAGTTTTATAGGATTTTCTTCCTGTTTCTTGATCTTCCTCTTTATCAGCAGTTGGCGCCAGCGATCGATGACCACAGTAGTGACATTGTGTTGTGGTGGTGATGTCACCTTGCCCATGGATCCTCCCCTTCATCTGTGGTCAGTGACTGTCAGCTGTGGTCTCGTCTCTTGACATTCGCTGTCCCCATCCACCGCCGGCACAGACATCTCTCAACTTCCCTTCAAAGGTCCCCGCCTGAAACCGCACCAGGAAGTGGCAGGCCGGCTCTCGCTTCGCTCACTCTTCCTGTGCATTTGTCTCGTCAGTTGCATTTTTTGCTCTAAACCTTCACTTTATTTTATTGGCACCTCCATATTGGGTGAGGCCCCCTCCTCTGTGGCGGGATGGCGGAGCAGGAGAGCCTGGAGTTTGGGAAAGCGGATTTTGTTCTCTTGGACAACGTGACCATGGAGGACTTTATGGCCAATCTGAAGCTCAGGTAGGTAGAAGAAACTCCTGTAAGGAAGCAGGTGTATGTTAGGGAGGGAACTATGTCAAAATTTCTAAAATTTATCCATGGCTGGCCTTATAGGTAACATTGGGGGGCTTATAATCAGAGCCCCATCTTTTACCAATGTAACAGGTGTACTGAGCCTTGTAGACCACCCCAACCTGGGCCCAAAGATGTCAGCCACTGACGGGATGAGATCAGATCCTCCACATTTGGTGTCTTCATGACGTATGGACCAAATGACACATTGAAATTAGAAGGTACATTTGGGCAGAATCCCCCTTTATGAGGTAATATAAGGGTCTTCCAGTTCTGAGATGTGATACGCTCAGTATCAGGCTTGGGTTATTGATGTCCATGTCTTTGGTCACATAGAAGTCAACAGACTCCCGTACTGGGGATTGTTGCAGCTGGGTCGGACATGTAATGGACCCGTCCTGCCATATGCAATGTATAATACTGGTGTCTTGTTATGTAAGGTGGAGTCTTTGGACCCCACAGGAACCATGGCCTGGGAGCAAATGTGACCCCAGAGTTCCCATGCTGACCCCTGTCCACCAACAAGAGCACCTACGCTGAGCAACAGATCTGGACCATGGAGCAATGCAAGAAAGCAATGGATCACATTTTACATCATGGGGATGGCCGGGGGTGCATGTCACTTACCTGGAGAAGAGAGGGCGCCATATGGGGCAGTATGGGATAAAAGGTGCCAATGTAGGCAGTGTGCTGATCTGGCAGTGATCTGCTGGACAGCTTGTGTCCTGGCATCATGTGGATGTGACATGTACCATCTACCTAAGCACTCTACAGACCCCGTACCCCCATCACGTCAGCGATGCCCCCTAGTGGCAGTGGCCTCTATCAGCACGATAGGAACATGACAAAGAGCTGAAGGTGACGACCCGGCTCCAGAGTCCCACATCTCAGTCTGATCGATCATCTGTGGGATGTTCTGGAGAATAAGTCCGAGGCCGCACTGAGCAGCTTACAGGACTGACGGGACCGACTGCCAGATATCACAGGGGACCTGCAGAAATCTAATGGAGTCCAGACCTTGATGGGTCAGAGTGGAGGAGGTATACAATATTAGTGGGTGATCAGTGAGTATATACTGTACATATTGGTACTGTGCAAAAATGTTAGGCAGGTGTGGAAGAATGTTCCACACTATGACAGCTTTCAGAAATAGAAGGGTTAATTGTTTATTTTATGAATAGAATAAAGAAAAGATATATGTAAATCCCATCAATGTTTGGTGTGATCTTGGAGGAGGATGACACGGGCCCCACAGATATAGCCCTGATCTCAACATCATCCAGTCTGTCTCGAATGACATGAAAAGACAGAAGGATTGGAGCAAGCAACATCCACAGAAGATCTGTGCTTAGTTCTTCAAGATGGCGGGAACAACCTCCCTGCTCAGTCCTACCAAAACTGTCTGTACGGAGAAGAAGGCAAAGGCCAATGGTCACACCAAATACTGACGGGATTTCCGTTCCTATTAACGTTCTGTTTCTGAAAGCCTTCTTACTGTGCAGCATTTTTGTTCACACATATGCCTAAAACTTTTGCACAGCACGGTGTATGTACACCTGTATATGCTCCATTATTCTTATATTGCTTTATGTGACCACTGGCAGCATAGACAGATGATGGGCGGGTAACGTGTCAGCTGAGACCACAACACGCCGAGCTCCATCTGCTCAGACACACCCAAGGCTCATAATGTGGCTGATGGCGACCACAATATCTACCAGTGCCCAAAACGTTCCAATGTGAATGCGGCAAAGAGAAATGTCCAAGTGGGGAGGGCACCATAGGGTCAGTTATCACTGCTATGGAGGTGAGAAATGATTGAATGACTACTTTCTAATCTCATACTCCAGAGCTGCGCTCACTATTCTGCTGGTACAGTCACTGTGTACATACATTACATTACTTATCCTGTACTGATCCTGAGTTACATCCTGTATTATACTCCAGAGCTGCACTCACTATTCTGCTGGTGCAGTCACTGTGTACATACATTACATTACTTATCCTGTATTATACTCCAGAGCTGCACTCACTATTCTGCTGGTGCAGTCACTGTGTACATACATTACATTACTTATCCTGTACTGATCCTGAGTTACATCCTGTATTATACTCCAGAGCTGTGCTCACTATTCTGCTGGTGCAGTCACTGTGTACATACATTACATTACTTATCCTGTTCTGATCCTGAGTTATATCCTGTATTATACTCCAGAGCTGCACTCACTATTCTGCTGGTACAGTCACTGTGTACATACATTACATTACTTATCCTGTACTGATCCTGAGTTATATCCTGTATTATACTCCAGAGCTGCACTCACTATTCTGCTGGTGCAGTCACTGTGTACATACATTACATTACTTATCCTGTACTGATCCTGAGTTACATCCTGTATTATACTCCAGAGCTGCGCTCACTATTCTGCTGGTACAGTCACTGTGTACATACATTACATTACTTATCCTGTACTGATCCTGAGTTATATCCTGTATTATACTCCAGAGCTGCGCTCACTATTCTGCTGGTGCAGTCACTGTGTACATACATTACATTACTTATCCTGTATTATACTCCAGAGCTGCACTCACTATTCTGCTGGTACAGTCACTGTGTACATACATTACATTACTTATCCTGTATTATACTCCAGAGCTGCGCTCACTATTCTGCTGGTGCAGTCACTGTGTACATACATTACATTACTTATCCTGTACTGATCCTGAGTTACATCCTGTATTATACTCCAGAGCTGCGCTCACTATTCTGCTGGTGCAGTCGCTGTGTACATACATTACATTACTTATCCTGTACTGATCCTGAGTTACATCCTGTATTATACTCCAGAGCTGCACTCACTATTCTGCTGGTGCAGTCACTGTGTACATACATTACATTACTTATCCTGTACTGATCCTGAGTTACATCCTGTATTATACTCCAGAGCTGCGCTCACTATTCTGCTGGTACAGTCACTGTGTACATACATTACATTACTTATCCTGTACTGATCCTGAGTTACATCCTGTATTATACCCCAGAGCTGCGCTCACTATTCTGCTGGTGCAGTCACTGTGTACATACATTACATTACTTATCCTGTACTGATCCTGAGTTACATCCTGTATTATACTCCAGAGCTGCACTCACTATTCTGCTGGTGCAGTCACTGTGTACATACATTACATTACTGATCCTGTACTGATCCTGAGTTACATCCTGTATTCTACTCCAGAGCTGCACTCACTATTCTGCTGGTGCAGTCACTGTGTACATACATTACATTACTTATCCTGTACTGATCCTGAGTTACATCCTGTATTATACTCCAGAGCTGCACTCACTATTCTGCTGGTACAGTCACTGTGTACATACATTACATTACTTATCCTGTACTGATCCTGAGTTACATCCTGTATTATACTCCAGAGCTGCACTCACTATTCTGCTGGTACAGTCACTGTGTACATACATTACATTACTTATCCTGTACTGATCCTGAGTTATATCCTGTATTATACTCCAGAGCTGCGCTCACTATTCTGCTGGTACAGTCACTGTGCACATACATTACATTACTTATCCTGTACTGATCCTGAGTTACATTCTGTATTATACTCCAGAGCTGCGCTCACTATTCTGCTGGTACAGTCACTGTTTACATACATTACATTACTTATCCTGTACTGATCCTGAGTTATATCCTGTATTATACTCCAGAGCTGCGCTCACTATTCTGCTGGTACAGTCACTGTGTACATACATTACATTACTTATCCTGTATTATACTCCAGAGCTGCGCTCACTATTCTGCTGGTGCAGTCACTGTGTACATACATTACATTACTTATCCTGTAGTGATCCTGAGTTACATCCTGTATTATACTCCAGAGCTGCGCTCACTATTCTGCTGGTACAGTCACTGTTTACATACATTACATTACTTATCCTGTACTGATCCTGAGTTATATCCTGTATTATACTCCAGAGCTGCGCTCACTATTCTGCTGGTACAGTCACTGTGGACATACATTACATTACTGTATACAGTGGCAGCAGAATAGTGCAGCTCTGGAGTATGATATATTACACCCAGGCTTTTCACCCTTTATACTATACTGTGTATTCTGGGCACAGCAGGATGTTCTGGTACAGTGTGATAGTGACGTCTTTGTACCCTCGCTGTTGTTATCAGTGAGACCACCACACAGACTCTGCTCCCACATGGCAAACACAGGAAACTGGTATCTCCCTGGTCCTGGTTTAAATCACACATACTAGGTACTGTACAGCGGAGCTACAGACTGTATCCCACATGACAGGCTTAGATACACCTGACAATCTTTCTTTCACGTCTCTGCAGGTTTGAGTGCGGCAGGATCTACACGTATATTGGCGAAGTAGTTGTGTCTGTAAACCCTTATAAAAACATGGACTTGTATGGAAAAGAAATGATTGAATACTACCGGGGGAGAGAGCTATACGAGAGGCCGCCACATCTCTACGCCATCGCAGATGCAGCATACAAGGCCATGAAGCGCAGAGCAAAGGACACATGTATTGTTATATCAGGTGTGTGTCCTTGTCGGGGGCCCTCACTGACGAAAATTGTATCAATGTATAATGATTGTGCCCTAAAATAGTCTACAAATGGCCAATCTGCTTGTAGAATGTCTCTATACTGCCACCGCTGGCCAGAGGTAGTAGTGCAGCAGTGTGCCAACCTGTATTCTCAGATATATTTAGTGTATTGCAGATTCTCCCTGGAAGTACAACCACAGAGTGTGCACAGGAGAATGGAGGAGGGGGTAATAACTGCAGTCTGGGGGTCTCATTCTGACACTGGTGCAGGATAAACAGCTGGTATTAAATGTGATTTTGTTTCCTTCCACAGGTGAAAGTGGCGCAGGGAAGACTGAAGCCAGCAAGTACATCATGCAGTACATCGCAGCCATAACCAACCCCACGCAACGGGAGGAGGTCGAAAGGTGAGCTGGGGGCTAGTCACAGACATAGTCAGTTTGGAAGCCTCTGGACCAAAATGGGTAAAAGGGACCCTCCTGCCCTGTTTTTGTGCAGGGGAGTATAACACTGCCTTATTTCTACCCTAATAATGGTGGCAGTTTGTGAAGCAGCCTCCGTTGTCCCAGGTCCCCTATCAGTGGCACATTCTCCACACATACATTATAATCGTACATATTATCTCCACTCTTGATGGTCTACTCCCAGCAAAGTTCCTGGGCCTCACATTAGCTATGAGACCTGGTTGTAGATCCCATCACGGTCCCACCTACTGTACATCACCTGATCCAAGGATGAAGCTCATCATCATAGTAAGATCTATTGCTCTATGTTAAGCCTATTATCTGTAGTTATTGCCCATACTTTGCTGTGAGGCCTTGTTGTAGATCCCATCACGGTCCCACTGTCGTCAGCTGATCCAGGTCTGTAGCTCAGAATATGTTGACCCATAAGATCTATTGCTCTATGTTAAGCAGATTTTCTGTAGTTATTGCCCACAACCATTCCCATGGTCCTGAGAATATTCACACTGCTGTGAGGCCTTGTTGTAGATCCCATCACGGTCCCACTGTCATCATCTTATTCAGGACTATAGCTTAGAATGTGCTGACCAGTAAGATCCATTTCTGGATGCTAAGTATATGTTCTGTAATTATTACCACGATACATCAATCACTTCTATTATAGGCACAGCTCGTGTCATCTCCATGTCTCATCCTTTCCAGGGTGAAGAACGTTTTGCTGAAGTCCAACTGTGTCCTTGAAGCCTTCGGAAACGCGAAAACCAACCGCAACGACAACTCTAGTAGATTCGGTAAATACATGGACATCAACTTTGACTTCAAGGGTGACCCAACCGGAGGACACATCAACAACTATCTCCTGGAGAAGGTGAGAGGAGGAATCATGTCCTGAAATGTGTCCTCAACCTTAGCATGGACCATCATGGCCTGCAGGGCCTCCATCTTGACATGAACCATAGGACAAACCTTTCATTATCTCCTTCTTTTCATGTCTTCTCCTTCCAGTCTCGGGTCCTGAAGCAGCAGCCGGGGGAAAGGAACTTCCACTCATTTTACCAGGTATGTGGATGGTGGGGGTTGTACTGCTGGAGATGTAGTGGGTGGCTTAAGAGCTAGATGGACAATTGTAAATGGACACTACCGGTATGTATAATGATGTCCACAAGGGTAGACGGACTCTGGGCACAAAGACACCTGTAGGTAATCTATAGAGGAGTTGTATATTCTCCAGCTGGCTTCTGCCATTAGTGGGGCTCCAGGGGAACTTATAGGCCCCAAGTATGCTGGGGTCCGTATACTGCCCAGTCATCTTACTGCCCCGGCTGATGTAAAGTCTATCCTCTTAGTGAATGTCTTGTGAAAATCTCTTTTCAGCTTCTCCTCGGGGCTCCTGAAGCATTACTGAGCTCATACCACCTGCAGAGGGACCCCACATTATATCTCTTCACCAGAGAGGGCGCTAACAACAACGTAAGTTATCAGCCTCCTGAAATACAGTGATGTCATGCTGTGCATTGCTGTGTGTATTATCTCTGTACTGTGACATCACTGTGTATTATTCCTGTACTGTGACATCACTGTGTGTATTATCCCTGTACTGTGACATCACTGTGTGTATTATCTCTGACTGTGACATCACTGTGTGTATTATCCCTGTACTGTGACATCACTGTGTGTATTATCCTTGTACTGTGACATCACTGTGTGTATTATCTCTGTACTGTGACATCACTGTGTGTATTATCTCTGTAATGTGACATCACTGTGTGTATTATCCCTGTACTGTGACATCACTGTGTGTATTATCCCTGACTGTGACATCACTGTGTGTATTATGCCTGTACTGTGACATCACTGTGTGTATTATCCCTGTACTGTGACATCACTGTGTGTATTATCTCTGTGCTGTGACATCACTGTGTGTATTATCCCTGTACTGTGACATCACTGTGTGTATTATCTCTGTACTGTGACATCACTGTGTGTATTATCTCTGTGCTGTGACATCACTGTGTGTATTATCTGTACTGTGACATCACTGTGTGTATTATCTCTGTACTGTGACATCACTGTGTGTATTATCCCTGTACTGTGACATCACTGTGTGTATTATCTGTACTGTGACATCACTGTGTGTATTATCCCTGTACTGTGACATCACTGTGTGTATTATCCCTGTACTGTGACATCACTGTGTGTATTATCCCTGTACTGTGACATCACTGTGTGTATTATCTCTGTGCTGTGACATCACTGTGTGTATTATCTGTACTGTGACATCACTGTGTGTATTATCTCTGTACTGTGACATCACTGTGTGTATTATCCCTGTGCTGTGACATCACTGTGTGTATTATCCTGTACTGTGACATCACTGTGTGTATTATCCCTGTACTGTGACATCACTGTGTGTATTATCCCTGTGCTGTGACATCACTGTGTGTATTATCTGTACTGTGACATCACTGTGTGTATTATCTCTGTACTGTGACATCACTGTGTGTATTATCCCTGACTGTGACATCACTGTGTGTATTATCCCTGTACTGTGACATCACTGTGTGTATTATCCCTGTACTGTGACATCACTGTGTGTATTATCTCTGACTGTGACATCACTGTGTGTATTATCCCTGTACTGTGACATCACTGTGTGTATTATCCTTGTACTGTGACATCACTGTGTGTATTATCTCTGTACTGTGACATCACTGTGTGTATTATCTCTGTACTGTGACATCACTGTGTGTATTATCCTGTACTGTGACATCACTGTGTGTATTATCCCTGACTGTGACATCACTGTGTGTATTATCCCTGTACTGTGACATCACTGTGTGTATTATCCCTGTACTGTGACATCACTGTGTATATTATCCCTGACTGTGACATCACTGTGTGTATTATCCCTGTACTGTGACATCACTGTGTGTATTATCCCTGTACTGTGACATCACTGTGTGTATTATCCCTGTACTGTGACATCACTGTGTGTATTATCCCTGTGCTGTGACATCACTGTGTGTATTATCTGTACTGTGACATCACTGTGTGTATTATCTCTGTACTATGACATCACAGTGTGTATTATCCCTGTACTGGGTCCCTCCCCTTTCAGTAGTGCTGTCTGACATTGAGGATAATGGGTTTTGTGCCCTTTCATTGGGTTTTTAGTATATTCTTGTTTACATGAAGTGCTGTTGTTGCAGTACCTGACACTGGCCTGCAGATGGCGCTCTTGCTCCACCTCCTCTCTCCACATCTGCAGGGCCTGATGACTTTTTCGCTGTTACATTGTATTTATGGTAATTGGTAAACATTAAAAAAAAAGAGGCAATTGCAGCATTTTAATGTCTTCCTGTAAACAAGCCAGACGCGGAGATAGTGATAATGCTGAGAACTGGAGCAGCAGCACCTGTGTATGCCAGCGGGGGGCAGGAGTATCACCGTCTGGAAAAGGACGCCACAGGGGAGATCGCCCGCCACCTCCTAAATGTTCACTTTACAAGTGCTGGAGGCTCAGCGCTCAGGGGAAATTTCCACAAGTTGTGCTGCGAGTATCGTCTCCATATACAGACACCAATACCTATCATCATCATCATCACCATCAATACCCCATTAACAAGCCCATATAACGGATCAGTGGAGCGGTGGATGAGAGTCCAGTGGCCCCAGGATCTGGGGTCTGTCATCTAATGTCACCTATCCACAACAGGGCGGTTCTCTTGCGGACTGCAGAAGGTTTTCACCCATTATTTTGCTACCTTGTATGACCTGTCACGGGGCAGCCGCCTGCGCCCAGCACTATGGGGGGGGAAGAGGGTGCCATCTCCGGCCCCTAGGTGCACGTGTGTGTATTTTACTATACCTCACTTCAGCATCGTCCATTGCAGACAGTCAGCCATGATAGTGCGTCTCGTGCTGCGGCGGTCTCACTAGTGACCCCTGACCTGACACATGACATCCAGCACTGTACACTGGTGACGCTTCCTGTTATCCCATGTTATAGGGCACAGTAGCCCTCGGCTATCCCTGGATCGTCACACGGCTATACTCACACCCTGTGCCCATGTTGGCGCCGCTGCCTCCTCGCCGCTCTGTCGCAGGCCGCAGCTGCAGCATTTTCTCCTGGGTGCAGATAATAATATTGTGCAATTCATGAATAATGAAGGAATCGCTGCAGACGTCTCCGCCAAGTTCAGGAGTTCATGGAGAAGATTGTTTTATGTTGTGTCTCCTTGTGCGGGACTTTACATGGGGGGTTATTGGGGACCTGGAATAAAGAACCAGCTAATGGGGGTCTGGTTTGTACAATTAGTATACATTTGCCCTACTGGGGTATTCTCAGACATTAGAGGGGGCTCTCGGATCAGTAAGAGGGCCCCAGCAATGTAAGTGTATCTGAGACAATAGGGGAATCCTCTGGGGAGAGAGCTGAGACATTGTGTCATACCTAGTGTAGGGTTCAGCATTACCCGGGGGGTTCCCTTAAATACCTGTGCTATGCTCCGCCCCTTCGCGCCTGTAACACATTAGGCCTGGGATGTTCCTTTAAGAACTCCATATCTCCTGATCTCTATAGCTTCTGGCCCAGTGGCAGATACAACTTTCTAAGGGGTTGTTCACAATCAGTCCGTGTTCACATTAGCATTACTGTTAGTCTGTTCCTCCGGTCTGTCATAGTAACATAAGAATGGACTGAACAGCAAGGACTGATATGTCTCATGAGGGACACCAACAGTTCCTGAGTTCCCCCATATTGGGGTCTGTCCGGTATCCATTGCGGTACCCATCATGATGCCAGATGAAAAAGTCCTACACATCGGACATTTTTGTTTTCAATTTTCGGTAGCGCCTCTGAGGCAGATGTGAACATGCCCTTAGAGAATCATGACACTTCTCTTCCAGAAACAGCGCCTCTCCTGTCCGCTGGATGTGTCTAGAATTGCAGCTCAGCCCCATTACAGTGAAAAGGAATAAGCTGCAATACAACACACAACCTGTGGACAGGAGTGGCGCTGTTTCTGGAAGAAGAGGCAGTCAGAAGGCCTGACCCTGAGGTGTGTGATAGACTTTATGGAGAGAAGGAACGTAAGCAGCAGATGTTCCTTCCATTGTGCGTCTCCTACTTGTGGCTGCCATCTCGCCCCGCTGATGCCCCTTATCTCTGTGGTTCTTTCCTGCAGTTTGTGATCAATGACAAGGCCAACTACAGACTGGTGGTGGATTCAATGAAGGTGATCGGATTCAGCCAGGACGAGGTGGACTCGGTATACAGGATCCTGGCCGCCATTTTACACCTGGTGAGGACGACTGCCCGAATTCTCCCAGCCCCGGACATTACGTCCCTGAGCCATGAGTCTGGCTTCTATGTGGTCGGGGTGGCGGCCATCCGTCATCCGGCACTTCTAGACATTTTGGGTCTCTGATGTCTCTTCATCTTCCACAGGGTAACATGTGTTTTACAATGGACGGCGAGATGGTCGTTATTGAGAATGAGGACTTGGTCGGTCACATCGCTGAGCTCACCAGCTGCGACATGGAGGCGGTGAAGAAGACTCTCCTGTACAGGACGGTGGCAGCTGGAGGGGGCGAGATCATCGAGAAGGGGCATAGCGTCACCGAGGCCGCGTACGCCAGGGAGGCCTGCGCCAAGGTAAGAACAACCGAAAAAGACCAAGGACCCCAAGGGTGGGGTGAGAAGGTGAGTGACCCCGCGGGCACAGATCTGTCTCACCCTGTGGTCTCTGCGCCCTTCAGGCTTTCTACGAGAGGTTGTTCTGCTGGATCGTCGGCCGTATCAACAGCGTCATAGAGGTGAAGAACTACGACGTCCGCATCCATGGGAAGAACACCGTCATCGGCGTGCTGGATATCTACGGCTTTGAGATCTTTGATAATAACAGGTGAGAGCGATGGCAGAAGGAAAGGAATAGACGAATCTCCAGGAACAGAGATCTGACATAGGGAACGGGGTGAGGGGTCTGCAAATTGTCTGATCTGTGGGGGCAATAAGGGTAAGGGGAGTAAGAGGGGGAGGAGGATAGGTGCGGGGTCTATGAATACTCTGATCTGTGGGGGAATTAAGGGTAAGGGGATAATGAGGGTGCAGGGTCCAGGAATAGTCTGATCTCAGCCACACGTGTACTGGGTGAATCATCAGCACTGTAGTCTCCGGAGCTGCTCTTCTCCGCACAGCGAGGATTCTGCTGCAGATAAATGGATCGTAGGCAGAGAGAGCAGATCATTATGATTTTTTCTTTGCACGTGTTCTTCGTGTACCCGTGTCTGCACCTCACATGTCACATAACACGTCTGCACAGAAAAGCACTTACCTGACCATGAAGTACAAAGCAAAAGAGAAAACAAAGGGACAAAATAAAATTATCTGTGCGTCAGCAAAGTGCGGAAGACAAAGAGAAAGAGGAGGAATAAATATATATATATAGCGTGAGGAGATAGAAAGACAAGAACAATAGAAATACTGCATGTAAGACAAAGAGCAAATCCAGAAATAAGTCACATCAAATAGTGAAATAATAGGTCAGAGGGCGCAGAATAATAAAATATTATATAACTACTATAATACTGCTCCTATGTACAAGAATATAACTACTATAATACTACTACGTACAAGAATATAACTACTATAATACTACTCCTATGTACAAGAATATAACTACTATAATACTACTATGTACAAGAATATAACTACTATAATACTACTATGTACAAGAATATAACTACTATAATACTGTTCCTATGTACAAGAATATAACTACTATAATACTGCTCCTATGTACAAGAATATAACTACTATAATACTACCCCTATGTACAAGAATATAACTACTATAATACCACCCCCTATGTAAAAAAAAAAACCACCTAAAAACCCCCCCCCTATGTAAAAAAATATATCTACTAAAATCCCGCCCCTATATACAAAAATATAACTACTATAATACTACCCCTATGTACAAAAATATAACTACTATAATACTACACCTATGTACAAGAATATAACTAATATAATACTACTCCTATGTACAAGAATATAACTTCTATAATACTACCTCCTATGTACAAGAATATAACTACTATAATACTGCCCCCTATGTACAAGAATATATCTACTATAATACTGCTCCTATGTACAAGAATATAACTACTATAATACTGCCCACTATGTACAAGAATATAACTACTATAATACTACTCCTATGTACAAGAATATAACTACTATAATACTACTCCTATGTACAAGAATATAACTACTATAATACTGCTCCTATGTACAAGAATATAACTACTATAATACTACCTCCTATGTACAAGAATATAACTGCTATAATACTGCTCCTATGTACAAGAATATAACTACTATAATACTACTCCTATGTACAAGAATATAACTACTATAATACTGCCCTATGTACAAGAATATAACTACTATAATACTGCTCCTATGTACAAGAATATAACTACTATAATACTACCTCCTATGTACAAGAATATAACTACTATAATACTACCTCCTATGTACAAGAATATAACTACTATAATACTGCTCCTATGTACAAGAATATAACTACTATAATACTACTACGTAAAAGAATATAACTACTATAATACTACTCCTATGTACAAGAATATAACTACTATAATACTGCTCCTATGTACAAGAATATAACTACTATAATACTACTCCTATGTACAAGAATATAACTACTATAATACTGCCCCTATGTACAAGTATATAACTACTATAATACTACCCCTATGTACAGGAATATAACTACTATAATACTACCTCCTATGTACAAGAATATAACTACTATAATACTGCTCCTATGTACAAGAATATAACTACTATAATACTACTGCTATGTACAAGAATATAACTACTATAATACTACTCCTATGTACAAGAATATAACTACTATAATACTACTGCTATGTACAAGAATATAACTACTATAATACTACTCCTATGTACAAGAATATAACTACTATAATACTGCTATGTACAAGAATATAACTACTATAATACTACCTCCTATGTACAAGAATATACTACTATAATACTACCCCCTATGTACAAGAATATAACTACTATAATACTACTCCTATGTACAAGAATATAACTACTATAATACTGCTCCTATGTACAAGAATATAACTACTATAATACTGCTCCTATGTACAAGAATATAACTACTATAATACTGCTCCTATGTACAAGAATATAACTACTATAATACTGCCTCCTATGTACAAGAATATAACTACTATAATACCGCTGCTATGTACAAGAATATAACTACTATAATACTACTCCTATGTACAAGAATATAACTACTATAATACTACCCCCTATGTACAAGAATATAACTACTATAATACTGCCTCCTATGTACAAGAATATAACTACTATAATACCGCTGCTATGTACAAGAATATAACTACTATAATACTACTCCTATGTACAAGAATATAACTACTATAATACTGCTCCTATGTACAAGAATATAACTACTATAATACTGCTCCTATGTACAAGAATATAACTACTATAATACTGCTCCTATGTACAAGAATATAACTACTATAATACTGCCTCCTATGTACAAGAATATAACTACTATAATACCGCTGCTATGTACAAGAATATAACTACTATAATACTACTCCTATGTACAAGAATATAACTACTATAATACTACCCCCTATGTACAAGAATATAACTACTATAATACTGCCTCCTATGTACAAGAATATAACTACTATAATACCGCTGCTATGTACAAGAATATAACTACTATAATACTACTCCTATGTACAAGAATATAACTACTATAATACTGCTCCTATGTACAAGAATATAACTACTATAATACTGCTCCTATGTACAAGAATATAACTACTATAATACTGCTCCTATGTACAAGAATATAACTACTATAATACTGCTCCTATGTACAAGAATATAACTACTATAATACTACCCCTATGTACAAGAATATAACTACTATAATACTGCTCCTATGTACAAGAATATAACTACTATAATACTGTCCCCTATGTACAAGAATATAACTACTATAATACTGCTCCTATGTACAAGAATATAACTACTATAATACTACCTCCTATGTACAAGAATATAACTACTATAATACTGCTCCTATGTACAAGAATATAACTACTATAATACTGCTCCTATGTACAAGAATATAACTACTATAATACTGCCCCTATGTACAAGAATATAACTACTATAATACTGCCTCCTATGTACAAGAATATAACTACTATAATACTACCTCCTATGTACAAGAATATAACTACTATAATATTGCTCCTATGTACAAGAATATAACTACTATAATACTACTATGTACAAGAATATAACTACTATAATACTGCTCCTATGTACAAGAATATAACTACTATAATACTGCCCCTATGTACAAGAATATAACTACTATAATACTGCCTCCTATGTACAAGAATATAACTACTATAATACTACCTCCTATGTACAAGAATATAACTACTATAATATTGCTCCTATGTACAAGAATATAACTACTATAATACTACTATGTACAAGAATATAACTACTATAATACTGCTCCTATGTACAAGAATATAACTGCTATAATACTACTATGTACAAGAATATAACTACTATAATACTGCTCCTATGTACAAGAATATAACTACTATAATACTACTCCTATGTACAAGATTATAACTACTATAATACTGCTCCTATGCACAAGAATATAACTACTATAGTACTGCTCCTAATGTACAAGAATATAACTACTATAATACTGCTCCTATGTACAAGAATATAACTACTATAATACTGCTCCTATGTACAAGAATATAATTACTATAATACTGCCTCCTATGTACAAGAATATAACTACTATAATACTGCTCCTATGTACAAGAATATAACTACTATAATACTGCTCCTATGTACAAGAATATAATTACTATAATACTACCTCCTATGTACAAGAATATAACTACTATAATACTGCTCCTATGTACAAGAATATAACTACTATAATACTGCTCCTATGTACAAGAATATAACTACTATAATACTGCTCCTATGTACAAGAATATAACTACTATAACACTGCTCCTATGTACAAGAATATAACTACTATAATACTGCTCCTATGTACAAGAATATAACTACTATAATACTATTCCTATGTACAAGAATATAACTACTATAATACTGCCCCCTATGTACAAGAATATAACTACTATAATACTATTCCTATGTACAAGAATATAACTACTATAATACTGCTCCTATGTACAAGAATATAACTACTATAATACTGCTCCCTATGTACAAGAATATAACTACTATAATACTGCTCCCTATGTACAAGAATATAACTACTATAATACTGCTCCTATGTACAAGAATATAACTACTATAATACTACCTCCTATGTACAAGAATATAACCACTATAATACTACCTCCTATGTACAAGAATATAACTACTATAATACTGCTCCTATGTACAAGAATATAACTACTATAATACTGCTCCTATGTACAAGAATATAACTACTATAATACTACTCCTATGTACAAGAATATAACTACTATAATACTACTCCTATGTACAAGAATATAACTACTATAATACTACCTCCTATGTACAAGAATATAACTACTATAATACTGCTCCTATGTACAAGAATATAACTACTATAATACTACTCCTATGTACAAGAATATAACTACTATAATACTACTCCTATGTACAAGAATATAACTACTATAATACTGCCCCTATGTACAAGAATATAACTACTATAATACTGCCTCCTATGTACAAGAATATAACTACTATAATACTACCTCCTATGTACAAGAATATAACTACTATAATATTGCTCCTATGTACAAGAATATAACTACTATAATACTACTATGTACAAGAATATAACTACTATAATACTGCTCCTATGTACAAGAATATAACTGCCATAATACTACTATGTACAAGAATATAACTACTATAATATTGCTCCTATGTACAAGAATATAACTACTATAATACTACTCCTATGTACAAGATTATAACTACTATAATACTGCTCCTATGCACAAGAATATAACTACTATAGTACTGCTCCTAATGTACAAGAATATAACTACTATAATACTGCTCCTATGTACAAGAATATAACTACTATAATACTGCTCCTATGTACAAGAATATAATTACTATAATACTACCTCCTATGTACAAGAATATAACTACTATAATACTGCTCCTATGTACAAGAATATAACTACTATAATACTGCTCCTATGTACAAGAATATAATTACTATAATACTACCTCCTATGTACAAGAATATAACTACTATAATACTGCTCCTATGTACAAGAATATAACTACTATAATACTGCTCCTATGTACAAGAATATAACTACTATAATACTGCTCCTATGTACAAGAATATAACTACTATAACACTGCTCCTATGTACAAGAATATAACTACTATAATACTGCTCCTATGTACAAGAATATAACTACTATAATACTATTCCTATGTACAAGAATATAACTACTATAATACTACTCCTATGTACAAGAATATAACTACTATAATACTGCTCCTATGTACAAGAATATAACTACTATAATACTGCTCCTATGTACAAGAATATAACTACTATAATACTGCTCCTATGTACAAGAATATAACTACTATAACACTGCTCCTATGTACAAGAATATAACTACTATAATACTGCCCCCTATGTACAAGAATATAACTACTATAATACTATTCCTATGTACAAGAATATAACTACTATAATACTACCTCCTATGTACAAGAATATAACTACTATAATACTGCTCCTATGTACAAGAATATAACTACTATAATACTGCTCCCTATGTACAAGAATATAACTACTATAATACTGCTCCTATGTACAAGAATATAACTACTATAATACTACCTCCTATGTACAAGAATATAACCACTATAATACTACCTCCTATGTACAAGAATATAACTACTATAATACTGCTCCTATGTACAAGAATATAACTACTATAATACTGCTCCTATGTACAAGAATATAACTACTATAATACTACTCCTATGTACAAGAATATAACTACTATAATACTACTCCTATGTACAAGAATATAACTACTATAATACTACCTCCTATGTACAAGAATATAACTACTATAATACTGCTCCTATGTACAAGAATATAACTACTATAATACTACTCCTATGTACAAGAATATAACTACTATAATACTGCTCCTATGTACAAGAATATATCTACTATAATACTGCTCCTATGTACAAGAATATAACTACTATAATACTGCTCCTATGTACAAGAATATAACTACTATAATACTATCTCCTATGTACAAGTATATAACTACTATAATACTGCTCCTATGTACAAGAATATAACTACTATAATACTATCTCCTATGTACAAGTATATAACTACTATAATACTACTCCTATGTACAAGAATATAACTACTATAATACTATCTCCTATGTACAAGAATATAACTACTATAATACTACCTCCTATGTACAAGAATATAACTATTATAATACTGCCCCTATGTACAAGAATATAACTACTATAACACTGCTCCTATGTACAAGAATATAACTACTATAATACTGCCCCCTATGTATAAGAATATAACTACTATAATACTACTCCTATGTACAAGAATATAACTACTATAATACTGCTCCTATGTACAAGAATATAACTACTATAATACTACCTATGTACAAGAATATAACTACTATAATACTACTCCTATGTACAAGAATATAACTACTATAATACTACTCCTATGTACAGGAATATAACTACTATAATACTGCTCCTATGTACAAGAATATAACTACTATAATACTACCTCCTATGTACAAGAATATAACTACTATAATACTACCTCCTATGTACAAGAATATAACTACTATAATACTACTCCTATGTACAAGAATATAACTACTATAATACTACTCCTATGTACAAGAATATAACTACTATAATACTGCTCCTATGTACAAGAATATAACTACTATAATACTCCCTCCTATGTACAAGAATATAACTACTATAATACTACTCCTATGTACAAGAATATAACTACTATAATACTGCTCCTATGTACAAGAATATAACTACTATAATACTACTCCTATGTACAAGTATATAACTACTATAATACTACTCCTATGTACAAGTATATAACTACAATAATACTGCCCCCTATGTACAAGAATATAACTACTAGAATACTACCTCCTATGTACAAGAATATAACTACTATAATACTGCTCCTATGTACAAGAGTATAACTACTATAATACTGCTCCTATGTACAAGAATATAACTACTATAATACTGCCCCTATGTATAAGAATATAAATATTATATTTTTGCCCCTTTTTTATAAGAAAAAAAAAATAATAAAATTATTCTTTTTTAAAAAAAAAAAAAAAAAAAAAAATATATCTTTTTTATAAGAAAAAAAATAATAAAAAAAATCCTTTCTTTTTAAAAAAAAAAAAAAAATAAAAATACTCTTTTTTTTTTAAAAAAATAAAAATAATATTACTGTCTGTTTTATAGAAAAAAATAAAAAAAATAAAATTATATTTTTTATATAAAAAAAAAAAAAAAATAAAAAAATATTTTATATAAAAAAAAAATAACTACTATAATACTACCTCCTATGTACAAGAATATAACTACTATAATACTGCCCCCTATATGTATAATTATACAACCACTATAATACCGCCCCCTCTATGTATAATTATACAACCACTATAATACCGCCCCCCTCTATGTATAATTATACAACCACTATAATACCGCCCCCTCTATGTATAATTATACAACCACTATAATACCGCCCCCTCTATGTATAATTATACAACCACTATAATACCGCCCCCTGTCTTTGTGTCTCGGCAGTTTTGAGCAGTTCTGTATTAATTACTGTAACGAGAAGCTTCAGCAGTTGTTTATTGAGCTGATCCTCAGGCAGGAGCAGGACGAGTACCAGAGGGAGGGCATTGAGTGGCAGCAGGTAAGTGACAGCTCCTCGTGTCTCCTGTTGGTGTTTATGAGAGGTGTCTGTGTCAGTAGGCCTGGACTATATATACTGTATACAGGGCGCTTTGTACATTAGGCATTGGCTTCTATTATACCCTACATAGGTTAGTTCCACATCTGTCTCGGCTCTGCTGCCTAGATATCCCATAGAGGTCTCTGGTACTAGATGACATAGCGTACAATTCAGAGATATTTAGCTGGATGTCTCAGTGAGGAGAGTGCTGCAGAGAAAGTGACAGAGAGAGAGATGTGTGTGAGACAGCAACAAACAGCCCGGCTACAGTTGATAAGGGAGACAGTAGCCAATATCAGACGGCACACAGGGACTGCACAGGAGGAGGAAGAGACTGCAGAGCAGGGGGAAGAGACCACACACAGGGACTGCACTGGAGGAAGAAGAGACTGCACAGGAGGGGGAAGAGACAGCACAGGAGGAGGAAGAGACTGCACACAGGGACTGCACAGGAGGAGGAAGAGACTGCAGAGCAGGGGGAAGAGACCACACACAGGGACTGCACTGGAGGAAGAAGAGACTGCACAGGAGGGGGAAGAGACTGCACAGGAGGAGGAAGAGACTGCACACAGGGACTGCACAGGAGGAGGAAGAGACTGCAGAGCAGGGGGAAGAGACCAAACACAGGGACTGCACTGGAGGAAGAAGAGACTGCACAGGAGGGGGAAGAGACAGCACAGGAGGAGGAAGAGACTGTAAACAGGGACTGCACAGGAGTAGGAAGAGACTGTAAACAGGGACTGCACAGGAGGAGGAAGAGACTGCACAGGAGGAGGAAGAGACTGCACAGGAGGAGGAAGAGACTGCACACAGAGACTGCACAGGAGGAAGAGACTGCACAGGAGGGGGAAGAGACTGCACAGGAGGAGGAAGAGACTGTACACAGGGACTGCACAGGAGGAGGAAGAGATTGTACACAGGGACTGCACAGGAGGAGGAAGAGACTGCACAGGAGGAGGAAGAGACTGCACAGGAGGAGGAAGAGACTGTACACAGGGACTGCACAGGAGGAGGAAGAGACTGCACAGGAGGAGGAAGAGACTGCACACAGAGACTGCACAGGAGGAAGAGACTGCACAGGAGGGGGAAGAGACTGCACAGGAGGAGGAAGAGACTGCACAGGAGGGGGAAGAGACAGCACAGGAGGAGGAAGAGACTGTACACAGGGACTGCACAGGAGGAGGAAGAGACAGCACAGGAGGAGGAAGGGACTGCACAGGAGGGGGAAGAGACAGCACAGGAGGAGGAAGGGACTGCACAGGGGCCGCACTGGTTTTCATGTCTCTAGAGAAGCTTCCTGTATGTGTTTGATATAGTGAGCTCAGTGTATAGCAATATGTGTAATGTGCTGCCCCTAGTGGCGGCTGGAGGCAGGCAGTATTTAGGATTTTACTCTGCAGGATTTGTCGTCTCTGCTGAAATTTTTTTGTTTCTATCAGGTTGAATATTTCAATAATCAGATCATTGTGGATCTGGTGGAGCAGTCACATAAAGGGATCATCGCCATCCTGGATGAGGCCTGTCTGACGGTCGGCGGCGTCACTGACACCATCTTCCTGGAGTCCATGAACAGCAAACTCGGCAGACACCCCCATTACACCAGCAGGAAGGTGAGGCTGTGGGGGCACACTGGTGGGGGTGGGGGTAAAGACATTAACCCCATACTAACCAAGAGAAGAGACTGCAGGGAGAGGCTGAACAGTGATGTGCACATTTTTGACTTTGTCACCCCCCCACCATATAGAATATCTGACCTTCATTGCTGAATACAGAGAACACATCAGACCCTCTAAATAAATATAGACTGAGACCCCCATAATAAATATAGACCCCAGACCCAGGAAATAAATAGACCTCAAACCAGGGCAACTATAGAAATGCAATAAATAAAGACCCCAAACCAGACTACACCTCAGTACAAACCCAGACCCCGATATACAGACCCTCCCCATATACAGACCCTCCCCATATACAGACCCCCCATAAACAGACCCCCTTATACAGACCCTCCACATATACAGACCCCCCATAAACAGACCCCCTCCATATACAGACCCCCCCATATACAGACCCTCCCCATATACAGACCCCCCCATATACAGACCCTCCCCATATACAGACCCCCCATATACAGACCCCCCATATACAGACCCTCCCCATATACAGACCCCCCATATACAGACCCCCCATAAACAGACCCCCATATACAGACCCTCCTATATACAGACCCCCCTATATACAGACCCCCCATAAACAGACCCCCATATACAGACCCCCCTATATACAGACCCCCTCCATATACAGACCCCCCCATAAACAGACCCTACCATTTACAGACCCTCCCATAAACAGACCCTCCCATATACAGACCCTCCCATATAGAGACCCCCCATATACAGACCCCCCATATGCAGACCCTCCATATACAGACCCTCCATATACAGACCCCCCATATACAGACCCTCCCATATACAGACCCTCCATATATACAGACCCCCCCCCACATATACAGACTCCCCCACATATACAGACCCCCCATATACAGACTCCCTGCATATACAGACCCTCCATATACAGACCCTCCATATACAGACCCTCCATATACAGACCCTCCACATATACAGACCCCCCCACATATACAGACTCCCTGCATATACAGACCCTCCATATACAGACCCTCCATATACAGACCCCCCATATACAGACCCTCCCATATACAGACCCTCCATATATACAGACCCCCCCCCACATATACAGACTCCCCCACATATACAGACCCCCCATATACAGACTCCCTGCATATACAGACCCTCCATATACAGACCCTCCATATACAGACCCTCCATATACAGACCCTCCACATATACAGACCCCCCCACATATACAGACTCCCTGCATATACAGACTCCCTGCATATACAGACCCTCCATATACAGACCCTCCACATATACAGACCCCCCCACATATACAGACTCCCTGCATATACAGACTCCCTGCATATACAGACCCTCCATATACAGACCCTCCACATATACAGACCCCCCCACATATACAGACTCCCTGCATATACAGACCCTCCATATACAGACCCTCCATATACAGACCCTCCACATATACAGACCCCCCCACATATACAGACTCCCTGCATATACAGACCCTCCATATACAGACCCTCCATATACAGACCCTCCACATATACAGACCCCCCCACATATACAGACTCCCTGCATATACAGACCCTCCATATACAGACCCTCCATATACAGACCCTCCACATATACAGACTCCCTGCATATACAGACCCCCCATATACAGACCCTCCCATATACAGACCCTCCATATACAGACCCCCCATATACAGACCCCCCATATACAGACCCTCCCATATACAGACCCTCCATATACAGACCCTCCATATACAGACCCTCCACATATACAGACCCCCCCACATATACAGACTCCTTGCATATACAGACCCCCCATATACAGACCCTCCCATATACAGACCCTCCCATATACAGACCCTCCATATACAGACCCTCCATATACAGACCCTCCACATATACAGACCCCCCCACATATACAGACTCCCTGCATATACAGACCCCCCATATACAGACCCTCCCCATATACAGACCCCCCATAAACAGACCCCATATACAGACTCCGATATACAGACCCTCCATTTATAAAGATCCCAAAGCCGAATACACCTTAATTGAGGCCCAGACCTACCTTATACAGACCTTAACCCAAACACTCCAATTACAAAGACCCCAAACAAGAGTAAACATTAATAGAGACTCCCCCTTACAGACCTCCAATCCAGACCCTCCTTTTATACAAACCCCAGACCAGCCCCCCATTCATATAGACTCCAGACCAGATCCCCTATATATACAGACCCTGGCCCAGACCCCCTTTATACACAGACGCCAGATTAGATCCACCATTACTCCTCTCTCCTCATTCCTGCACCGTTTTGCTCTGGAGGTCCTGGCCAGTGCCCAGGAGAGATGGGGAGAGGTCGGTGTAACATTAAGGGGATCTCTTCAGTATCAGAAGGTAACCATGTTCTGACCTTGTGACTTTCAGGCTCCAGATCTCCCCATCCACTACAGCTTGGAACGTGAGGCTCCCATCATATTATAGACAGTCCTCTTGGCTATCTCATACATAAATGTGACCTGTAACTATTTAGCATATGGTCAGTTCTGCAGATTCTTCTCATTGTTACTGTTATTGTTTTGCTGCTAAAAATTGAAATTTTAATTTTTATTATTTTTTTAGTATTTTGTAAATCCACCTTTGACCCCTGAATCCTTCTGGGCCTGCTCTCGATTAGATTCAAGCATGTCTCCACCGAAATCTGACCCCAGGTCTCTTTTACACGTTCCCAATGTTGGTGTATACTGGTGACTCACTTGGGTATAGAGTAAATACAGCTTTTTCTTCACCTCTACCCACAAGTGTTGGATTGGGTTGGGGGTCTGGGGACTGTGGGGGCCAATCCAGCCCCTCTACTTCATTGTCATTGCACTATTTCTCTGCTAATCCTGGCGAATGCTTCAGATCCTTGTCCTGCTGGAACACGATGTCATCCTCTTCATACCCATAGTACTCGAGTGTACGAAGTATCTCGTCTTGTAGGGTACTCATATATAGCTCAGCATTGAGACCACCATCGATCCTGGTCAAGTGTCCAACGCCTTTGGCTGTGAAACATCCCCATATTATGAGGCTTCCTCCACCAAACTTGACCGTTCCTTCAGTTTCTTGATGTTAGCCTCCTTTTCCCTTGTTTCTTCCAGACCCATCAGAGCCCAGTCTATTGACTTTTGTCTTATCGCTCCCAATCCCTTTTCTACCCTCCACTTTTTGTACTTTTTTTGCAAACTCGAGTCACCTCTTCTTATGACGATATTGATGTTGAGGCTTCTTCACCTTTTTTTGGGCCACCATTCCAGGCTTGTGTAACGCACGTCGTGACTTTTCCACCATCAGGAACAAAACAGTAACAATGAGAAGAATCTGCAGATCTGATCCTATGTATAGTTACAAGTCAAGAGGATTGTCTATACCAGAGGTCTCTATCCACCGGTCTGTGGACCAGGACCGGGCCGTTGGGATTTTTTTTTTGTTGGTTCACGGGGCGGCAGGCTGGCCTCAGTAGACGCGGCTCCCGGCACAGCACATTATGTGGGGTGCGGTGGGGCGGGGCGGCGATCTGGCCACAGTGTCGTGGCTCCTGGTATAGCTGCTGGCGTGGACCTGATCTACAATGCTGTACACCAAGGTCCCGCCAGCACCCCCAGTCTACAGCACTGTTTGGTGCATAGCGCTACTAAGTAATCTAACCCCCTCCATAACCCCGCCCCCATATGAGCAAAGCCCCGCCCCTATCCCCCCTCCCCACGCCATGGCACGCCATGAAAAAATGGTCTTGCTTGAAGCCGGTCCCTGGTGCAAAAAAGGTTGGAGACCACTAGTCTATACAATGATGGGAGTCTCACGTTCCAAGCTGTAGTGGATGGGGAGCTCTGGAGCATGAAAGTCACAAGTTCTGACATTGTTACCTTCTGCTCCTCAGTGTATATGGACGAGTCTGAGACGCATACACCAGCTGTGGTGACGCCATGTCAGGGCGCTGCGCTCCCACCACTGCTCACATCTTCACAATTTCTTGATTTATATTTTTGTAGCTTTCCCCAACCGATAAGTCGATGGCGTTCAACCGGGACTTCCGCATAAAGCACTACGCTGGGGATGTGACGTGAGTGTAACCCTATATGTGCTGTCTCGCTGCACATGAGCAGCCAGTGACGTGTCAGCTCACATGACCCATGTCCTTACAACTCCAGGTATTCGGTGGAGGGATTCCTGGACAAGAACAAGGATACGCTATTCCAAGACTTCAAGCGTTTAATGTATAACAGGTGAAACCTTTATATCATAGGACAACTCCTCCTGTCACAGCTTCTGCTTCTATACAACATCTTCATGCCATTTGTTTTCTATATGGTTGCAAAATTCTGTGCTGATGAATGTTTCAATATATACAGTTGTGCTAAAAATTTTATATACCTCGACAGATTTTTTTGTTTTTTTGGCCTTTTTTTCAGACGATAGGAATGATAACACAAAACCTTTTTCTCCCCTCATGGTTAGTGGTTGGCTGAAGCCATTTATTGTCAAACTTCTGTGTTTTCTCTTTATAAATCATAATGACAACCAAAAACATCAAAATGACCCTGTTCAATAGTTCCCATACCCTGGTGATTTTGGCCTGATAACATGCCCAGAAACCAAACCACTCTCAGGTAGAACAACCAAAATTTCAGCCACGACTGCCTGGAAAATTGTTCGGGGTGAAAAGAAAACCCCACATAACATCAGCTGAAATACAGGACTCTCTGACAACTATCGGTGCGGCTGTTTCAAGATGCACAATAAGGAGGCACTTGAAGAAAAATGGGCTGCATGGTGGAGTTGCCAGAAGAAAGTCATTACTGCGCAAATGCCACAAAGAATCTCGCCTTCAATATGCCAAACAGCACAGAGACAAGCCTCAAAACTTCTGGAACAAGGTCATTTGGAGAGATGAGACAAAAATCCAACTTTTTGGCCACAACCATAAACGTTCCATTTGGAGGTGTCAACAAGGCCTATGATGAAAGGAACCCCATTCCTACTGTAAGGCCCGGAATAGACCATTCTATTACAAAGTTTCTTATAATTTACTATTAACCTATGGAAAGTTGTTTATAGCAGTTGGGACGCCTTAAGGTAGATCCTTTGCATGACTGTATCTTCGTATCGCTGCTGATCTTGGCTTACTTTTATGTACCCCATCTGTTATGCCCCTTGGATTTGCCTCCTGTTGCCTGTTCTCCTTGTGTTAACCCTTTATCGGTCATCTGACTACCTTTCACCTCATCCTCCGGTTTGTCACGTTCTGATGGTTTTGGGGAATCTGGTCAGGAAAGTCCATCCCTCCTTGTGGGGGTTAAGGGTGAAAATACAAACCCCCAACTATCTGCAAGAAGGACAGAATGTGCAGCCTGTACCCTGGCAAACGTCGCCCCACCCACTTCCACTTTGACTCCACCCTTTCCCATCCTTTTCTCTTTGTGTTCCCACACAGTATAACACCCCTCCAGTCACCCTGACATGGTATGCCCCCACATCACCCCTTCCAGTAGCCCCACTGTATAAAGTGCCCCTCCAGCTGCCCCACATGGACGGTTTGGTGAAGCGGGATTGGACGGCTTCACCATTGTATTCTACTCATCTGAAGCTGGGATATACCCCTGCCGAGCGGGACAGCGGAACGGGACCAGGAATCTGGGACTGTCTCAATGATTCTAGGACAGCTGGGAGGTATGAAAATGGGACTCCACCCCAAACTGTGTTCTGAGCAGTAAAAGAGCCTAAGTGCACCTCTTCGCACAGCTCTACTTACCTGTGAATAACTTCTCACCATGTAACACCTTTCTGCTGGGACTGTTCTCTGCCCAGGACTCCTCTCTGCTGGGACTGTTCTCTGCCCAGGACTCCTCTCTGCTGGGACTGTTCTCTGCCCAGGACTCCTCTCTGCTGGGACTGTCCTCTGCCCAGGACTCCTCTCTGCTGGGACTGTTCTCTGCCCAGGACTCCTCTCTGCTGGGACTGTCCTATGCCCAGGACTCCTCTCTGCTGGGACTGTTCTCTGCCCAGGACTCCTCTCTGCTGGGACTGTCCTATGCCCAGGACTCCTCTCTGCTGGGACTGTTCTCTGCCCAGGACTCCTCTCTGCTGGAACTGTCCTCTGTCCAGGACTCCTCTCTGCTGGGACTGTCCTCTGCCCAGGACTCCTCTCTGCTGGGACTCTCCTATGCCCAGGACTCCTCTCTGCTGGGACTGTCCTCTGCCCAGGACTCCTCTCTGCTGGGACTGTTCTCTGCCCAGGACTCCGCCCTGCTGGAACTGTCCTCTGCCCAGGACTCCTCTCTGCTGGGACTGTCCTATGCCCAGGACTCCTCTCTGCTGGGACTGTTCTCTGCCCAGGACTCCTCTCTGCTGGAACTGTCCTCTGCCCAGGACTCCTCTCTGCTGGGACTGTCCTCTGCCCAGGACTCCTCTCTGCTGGGACTCTCCTATGCCCAGGACTCCTCTCTGCTGGGACTGTCCTCTGCCCAGGACTCCTCTCTGCTGGGACTGTTCTCTGCCCAGGACTCCTCTCTGCTGGGACTGTCCTCTGCCCAGGACTCCTCTCTGCTGGGACTGTTCTCTGCCCAGGACTCCGCCCTGCTGGGACTGTTCTCTGCCCAGGACTCCTCTCTGCTGGGACTGTCCTCTGCCCAGGACTCCGCCCTGCTGGGACTGTCCTCTGCCCAGGACTCCTCTCTGCTGGGACTGTCCTCTGCCCAGGACTCCTCTCTGCTGGGACTGTCCTCTGCCCAGGACTCCTCTCTGCTGGGACTGTTCTCTGCCCAGGACTCCTCTCTGCTGGGACTGTTCTCTGCCCAGGAAACCTCTCTGCTGGGACTGTTCTCTGCCCAGGACTCCTCTCTGCTGGGACTGTCCTATGCCCAGGACTCCTCTCTGCTGGGACTGTTCTCTGCCCAGGACTCCTCTCTGCTGGGACTGTCCTCTGCCCAGGACTCCTCTCTGCTGGGACTGTTCTCTGCCCAGGAAACCTCTCTGCTGGGACTGTCCTATGCCCAGGACTCCTCTCTGCTGGGACTGTCCTATGCCCAGGACTCCTCTCTGCTGGGACTGTTCTCTGCCCAGGACTCCTCTCTGCTGGGACTGTTCTCTGCCCAGGACTCCTCTCTGCTGGGACTGTTCTCTGCCCAGGACTCCGCCCTGCTGGGACTGTCCTCTGCCCAGGACTCCTCTCTGCTGGGACTGTCCTATGCCCAGGACTCCTCTCTGCTGGGACTGTTCTCTGCCCAGGCTCCTCTCTGCTGGGACTGTTCTCTGCCCAGGACTCCTCTCTGCTGGGACTGTTCTCTGCCCAGGACTCCTCTCTGCTGGGACTGTTCTCTGCCCAGGACTCCGCCCTGCTGGGACTGTCCTCTGCCCAGGACTCCTCTCTGCTGGGACTGTTCTCTGCCCAGGACTCCTCTCTGCTGGGACTGTTCTCTGCCCAGGACTCCGCCCTGCTGGGACTGTTCTCTGCCCAGGACTCCTCTCTGCTGGGACTGTCCTATGCCCAGGACTCCTCTCTGCTGGGACTGTCCTCTGCCCAGGACTCCTCTCTGCTGGGACTGTTCTCTGCCCAGGACTCCTCTCTGCTGGGACTGTTCTCTGCCCAGGACTCCTCTCTGCTGGGACTGTTCTCTGCCCAGGACTCCTCTCTGCTGGGACTGTCCTCTGCCCAGGACTCCTCTCTGCTGGGACTGTTCTCTGCCCAGGACTCCTCTCTGCTGGGACTGTTCTCTGCCCAGGACTCCTCTCTGCTGGGACTGTTCTCTGCCCAGGACTCCTCTCTGCTGGGACTGTTCTCTGCCCAGGACTCCTCTCTGCTGGGACTGTTCTCTGCCCAGGACTCCTCTCTGCTGGGACTGTTCTCTGCCCAGGACTCCTCTCTGCTGGGACTGTTCTCTGCCCAGGAAACCTCTCTGCTGGGACTGTTCTCTGCCCAGGACTCCTCTCTGCTGGGACTGTCCTATGCCCAGGACTCCTCTCTGCTGGGACTGTTCTCTGCCCAGGACTCCTCTCTGCTGGGACTGTCCTCTGCCCAGGACTCCTCTCTGCTGGGACTGTTCTCTGCCCAGGAAACCTCTCTGCTGGGACTGTCCTATGCCCAGGACTCCTCTCTGCTGGGACTGTCCTATGCCCAGGACTCCTCTCTGCTGGGACTGTTCTCTGCCCAGGACTCCTCTCTGCTGGGACTGTTCTCTGCCCAGGACTCCTCTCTGCTGGGACTGTTCTCTGCCCAGGACTCCGCCCTGCTGGGACTGTCCTCTGCCCAGGACTCCTCTCTGCTGGGACTGTCCTATGCCCAGGACTCCTCTCTGCTGGGACTGTTCTCTGCCCAGGACTCCTCTCTGCTGGGACTGTTCTCTGCCCAGGACTCCTCTCTGCTGGGACTGTTCTCTGCCCAGGACTCCTCTCTGCTGGGACTGTTCTCTGCCCAGGACTCCGCCCTGCTGGGACTGTCCTCTGCCCAGGACTCCTCTCTGCTGGGACTGTTCTCTGCCCAGGACTCCTCTCTGCTGGGACTGTTCTCTGCCCAGGACTCCGCCCTGCTGGGACTGTTCTCTGCCCAGGACTCCTCTCTGCTGGGACTGTCCTATGCCCAGGACTCCTCTCTGCTGGGACTGTCCTCTGCCCAGGACTCCTCTCTGCTGGGACTGTTCTCTGCCCAGGACTCCTCTCTGCTGGGACTGTTCTCTGCCCAGGACTCCTCTCTGCTGGGACTGTTCTCTGCCCAGGACTCCTCTCTGCTGGGACTGTCCTCTGCCCAGGACTCCTCTCTGCTGGGACTGTTCTCTGCCCAGGACTCCTCTCTGCTGGGACTGTTCTCTGCCCAGGACTCCTCTCTGCTGGGACTGTTCTCTGCCCAGGACTCCTCTCTGCTGGGACTGTTCTCTGCCCAGGACTCCTCTCTGCTGGGACTGTTCTCTGCCCAGGACTCCTCTCTGCTGGGACTGTTCTCTGCCCAGGACTCCTCTCTGCTGGGACTGTTCTATCCTCTCTTGACCCCTGGGATTCCTCCGGACTCCTCTCAGTGTGAGATCCATCTATACCCAGCGGGTTCCCCTCTGCCCGGTGACTTCTCTGCAGGACTCCCATCATGCTCGGTACTATCTGTGCCCCATGACCTTCTCTCAGATTTCCTCCATGCTCCTGATAATTTCTCCATACAGGGCACATAACAATGACCCCCAGTGTGCACCACGGTGACTATTCTGCCCCACTGGAGCTGTGATACGCTGTAACCCCTTGTATCCTGGTTCTTGTGTGGTGTTTGGGGCTGCAGGTGGGTCTTCACCTCTGTATACGCGCTCGTGATCATTGTACAGTGGGTTTGTAGGCGCACTGCGGGCGGCGGTGCCAGGATCTGGCTGCCATCAGGATACGCCTGGCACAAGGCCGCTGTCTACTGCTCTGCCAAAGTGACATTAAATAGCGATCATCAGCAGAGACAATTATCCTGATTTCCATAATATGAGCACCGGCGGCTGGGGACCAGGCCTGTAATAGTGATATAATGAGGGGAGCAGGCCGGATGGCGCCACCTGGTGACAGCAGCAGGAATTACAGGCGCAGTCTGGCTACTTGGGCTCAGTTCACACTCTATTAGAGGGTTTGGAGATCACAATGCAATGGACACAGGAACATTCAGTTCTCCCAGATTAACCCTTCACTATCTGCACCAGTGACATCACATCTACAGCTGTGCAAGGATCATCGCTGTCAATTACTCCAGTAATGTACATTAAGGTACAATCCACGTAGGAGTTCGGGGTGAGGGGCGGTAGGTTATAGGCCTCGGGGCCTATTGGGTTTGAATGGCTCATTGTTTATTTTCTAGTGTACAGTATGCAGAGGAAGCCGAGACTATAATCCCTGGTGGGAAAGAGGGACACAAATCACATGTCTGCTGGATAGTGTGTGGGAGGAAGGGGTTAAATCCTAATCCATGCTGACCAATGAGTTCATTATTATTAATTGGCAGGAAATTGGTAGATTATAATCCCTGGTGTCTGGTATAGAGGGAACTGAGCAGTAGATTATAATCCCTGGTGGATAGACAGTAGCTGTCAGTGGGATAGGTGTATATTCTGGTAATGTGCGGCATGTCTGATGGATTTGATGCTTTTCACAGTAAGGACCCCGTTCTCAGGGACATGTGGCCGGATGGACAGATGAGTATAAGTGAAGTGACGAAGAGACCCCTCACAGCGGCCACGCTCTTCAGGAACTCCATGATTCTGTTAGTAGAGAACCTGGCCTGCAAGGTAAGAGACACCTCCTGATGGACGCAAAGACCTGGATTACACCAGTACTGGGGGTGTAGTGTGAGAGCAGTAAGGCCGGCACTGTACCAGTATCGGGGGTGTAGTGTGAGACCAGTAAGGCCGGCACTGTACCAGTATCGGGGGTGTAGTGTGAGACCAGTAAGGCCGGCACTGTACCAGTACCGGGGGTGTAGTGTGAGGGCAGTAAGGCCGGCACTGTACCAGTACCGGGGGTGTAGTGTGAGACCAGTAAGGCCGGCACTGTACCAGTATCGGGGGTGTAGTGTGAGACCAGTAAGGCCGGCACTGTACCAGTACCGGGGGTGTAGTGTGAGAGCAGTAAGGCCGGCACTGTACCAGTATCGGGGGTGTAGTGTGAGAGCAGTAAGGCCGGCACTGTACCAGTACCGGGGGTGTAGTGTGAGACCAGTAAGGCCGGCACTGTACCAGTATCGGGGGTGTAGTGTGAGACCAGTAAGGCCGGCACTGTACCAGTATCGGGGGTGTAGTGTGAGAGCAGTAAGGCCGGCACTGTACCAGTACCGGGGGTGTAGTGTGAGACCAGTAAGGCCGGCACTGTACCAGTATCGGGGGTGTAGTGTGAGAGCAGTAAGGCCGGCACTGTACCAGTATCGGGGGTGTAGTGTGAGACCAGTAAGGCCGGCACTGTACCAGTACCGGGGGTGTAGTGTGAGACCAGTAAGGCCGGCACTGTACCAGTATCGGGGGTGTAGTGTGAGACCAGTAAGGCCGGCACTGTACCAGTACCGGGGGTGTAGTGTGAGAGCAGTAAGGCCGGCACTGTACCAGTATCGGGGGTGTAGTGTGAGACCAGTAAGGCCGGCACTGTACAAGTACCGGGGGTGTAGTGTGAGAGCAGTAAGGCCGGCACTGTACCAGTACTGGGGGTGTAGTGTGAGAGCAGTAAGGCCGGCACTGTACCAGTACTGGGGGTGTAGTGTGAGACCAGTACCGGGGGTGTAGTGTGAGACCAGTACCGGGGGTGTAGTGTGAGACCAGTACCGGGGGTGTAGTGTGAGACCAGTACCGGGGGTGTAGTGTGAGACCAGTACCGGGGGTGTAGTGTGAGACCAGTACCGGGGGTGTAGTGTGAGACCAGTACCGGGGGTGTAGTGTGAGACCAGTACCGGGGGTGTAGTGTGAGACCAGTACCGGGGGTGTAGTGTGAGACCAGTACCGGGGGGTGTAGTGTGAGACCAGTACCGGGGGTGTAGTGTGAGACCAGTACCGGGGGTGTAGTGTGAGACCAGTACCGGGGGTGTAGTGTGAGACCAGTACCGGGGGTGTAGTGTGAGAGCAGTACCGGGGGTGTAGTGTGAGAGCAGTAAGGCCGGCATATCATACATACACCTGACCATGGCCTGACCTTCTGTAATTGTATCTGAGCAGAGATGGGGGGCGCCGCTGAGATGAGGAGGTGAGGTTACTGCTATATAGTGCTGATACATTGTATATCAGTGACATAGCGTGTACACTGCTTATAGCTGCAGTCTGGGCCCTGTGACTGGGGCCACAAGTGACTGACCATCAGGATCTTCAGCACTCTCCATCATTACCATTACTATTACAGTAGACAGGGCGGGTCTGTGACAACCTCAAGTTCACAGTCATGACCAAGACGTCGGTTGTCACCAAAGGTAAACCCAGGACACGCTGACAAAGCAGCAGGGGAATTGATTCGTTTTGGTGAATTTACTTTTTAACCCATTCATGTCCACTGGGTCAGCCATAGAGAGGAGGTGGGGGTGGGGTTTCGGCTTTCCTGAAGACTGGTAATAGTAAGCCCCCTTTATATCAGAATGGTTATATATCCTGCTATAAAGCTCTATTCATGGCTCCCGCCTCCCCCGCTCCGTGTATATTTATACGTGCCCCATTGTCTGTAGCGTTCACACCGCGCTATTCTGTGCTGCCCCTTTCATCATCCGGGCGGCCCGCAGAGTAATCACAACAGAGCTGTTCTCCCAAATGTAATACTTCTCCTCCATTGTGTCTCCTTTGTATTACACTTAATAGCGTCTTATATGGAGTCCTCGCTGAGACTTCTCAGGTTATTGTTCCCGACTCTTCTAGTCAGCGCTAATTCACCCACTTTATAGGCAAGTCACATCGAAAAGAAGCAGGCGGGGGAGGGGAGGGGGCTTATTGTCACCCACTGACCGATGCTACAGGGTTTTATAAAAAACAGGGGTGTAACGATCATAACTTATTACTGCCCCCTATATACAAGAATATAACTACTATAATACTGCCGCTATGTACAAGAATATAACTACTATAATACTACCTCCTATGTACAAGAATATAACTACTATAATACTACCTCCTATGTACAAGAATATAACTACTATAATACTGCTCCTATGTACAAGAATATAACTACTATAATACTGCCGCTATGTACAAGAATATAACTACTATAATACTACCTCCTATGTACAAGAATATAACTACTATAATACTGCTCCTATGTACAAGAATATAACTACTATAATACTGCTCCTATGTACAAGAATATAACTACTATAATACTGCTCCCTATGTACAAGAATATAACTACTATAATACTGCTCCTATGTACAAGAATATAACTACTATAATACTGCTCCTATGTACAAGAATATAACTACTATAATACTGCTATTTACAAAAATATAACTACTAAAAAAATGCCCCTTTTTAAAAAAAAAAAAATAATATAAATACTGCCGCTATGTACAAGAATATAACTACTATAATACTACCTCCTATGTACAAGAATATAACTACTATAATACTACCTCCTATGTACAAGAATATAACTACTATAATACTGCTCCTATGTACAAGAATATAACTACTATAATACTACCTCCTATGTACAAGAATATAACTACTATAATACTACCTCCTATGTACAAGAATATAACCACTATAATACTGTCCCTATGTACAAGAATATAACTACTATAATACTGCTCCTATGTACAAGAATATAACTACTATAATACTGCCGCTATGTACAAGAATATAACTACTATAATACTGCTCCTATGTACAAGAATATAACTACTATAATACTACCTCCTATGTACAAGAATATAACCACTATAATACTGTCCCTATGTACAAGAATATAACTACTATAATACTACTCCTATGTACAAGAATATAACTACTATAATACTGCTCCTATGTACAAGAATATAACTACTATAATACTGCTCCTATGTACAAGAATATAACTACTATAATACTGCCCCTATGTACAAGAATATATCTACTATAATACTACTCCTATGTACAAGAATATAACTACTATACTGCTCCTATGTACAAGAATATAACTACTATAATACTGCTCCTATGTACAAGAATATAACTACTATAATACTGCCTCCTATGTACAAGAATATAACTACTATAATACTGCTCCTATGTACAAGAATATAACTACTATAATACTGCCCCCTATGTACAAGAATATAACTACTATAATACTGCTCCTATGTACAAGAATATAACTACTATAATACTGCTCCTATGTACAAGAATATAACTACTATAATACTGCTCCTATGTACAAGAATATAACTACTATAATACTGCTCCTATGTACAAGAATATAACTACTATAATACTGCTCCTATGTACAAGAATATAACTACTATAATACTGCTCCTATGTACAAGAATATAACTACTATAATACTGCCCCCTATGTACAAGAATATAACTACTATAATTCTGTTCTACACTGCGGTAGATGTGATCAGTCACTGCCACGATCTATGCACATGATATATTAACTCAGGTTGGCGGTATTTCATGCTGCCTCATTAACCCATATCACACCTCATCTCTGTTGACCCTACACTGTCTGTATCTGTACGGGAACGCTATCAGGTCTCACTGACATCACTGTGGATTCTGCACACATTCTCCCCCTGTGGTATACACGGCAGTTGCTACATAATTAGGGCAGCAGGACATTGATAGTTTGTACATCATAGAGGGAATCGGTACTATAGGGACAGTCTGTAAAATCAGGGACATATGCAGGATTCTGTTGGGATTGGAAGGCGGTACTCTCTACATACAGATTATACAGTCACCACTAGGGGGAGCTCACTACATACAGATTATACAGTCACCACTAGGGGGAGCTCACTACATACAGATTATACAGTCACCACTAGGGGGAGCTCACTACATACAGATTATACAGTCACCACTAGGGGGAGCTCACTACATACAGTTTATACAGTCACCACTAGGGGGAGCTCACTACACACAGATTATACAGTCACCACTAGGGGGAGCTCACTACATACACATTATACAGTCACCACTAGAGGGAGCTCACTACATACAGATTATACAGTCACCACTAGGAGGAGCTCACTACATACAGATTATATAGTCACCACTAGGAGGAGCTCACTACATACAGATTATACAGTCACCACTAGGGGGAGCTCACTACATACAGATTATACAGTCACCACTAGGGGGAGCTCACTACATACAGATTATACAGTCACCACTAGGGGGAGCTCACTACATACAGATTATACAGTCACCACTAGGGGGAGCTCACTACATACAGATTATACAGTCACCACTAGGGGGAGCTCACTACATACAGATTATACAGTCACCACTAGTGGGAGCTCACTACATACAGTTTATACAGTCACCACTAGGGGGAGCTCACTACACACAGATTATACAGTCACCACTAGGGGGAGCTCACTACATACACATTATACAGTCACCACTAGAGGGAGCTCACTACATACAGATTATACAGTCACCACTAGGAGGAGCTCACTACATACAGATTATATAGTCACCACTAGGAGGAGCTCACTACATACAGATTATACAGTCACCACTAGGGGGAGCTCACTACATACAGATTTGTACAGTTTCTCTTAGGGTACCTTTCACCACAGAGGCAGATAGTGTTAGAACTCTTAGTCACACCCCCTTGCCTGACACCTACCACTTGACATTAGGGAGTCTAGTTATATACGTCCTCTTTAGGGTCTGTAGGTGAACCTATAATCCGATACAATACCCTCCCTTCACTTCAGGGGGCAGTACTTGTCACAATAGATCATGTACTTTGTTGTCTTTTTTTCCATTCAGTTTTGGCCCCTCTATAAGTGACCAATATGAAGGCTCAGGTCATAGTGATTTCATTTAGTTGTATATAATGTACACAGCCCCACTGTATGGTGATGTCATTATATATAGCTAAGGCCCTGTACATACTGTATATGATGTCAGTATATACCGTGCTCGGTCCCCTCTCAGCAGGATTTTGCAGCTTCTCGCAGCATCTTTGGGTGAGGAGAACGTCTGGCACTTGGAGTATTTATAGCTGCAGAGATTCAGCTGCTGTTTGTAGATCCGATCAGTCATCTTATTATACCCGACATAAAGTAACAAGCTAAAGACAGCGAATTAAAGGGACGGTACAGACCTGTCATCTCTGCATGTGCTGTGCAGCGGGACACAGTCTAATGCTCCCTGTTATCAGCCGTGTCAGGAGAGGAGAGGCTGACTGTAGGACAGGGGAATACAATCTATTACTATCTGTTATCAGCCACGTCAGGAGGAGAGAGGCCGACTGTAGGACAGGGGAATACAATCTATTACTATCTGTTATCAGCCGTGTCAGGAGAGGAGAGGCCGACTGTAGGACAGGGGAATACAATCTATTACTATCTGTTATCAGCCACGTCAGGAGGGGAGAGGCCGACTGTAGGACAGGGGAATACAATCTATTACTATCTGTTATCAGCCACGTCAGGAGGAGAGAGGCCGACTGTAGGACAGGGGAATACAATCTATTACTATCTGTTATCTGCCATGTCAGGAGGGGAGAGGCCGACTGTAGGACAGGGGAATACAATCTATTACTATCTGTTATCAGCCATGTCAGGAGAGGCCGACTGTAGGACAGGGGAATACAATCTATTACTATCTGTTATCAGCCACGTCAGGAGGGGAGAGGCCGACTGTAGGACAGGGGAATACAATCTATTACTATCTGTTATCAGCCATGTCAGGAGAGGAGAGGCCGACTGTAGGACAGGGGAATACAATCTATTACTATCTGTTATCAGCCATGTCAGGAGGGGAGAGGCCGACTGTAGGACAGGGGAATACAATCTATTACTATCTGTTATCAGCCATGTCAGGAGGGGAGAGGCCGACTGTAGGACAGGGGAATACAATCTATTACTATCTGTTATCAGCCATGTCAGGAGAGGAGAGGCCGACTGTAGGACAGGGGAATACAATCTATTACTATCTGTTATCAGCCGTGTCAGGAGGGGAGAGGCCGACTGTAGGACAGGGGAATACAATCTATTACTATCTGTTATCAGCCATGTCAGGAGAGGAGAGGCCGACTGTAGGACAGGTGACTACAATCTATTACTATCTGTTATCAGTCATGTCAGGAGGGGAGAGGCCGACTGTAGGACAGGAGAATACAATCTATTACTATCTGTTATCAGCCATGTCAGGAGAGGAGAGGCCGACTGTAGGACAGGGGAATACAATCTATTACTATCTGTTATCAGCCATGTCAGGAGGGGAGTGGCCGACTGTAGGACAGGGGAATACAATCTTTTATACTGATAAGGAGAATTTAAGGATTTTTTTTTTTTTTAGTTTTTTTTAGGATTCCTGATAATGAGATACAATGTTAGAAACGCTGAATAATGAAGATTTATCACTTATTCTAGGGTGAGGCTGAGCGAAAACTTCACTTCTTTCTCATTACTACAGAGACAGAGAAATAATAGCAGTATAATATCAGAAAATAGAACAACCAGCTGTTTATATCATGTCTGAGAGGTTGTCACAGCCCCGCCCCCTGTTACTGACATCACTGATATAATGACATGTGATCAGACATGAGATCCGCACACCTTATACTACAGTACAGCTATTCATCTATTACTACTGACACCCAGCTGTATATATCATGTCTGAGAGGGTGTCACAGCCCCGCCCCCTGTTACTGACATCACTGATATAATATAATGACATGTGATCAGACATGAGATCCGCACACCTTATACTACAGTACAGCTATTCATCTATTACTACTGACAACCAGCTGTATATATCATGTGTGAGAGGTTGTCACAGCCCCGCCCCCTGTTACTGACATCACTGATATAATGACATGTGATCAGACATGAGATCCGCACACCTTATACTACAGTACAGCTATTCATCTATTACTACTGACAACCACCTGTATATATCATGTCTGAGAGGTTGTCACATTCTCGCTCCTCTGTGTCCCCTTTCATCAGTCAGAGCCATTTTTGTCTCTGGCGCCCCCGGCCTCCCTCTCCTCAGCTGCCATCAGAACAAGATTGACCTCGCGGTTGTCAGTGTCGTCCTTGCCCCATTTCTCGGCTCCTCCTGACACCTGACTTCACACTTAGCGCCATCTTTACACGTTCTCGTCTTGCTGACGCTTTCAGAGGTGACTTAGAGAAGTTCATTGAATATTCTGCAGTTTACATAAGTCTCCTCGTCAGCTTGTCCTGCCGCGCGGCGCTGTGCGAGGTGACAGAACGCTCCGCCAGCCTTGAAGAGCGAGAACTTGGCAGAATTAGTCCATCTGCCAGCCCGGCCTTAAATAATTCAGGAGAATTTTCTTCTCTCCTGTTCTAAGACATTCATTATAGCGTCACTCAGCCTAGGATAAGGAGAGCGGCGACAGGTGATGGGGGAGGGGGCGGCAGTGTCACCTGTCTGTTCTTCACACTATTTATAGAGCCATGTTCACATTACAAGTTTCCTTATATAAGATTGATATCAATATGATGGGAATTACCACTGTTTCTGTGATACAAAGCTACAAACCTCCTGCACAGACAGAGTGACATGATGAAATTTTACTTGGCTGCAGCAACCACTAGGGGGAGCTCACTACATACAGATTATACAGTCACCACTAGGGGGAGCTCACTACATACAGATTATACAGTCACCACTAGGAGGAGATCACTACATACACATTATACAGTCAACCCCTAGGGGGAGCTCACTACATACAGATTATACAGTCACCACTAGGAGGAGATCACTACATACACATTATACAGTCACCACTAGAGGGAGCTCACTTCATACAGATTATACAGTCACTACTAGGGGGAGCTCACTACATACAGATTATACAGTCACCACTAGAGGGAGCTCACTACATACATATTATACAGTCACCACTAGGGGGAGCTCACTACATACAGATTATACAGTCACCACTAGAAGGAGCTCACTACATACAGATTATACAGTCACCACTAGAGGGAGGTCACTACATACAGATTATACAGTCACCACTAGGGGGAGCTCACTACATACAGATTATACAGTCACCACTAGAGGGAGCTCACTACATACAGATTATACAGTCACCACTAGGGGGAGCTCACTACATACAGATTATACAGTCACCACTAGGAGGAGCTCACTACATACAGATTATACAGCCACCACTAGGAGGAGCTCACTACATACAGACTATACAGTCACCACTAGGAGGAGCTCACTACATACAGATTATACAGTCACCACTAGGAGGAGCTCACTACATACAGATTATACATTATCCACTAGAGGGAGCTCACTACATACACATTATACAGTCACCACTAGAGGGAGCTCACTACATACATATTATACAGTCACCACTAGGAGGAGCTCACTACATACAGATTATACAGCCACCACTAGGAGGAGCTCACTACATACAGACTATACAGTCACCACTAGGGAGAGCTCATTACATACAGATTATACAGTCACCACTAGGGGGAGCTCACTACATACAGATTATACAGTCACCACTAGGGAGAGCTCACTACATACAGAGTTTTTACAGCTCCCTTTATTGGTGATATCTGGAGATGATTCTGAGGGTCCTCCTTTCTTCTATATAGATATCACATTCACCACCTTTAATATTATGTAACACTTAGACTGGAATCTGTTAAATCTTTAACTCTTTATATTTCAGGAGCCATATTATGTCCGCTGCATAAAGCCCAATGACCAGAAATCTCCCATCCTATTCGATGAGCGCCGCTGTCTCCACCAGGTGGAATATCTGGGACTTCTGGAGAACGTACGAGTCCGCCGCGCTGGATTTGCCTATAGGCAACCCTATGAACGGTTTCTACAAAGGTATTGCTGATAGAATAAGGTGCCCGGGGGTAAGAGGAGAACTCTGCCAAGATGGCCGTCCTGATATTCTGCCAGTATGACTATGGGAGCCATCTTTGTATAGGGCTATGGCAGCCATCTTTGTATGAAGTTATAGTATATTCTGTACCCTCCAGATACAAGATGACCTGTGAATACACCTGGCCCAACCACCTGATGGAATCTGACATGGAGGCCACACGTGCTCTGATCGAGCAGCACGAATTTCAGGACGACGTGGCCTATGGATACACCAAGGTCTTCATCCGCACCCCACAGACCCTGTTCAGCCTGGAGCAGGAGCGGACGCAGCTCATCCCCATTATTGTGCTGCTCATTCAAAAGGTGAGATAGTCTGCAACTATAACACCATGTCTGCAATATATGATAGTGTGAGCACCATATGTCACTATATGGCATTTATTAAGCACTATATGTCACTATGTGAGTACTATATAGCACTATGAGCGCTATATGGCACTATATGAGTACTACATGACACTGTGAGCACTTTGTCATTATATGAGTACTATATGGCACTATGTGAGTACTATATGGCACCATTTGAGTACTACATGTCACTATGTGAGTACTGTTTGCCACTGTGAGTACTATATGTGGGCATAGTATGTCAGTGAGTACTATACGACGCTATGTCTGCAGTATATGATACTGTGAGCACTATATGGCAGTATTTTGGCCACTATAAGCAGTGTATTTGGGCCACATGTGGCATTGATATGGGGGGGGGCGTTGTTGGGGGTGCCGGTTATGGTGGGTGGTCTTCTCCTTCCTGGGAGGATAAAATGATACAGAAGTTGTATTACAAGGAGCAGGTCTGAGGCTGCACAGTATATACAGTATATACCCGAGACATGGTGCTGCTGTATGCCATCTGTGGGGATGTCTGTGTCGCCATACATCTGTCATCTGGGGCCAGGTGTGGCCCCATGGTTACAGGCAGCGTCCTTACACTAAGCTATAATGTTTTGTTTTTTTTTGTTGTTTTTTTTTGAGTTGGAAGGGACCTCAAAGGCCATCAAGTCCAACCCCCTGCAAAAGCAGGATTCCCTAAATCATCCCAGCTATATATCTATCCAGATTCCGCTTGAAGATTTCAATTGATGAAGAACTCACCACCTCCCGTGGCAGCCTATTCCACTCCCTCACTACCCTTACTGTTAGAAAGTTTTTCCTAATGTCTAATCTGAATCTCCTTCCCCTTAGTTTCATCCCATTACTTCTCGTGCTTCCTTCTGCTAATGAGAATAGGGTAGATCCCTCTGCACTGTGACAACCTTTCAGATATTTAAATACCGCTATTAAGTCTCCCCTTAGCCTTCTCTTCTGCAAACTAAGCAGTCCCAATTCTTTTAGCCTCTCCTCGTAGAACATGGTTTGTAGACCTTCCACCATTTTGGTTGCTCTTCTCTGGACCTGCTCCAATAAATCGATGTCTTTCTTAAACTGGGGAGCCCAGAACTGTACACAGTATTCCAGGTGGGGTCTGACCAGGGCAGAGTACAGCGGAATAATTACCTCTCTTGATCTAGCTACAATGCTCGTCTTGATACATCCTAGAATTTTATTAGCCTTTTTAGCCACTGTTGACTCATGTTGAATTTGCGATCTATTATTATGCCCAGATCCTTTTCCCCTGTACTCTCACTTAGTACTATTCCTCCCATACTATATATGCTTCTTGCATTTCTGTTACCCAGATGTAGGACTTTGCATTTGTCCCTGTTGAATACCATTTTGTTCACCTCAGCCCATTGTTCCAGTGTGTCTAAGTCCTTTTGGATGCACTCTCTCTCCTCTCTAGTGTTGGCCATTCCTCCTAGCTTTGTATCATCTGCAAATTTTATTAGTTCCCCAATAACCCCATCATCCAGATCATTTATAAAAATATTAAAAAGTACTGGGCCCAGGACAGAGCCCTGCGGCACCCCGCTTTTTACTTTCTTCCAGTTTGATGTATAGCCATTTAGAATTACTCGTTGTGCCCGATCATTTAGCCAGTTGTGAACCCACCTCACTGATATTTTATCAAAGCCATAGTTGATCATTTTTTCAATAAGAATGTTATGTGATACTTTATCAAAGGCCTTACTAAAGTCAAGATATACTATGTCCACTGCATTCCCCTGGTCCAACCATTCAGTGACTTTATTATAGAAGGAAATAAGATTAGTCTGACAAGATTTATTGGTCATAAAGCCGTGCTGGCTCTGATTAATTAAAGCCTTCCCATCCAGGTACCTAATTAAATGTTCTTTAACGATTTTTTTCAAAGATTTTTCCTACTATCGAGGTCAGACTTACCGGCCTATAATTTCCTGGGTCGTCCCTATTCCCCTTTTTGTAGATGGGGACCACATTTGCCCTTTTCCAATCTAGAGGGACCACTCCTGTTTCCCATGACTTATTAAAGATTATTGCAAGGGGTTCTCTTATTTCCTCTGCTAATTCTTTTAAAACTCTAGGGTGTAAATCATCCGGTCCTGGGGACTTGGTTTCCTTAATCTTAGCTAAATGTTCTCTTACCAAACCTTCGCTTATAGTCAGCTTGGAGCCCTCATTCCCCTCATCACTATCACCATTAATGTTGATATTTCCATCCATTTCTTGGGAGAAGACGGATACAAAATATGAATTCAGTAACTCCACCTGCTGATCCACCATGTTAACTTTTTCACCCTTTTCGTTCTTCAGGACTCCAATGGTTTCCTTCACTTTTCTTTTGCTCTTAACATATCCCCAAAAACCTTTTACCTTACTCTTAACTTCTTTTGCAAGCTTCAATTCGTATTCAGCCTTGGCTTTTTTAATGCTTATCTTGCAGAGTCTGCATAGATATAGCTCCCATCTTCCACTTGTTGTAAGTTTCCTTTTTCTTTTTTAGTAGGTTATGTAATTTTTTGGTCATCCATCCTGGAGTTTTTAGGTGATTCCCATTTTTCTTGCTTCTAGGTATTGTTAGTTCCTGTGCATTAATGATTTCCCTACGGAAAATTTTCCACCCCTCATGTGCATTTTTGTGCTTAAGTAATTTTCGCCATGGAATTCTACTAACCCTTACCTTTTAGGCCCCTAAAATCTGCCCTACTAAAATCAAGCCTTGAAGTCTGTGTCTTCTCAGGTCTTCTTCTTACAACCCCAAACTCGAGTATAGCATGGTCGCTGAATCCCAATGTCCCTGCTACCCTTAGTTCCTTAACCATGTCCTCCTTGTTGGTTAAAACTAGGTCCAAAATGGATGTTCCTCTCGTGTTTTCTTCTACTAGCTGGACAATGAAGTTGTCTGCTAGGGAGGATAAAAATTTGATAGAGCCTTTACTCGTAGCTGTGTGAGTTTCCCAATGGATATCTGGGTAATTAAAGTCTCCCATGATAACAATTTCATGTTTCTTTGAGAGCATGGTCATTTGCTGTGAAAAAATCTCATCCATGTCTTCTGTCTGTCCTGGTGGTCTATAATAAACACCTATTATGATGTCCTTATCATTGTTTTTCCCTTGAATTACTACCCAAATATTTTCTAATAAATTGTCATTCTGTAAAACTGTAATTTCTGTGGAGATGTGTTCATCAGATTCACCTAGAATTAGGGTGCTGGGGTCACAGGTCGCTCCTCCTGGGGGTTTCACGGATGTAGTATGACGTACAGTATAGAGGGACACACGGGTGATGTATGGGGAGACATCGCCCAAACACAACATCTGTGTGATCAGAAGACGTACAGAGGAGGAGACAGGGCCACGACACATCAAATGGGGGCCACAACCCCCACATAGGGGCAGGATGCATCAAACTGGAGTCATGGCACATCAAACAGGGGCCACATCATATCAAAGGGGGCCACAACACAACCTAACCCATGAGGCTCAACGCTGACTTACCACATGTCTGTGTATTAGATACTTGTGTATAGACTGTATACAGCCAGCACTTCCTATGTTCATCCTGAGCCTCCTGATTCATGAATGGACTGTAGAAGAACACTTGCACAGGTGGAGCAGCGAGCATTGTAACACTGCATAAGAATGCCGATTCCTACACCATGCACGATGTGTAGAAAGCTGGGTGATCCATCATGGGTGATGATACCATTTTCCATGACCCCAGATCCGTCTATTCCCGTCCATCATGTGTCCCCCATACAACAGCTGTACACACTGTGTACATACATTACATTACTTATCCTGTATTATACTGAGTTACATCCTGTATTATACTCCAGAGCTGCACTCACTATTCTGCTGGTGCAGTCACTGTGTACATACATTACATTACTTATCCTGTACTGACCCTGAGTTACATCCTGTATTATACTCCAGAGCTGCACTCACTATTCTGCTGGTGTAGTCACTGTGTACATACATTACATTACTTATCCTGTACTGATCCTGAGTTACATCCTGTATTATACTCCAGAGCTGCGCTCACTATTCTGCTGGTACAGTCACTGTGTACATACATTACATTACTTATCCTGTACTGACCCTGAGTTACATCCTGTATTATACTCCAGAGCTGCACTCACTATTCTGCTGGTGCAGTCACTGTGTACATACATTACATTACTTATCCTGTACTGATCCTGAGTTACATCCTGTATTATACTCCAGAGCTGCACTCACTATTCTGCTGGTACATTCACTGTGTACATACATTACATTACTTATCCTGTATTATACTCCAGAGCTGCGCTCACTATTCTGCTGGTACAGTCACTGTGTACATACATTACATTACATTACTTATCCTGTACTGACCCTGAGTTACATCCTGTATTATACTCCAGAGCTGCACTCACTATTCTGCTGGTGTAGTCACTGTGTACATACATTACATTACTTATCCTGTACTGATCCTGAGTTACATCCTGTATTATACTCCAGAGCTGCGCTCACTATTCTGCTGGTGTAGTCACTGTGTACATACATTACATTACTTATCCTGTATTATACTCCAGAGCTGCACTCACTATTCTGCTGGTACAGTCACTGTGTACATACATTACATTACTTATCCTGTACTGATCCTGAGTTACATCCTGTATTATACTCCAGAGCTGCGCTCACTATTCTGCTGGTGTAGTCACTGTGTACATACATTACATTACTTATCCTGTACTGATCCTGAGTTACATCCTGTATTATACTCCAGAGCTGCACTCACTATTCTGCTGGTGCAGTCACTGTGTACATACATTACATTACTTATCTTGTACTGATCCTGAGTTACATCCTGTATTATACTCCAGAGCTGCACTCACTATTCTGCTGGTACAGTCACTGTGTACATATATTACATTACTTATCTTGTACTGATCCTGAGTTACATCCTGTATTATACTCCAGAGATGCGCTCACTATTCTGCTGGTACAGTCACTGTGTACATACATTACATTACTTATCCTGTACTGATCCTGAGTTACATCCTGTATTATACTCCAGAGCTGCGCTCACTATTCTGCTGGTGCAGTCACTGTGTACATACATTACATTACTTATCCTGTATTATACTCCAGAGCTGCACTCACTATTCTGCTGGTGCAGTCACTGTGTACATACATTACATTACTTATCCTGTACTGATCCTGAGTTACATCCTGTATTATACTCCAGAGCTGCGCTCACTATACTGGTGTGTGCACTTGCTCTGGTGAGTTGCATTCTGGGTAGTGTTACCTTTACATTAGGTTCTGTATAGTTATTCGATAAAATTAAAACTGCCCTATGTTATAAGACCTCTACTTGCTGACTGTTTCCATTACACATCCTTACAGTTCTCTTGTATTCAGAACATATTAGGATTTCCCTTAACCTGCGGTTTCCTAATATAATGGGGTATAATCTCCTACTTGCTGACTGTTTCTGTGGACTGATCCTCTCACTTGCCTTCTGCAGTGCCAGGTATTGCAGCACTGGACAGGGTCTGACAGGAGGAGTTGTCCCATGTCCCAGTTGTCATTAGATTGAGAGCTCTGCGGATGATTCTGACGCCTCGTAGAGAAGACATTTTTATCGCTTATTAATTGGGAGCCGCAGAGCGTCGCGCCGATGATTCCTGCAGGGACAGACACAATGAAAGTAAATAAATTGGGTTTTAGATTTAGTTCTCGGAGCTGTCACCTCTGATTTATCCCAGTCTGAACGTTCCCCAAATTCTCCCTCAGGGGTGAATCATCTCCAAGAAGGGGTGAAGGTGTAGGGGTGGGGGCAGCGGGGGAGAGGGGCGATGTCGCTGCAGTTTTCGCTTCTCCTCCCTGTTTTTATACGGTGTAGAAGTCTCCTGTCAGGTCTAATCAGCGCCGGGCAGTCAGCGGCAGCCGCTCCGTCAGGAAGGATTACTCACAGGGCTGGCGGTAGGGCACACGTATGGGGAGCCGGGTGTTATTATATGGGGCTGCGGGCACTGGGTCATGTGACACTGAGAAGTACTTGCAGACCCCGACCCTTCATTGTGCACTGACTTGGTGACTTCTCGTGTTTTGCACAGTTGCGTGAACTGTCACCGATCCGTTTGTACCAGAATTGTATGACAGTGATAGATTTAGTAAAAGTTGCAGGAGGGCGCACTCAGTCCCGTATTGGGGATTTATTGTGATCAGCCCCCCATTATTAACAGGGTGCATGAGACAGAGCGCCTCCTGCAGCTTTGTAGCCATCAGACAGTTCTGCGGCTCTGAGTCACTCGTGTCCTGTTGGACTCCGGCGCGTGGGAGCGTTTCAGTAGCCGGATTCTATATATAGTGACGAACACTCCTGCGCCATAGAAACCTGAGACTTATAGCTAAAAATCCCCGATCCTGCCATATACTGGGGGGCAATATCCTGTAAATGTGTCCAGGCGGGGTCCATGTATGTGACCAGGATGGAGAGGCGACTGCGGACGGTCATACAACATACCTGTCACCTGTCAGCTCTGTACAAGGCATCACTGCCCTGTTCATCCTGAACTATCTGCTTCAGAAATCCAATGCCACAACTACAGTGAAGACTGACATCTACTAACTATAGAACAAAACCCCAGGTGTTCTAAGGACGATAAAACCGGGAGTAATAGATTGTATTCCCCTGTCCTACAGTCGGCCTCTCCCCTCCTGACGTGGCTGATAACAGATAGTAATAGATTGTATTCCCCTGTCCTACAGTCGGCCTCTCCTCTCCTGACGTGGCTGATAACAGATAGTAATAGATTGTATTCCCCTGTCCTACAGTCGGCCTCTCTCCTCCTGACGTGGCTGATAACAGATAGTAATAGATTGTAGTCACCTGTCCTACAGTCGGCCTCTCCTCTCCTGACATGACTGATAACAGATAGTAATAGATTGTATTCCCCTGTCCTACAGTCGGCCTCTCCCCTCCTGACATGGCAGATAACAGATAGTAATAGATTGTACTCCCCTGTCCTACAGTCGGCCTCTCCTCTCCTGACATGGCTGATAACAGATAGTAATAGATTGTATTCCCCTGTCCTACAGTCGGCCTCTCCTCTCCTGACGTGGCTGATAACAGATAGTAATAGATTGTAGTCCCCTGTCCTACAGTCGGCCTCTCCTCTCCTGACGTGGCTGATAACAGATAGTAATAGATTGTAGTCCCCTGTCCTACAGTCGGCCTCTCCTCTCCTGACGTGGCTGATAACAGATAGTAATAGATTGTAGTCACCTGTCCTACAGTCGGCCTCTCCCCTCCTGACGTGGCTGATAACAGATAGTAATAGATTGTAGTCCCCTGTCCTACAGTCGGCCTCTCCTCTCCTGACATGGCTGATAACAGATAGTAATAGATTGTATTCCCCTGTCCTACAGTCGGCCTCTCCCCTCCTGACATGGCTGATAACAGATAGTAATAGATTGTAGTCACCTGTCCTACAGTCGGCCTCTCCTCTCCTGACATGGCTGATAACAGATAGTAATAGATTGTATTCCCCTGTCCTACAGTCGGCCTCTCCCCTCCTGACATGGCTGATAACAGATAGTAATAGATTGTAGTCACCTGTCCTACAGTCGGCCTCTCCTCTCCTGACGTGGCTGATAACAGATAGTAATAGATTGTATTCCCCTGTCCTACAGTCGGCCTCTCCCCTCCTGACATGGCTGATAACAGATAGTAATAGATTGTATTCCCCTGTCCTACAGTCGGCCTCTCCCCTCCTGACATGGCTGATAACAGATAGTAATAGATTGTATTCCCCTGTCCTACAGTCGGCCTCTCCTCTCCTGACATGGCTGATAACAGATAGTAATAGATTGTATTCCCCTGTCCTACAGTCGGCCTCTCCCCTCCTGACTTGGCTGATAACAGATAGTAATAGATTGTATTCCCCTGTCCTACAGTCGGCCTCTCCCCTCCTGACATGGCTGATAACAGAGAGTAATAGATTGTATTCCCCTGTCCTACAGTCGGCCTCTCCTCTCCTGACGTGGCTGATAACAGATAGTAATAGATTGTAGTCACCTGTACTACAGTCGGCCTCTCCCCTCCTGACATGGCTGATAACAGATAGTAATAGATTGTATTCCCCTGTCCTACAGTCGGCCTCTCCCCTCCTGACATGGCTGATAACAGATAGTAATAGATTGTATTCCCCTGTCCTACAGTCGGCCTCTCCCCTCCTGACATGGCTGATAACGGATAGTAATAGACTTTGGAGTTAGACCTGTTGTAGACATTTTGGGGAGTGTCACTTCCCTCTTCCTACGTCCTCCATTATGATGCGCTCCTCCTTCTCTCCTCCTGGCAGGTCTGGAGGGGCACCCTGGCACGCTGGCACTACAAGCGCCTGAGGTCTGTCTACACCATCATGACCTCCTACAGGTGTTATAAGGTTCGCTCCCATCTGATGGAAATTGTGCGACGATTCCA
>CAMRHE010000816.1:335000-439003 GCA_947044405.1 Leptodactylus fallax
TGCCTGCCCCTCCGGACGGTGAGTACCCCGATACAGTTCAGCCTGGCACACACCTCCCGACAACCTCATTGGGAAGACTGTGGTTGTTAGGCAGTGCATTCCTAGCAACCAGGCTGTCAGGTATGACAACAGTCCTATGCTCAATAATACCGCCATACAGTGCCCTATAATACTGCCATACAGTCCCTATAATACTGCCATACCGTGCCCTATAATACTGCCAAACAGTCCCTATAATACTTACATACAGTGCCTTATAATACCACCATACACTGCCCTATAATACTGCCATACAGTGCCCTATAATAGCGCCATACAAATTACAGCTCAGTGTATAATGTAATGTATTATTTCCATTACAGGACCACTAGACCCAGTGCCAGGGGGCAGGAAGTGTTAACATAGGGGCAGGAATCAGATCTCTTAAACGCTTTTTCCACCTTTTTCAGCAGGATGAATATTTCATGGGGGTCTTCAGGGATTCTCCTCCATGTATTATACATGGCTGCCATTCAGAGTTTCAGCGGTGGCAGCAGGTGTCGGGAGCTGGCGGTGATAGTCTTATAATTCTGCCGACAGCGCCATTTAATAACGCCCCCCCGCTGTCCCAGTAACTGAGTCTCCAGCCTGTGCTGTAAGTCTCTGCTGCACAGAACGCTACGAGCGACTAATAAGCGCCAAATCATCCAATAATATCGTATATGGGGAGGGGGTGTCAGGACCAGAGTCACATCTGAGATATATATATAATCCTACAATAGATATTGTGTAAACCACTGTATGGCAGTATAGTCTGGGCACTATATAACACTGCGTGCCAAATACAGTGCCAGGGTGAATAGTGCCGTATAGTCGGTATAAATAGTGGCGTATAGAGTCGGTGTAAATAGTGCCGTATAGTCGGTATAAATAGTGCCACATAGAGTCGGTATAAATAGTGCCGTATAGAGTCGGTATAAATAGTGCCGTATAGAGTCGGTATAAATAGTGCCGTATAGAGTCGGTATAAATAGTGCCGTATAGAGTCGGTATAAATAGTGCCGTATAGAGTCGGTATAAATAGTGCCGTATAGAGTCGGTATAAATAGTGCCGTATAGAGTCGGTATAAATAGTGCCGTATAGAGTCAGTGCCATACAATGCTCTCATTGAGTTGTATGACTTTGTTTTGACCATCCCCAATGACACGGTTCCCCCATAACAGTCACCCTTGCTCCTGAGTATATCCTCTACTGCCCTCCTCAGGTAGTAGCTGGTAGGACTCGCTGACATTACTGTCTACTATACGGAGGGATTATGTCAGAGTACCCTGTGCCAGGAGGAGCAGTCGGAGGGTTGTGTAAGATGATTGCCCCTCCATCATCCTCCTGGCACCAGCTGTCTCCTGCCTGTGGCACACATTGGCACGCCGCGGCCCGCACTGAGGCATGAAGAAAGCGTGTGGCGGTGGCGGCGCCCAGTCAGGCGGCAGCGAGGGCTCCGACACTTTTTTTTTTTTCCTCTTTTCCTTTTATATAAATTCCATCCCGGTCGCCATGACAACTGGAATTCTGAGACATGAGCGAGGAAGGAAATTCATTCTCATCACCATTATCATTTATTTATAAGGGTCCGACACTGCGCCATAGCACATGATGGGGGGAGTAGTAGTGCGGCCTGGCTATCTGAGACTGTACCACACATGGTAGGATTAGTTACACAGCTCAGCAAACAGTATCACACAGGATAGGATTAGATACACAGCTCAGAAGACAGTATCGCACAGGATAGGATTAGAGACACAGCTCAGCAGACGGTATCACACATGAGAAGATTAGATGCACAGCTATTAGATACACAGTATTGCTCCCCCTAGTGGGGACTGCAGACTATTCATTGGGTCCAGTATTACTCCCCCTAGTGGTGACTGCAGACTGCTCATTAGGTCCAGTATTACTCCCCCTAGTGGTGACTGCAGACTATACAATGAGTCCAGTATTACTCCCCCTAGTGGGGACTGCAGACTATACATTGGGTCCAGTATTACTCCCCCTAGTGGGGACTGCAGACTATACATTGGGTCCAGTATTACTCCCCCTAGTGGGGACTGCAGCCTATACAATGGGTCCAGTATTACTCCCCCTAGTGGTGACTGCAGACTATACATTAGGTCCAGTATTACTCCCCCTAGTGGGGACTGCAGACTATACAATGGGTCCAGTATTACTCCCCCTAGTGGGGACTGCAGACTATTCATTGGGTCCAATATTACTCCCCCTAGTGGTGACTGCAGACTATACAATGGGTCCAGTATTACTCCCCCTAGTGGGGACTGCAGACTATACAATGGGTCCAGTATTACTCCCCCTAGTGGGGACTGCAGACTATTCATTGGGTCCAGTATTACTCCCCCTAGTGGGGACTGCAGACTATACCAGGGGTCCAGTATTACTCCCCCTAGTGGGGACTGCAGACTATACCATGGGTCCAGTATTACTCCCCCTAGTGGGGAATGCAGACTATACATTGGGTCCAGTATTACTCCCCCTAGTGGGGACTGCAGACTATACACTGGGTCCAGTATTACTCCCCCTAGTGGTGACTGCAGACTATGCCATGCGTCCAGTATTACTCCCCCTAGTGGTGACTGCAGACTATACACTGGGTCCAGTATTACTACCCCTAGTGGTGACTGCAGACTATTCATTAGGTCCAGTATTACTCCCCCTAGTGGGGACTGCAGACTATACCATGGGTCCAGTATTACTCCCCCTAGTGGTGACTGCAGACTATACCATGCGTCCAGTATTACTCCCCCTAGTGGTGACTGCAGACTATACCATGGGTCCAGTATTACTCCCCCTAGTGGGGACTGCAGACTATACAATGGATCCAGTATTACTCCCCCTAGTGGTGACCGCAGACTATATAATAGATCCAGTATTACTCCCCCTAGTGATGACTGCAGACTATACAATGGGTCCAGAATTACTCCCCCTAGTGGTGACTGCAGACTATACAATGGGTCCAGTATTACGCAGTATTAGACATACTCCCCCTAGTGGTGAGTGCATACAGCAGATTATCATCATGTATGTCTATAGCTGTGCAGAGGATTTGGAGCTGTGTATCAGAACACTGAAGCTGTAACCACTATAGAGATCTAATACATATTAATCTCCACAGAATTTTCTATGTTTTGGTTCCAGGATGGAGAAAGCCCCTTTAATTTGCAGAGTGATACGGCAGGCAGATTCCATATGTCACCACATCTGTTCCCGCCTGTGATGAGAGTCGGGGTCACGGCCCTATAGGGCGAGCGTGTTCCTGCTCCTCACCATATGGAGATAATGTGATTTCCGGCAGTAATGATATTACTATGAGCGCCCCCGCCAGCCTGAGCAGAGATATCACACAGCTCCAGGGTCCTAATAATCAGATTACTGCAGATTACACCGAGAATTAGGGGATGATGGGGGTTTATATACCATATACTCATTACAGGGCCAGGGATAGCCTCCTATACCGTCAAAGGGAGAAGTCTGCCCCCTACTGCCTGCTTGTGGTGTGCATGATAATGTCAGGGCAGCCTCAGTGCTCAGTGTATATATATATAATATATATATATATATATATATATATATATATATATATATACAGTATAGTATATATGTAGGACATAGGTGATAGGTGATATCGCTTTAAATGGCAGGTGAATGGCGGCCGGTCCTCACTACTCGCTGCTGATCACATGTTCTGTCAGATCTGGGTCGAGCTCCGGGGATGTCAGCGGGGAGTCGCCATGTAGTAGGGGAGCACGTGCAGCGTCGGCGATTCCTGGCGCCCGGCCATGATTTATATTGTGCTGTAATTCCTGAGATTTGAAGCATCGCTGGGACTAATCTCTCCAGACAGCGACCATTCACGTCCCCGCAAGATACGCAGACAAACAACCCTGAGAAGGAAGAGACTTTACTGTAAATGTCACCTGTAATCCCGGCGCTCTGCCTGCAGGGTGCGATCATCTGCAGCACGTGCAGGAAATATCTGGGGCAGGAGCCAGGAGTTCAAGAAAACACAAAAGGTTTCCAGCGGCAAATAAGTCATTGTACAGATATTACCAAACTGATACATTGTAACAAACTACACAGAGAGCAAGTGTACACCTAAGAGAGCATTGTAGACAATGACAGGCTGACACTCGGGATACAGGATAATGACAGGCTGACACTGGGGGTACGGGATAATGACAGGCTGACACTGGGGGTACGGGATAATGACAGGCTGACACTGGGGGTACGGGATAATGACAGGCTGACACTGGGGGTACGGGATAATGACAGGCTGACACTGGGGGTACAGGATAATGACAGGCTGACACTCGGGGTACAGGATAATGACAGGCTGACACTCGGGGTACGGGATAATGACAGGCTGACACTGGGGGTACAGGATAATGACAGGCTGACACTGGGGGTACAGGATAATGACAGGCTGATACTTGGGGTATAGGATAATGACAGGCTGACACTGGGGGTACAGGATAATGACAGGCTGATACTTGGGGTACAGGATAATGACAGGCTGACACTGGGGGTACAGGATAATGACAGGCTGATACTTGGGGTACGGGATAATGACAGGCTGACACTCGGGGTACAGGATAATGACAGGCTGACACTGGAGGTACAGGATAATGACAGGCTGACACTCGGGGTACAGGATAATGACAGGCTGACACTGGGGGTACAGGATAATGACAGGCTGATACTTGGGGTACAGGATAATGACAGGCTGACACTCGGGGTACAGGATAATGACAGGCTGACACTGGTGGTACAGGATAATGACAGGCTGACACTCGGGGTACAGGATAATGACAGGCTGACACTGGGGTACAGGATAATGACAGGCTGACACTTGGGGTACAGGATAATGACAGGCTGACACTGGGGGTACAGGATAATGACAGGCTGACACTCGGGGTACAGGATAATGACAGGCTGACACTCGGGGTACAGGATAATGACAGGCTGACACTCGGGGTACGGGATAATGACAGGCTGACACTCGGGGTACGGGATAATGACAGGCTGACACTGGGGGTACGGGATAATGACAGGCTGACACTGGGGGTACGGGATAATGACAGGCTGACACTGGGGGTACGGGATAATGACAGGCTGACACTCGGGGTACGGGATAATGACAGGCTGACACTCGGGGTACGGGATAATGACAGGCTGACACTCGGGGTACGGGATAATGACAGGCTGACACTCTGGGTACGGGATAATGACAGGCTGACACTGGGGGTACGGGATAATGACAGGCTGACACTGGGGGTACGGGATAATGACAGGCTGACACTGGGGGTACGGGATAATGACAGGCTGACACTCGGGGTACGGGATAATGACAGGCTGACACTGGGGGTACGGGATAATGACAGGCTGACACTGGGGGTACGGGATAATGACAGGCTGACACTGGGGGTACGGGATAATGACAGGCTGACACTGGGGTACGGGATAATGACAGGCTGACACTCGGGGTACGGGATAATGACAGGCTGACACTGGGGGTACGGGATAATGACAGGCTGACACTCGGGGTACGGGATAATGACAGGCTGACACTCGGGGTACGGGATAATGACAGGCTGACACTCGGGGTACGGGATAATGACAGGCTGACACTGGGGGTACGGGATAATGACAGGCTGACACTCGGGGTACGGGATAATGACAGGCTGACACTCGGGGTACGGGATAATGACAGGCTGACACTCGGGGTACGGGATAATGACAGGCTGACACTCGGGGTACGGGATAATGACAGGCTGACACTCGGGGTACGGGATAATGACACACTGACATTTGGGGTACAGGACAGTGACATTTGGGATACCGGATAAAGACACTTGGGGGACAGGGCGGGGGGCCGAAAAATGAAACGATTACCCTTTGTTTTTTTTACCCCGCCATTTTTAACCCCCCTTTTGTTGGTTTTCGGCCCTCCCTTTTTTTTTGTGTGTTTTTGTTGTGCCGCCCTTAATACAATGTTATCTAGAGCTGGTCCCCCACCAGACAGGCCGGTACATGGTGTAGATGTGGCGGTAGACGTCCCCGTTCCCGCTGCCTCAGATGGCGGTATGTCCTCAGTTTGCTCCTTCAGGATCTTATTTCTGGCTTTGGCTCTTACAGGTGACCGGTCTGAGCGTTACCCGAGGCCCGGACCAGCTGGTCGTCCTCCACACCCAGAAGAACCACGACATGGCCTTCTGCCTGGACCCCACCAACGGGAGCCGCGTGGGCGAACTTGTGGGGACACTGAGGAATTTCTTCAAATCGTGAGTGCTCCCCCGCCATTGTCCTGTGTCCTGCCTGCACTGCATCACCCACATTGGTTGTCAGTGGCACCCAGCTTTCCCATGCCCTGTGCGGCCTTGCAATTCTGCCTGGGGGGATGAATCATTTACAGTTCAGGATTTTGGGAAAGCTGGATAATGATCTATGTTTTAGTAAGGAAGTGGTTAAAATAAGTGTGTCTGGGTTTGCAAATCCAACAACCCCCTCCTTCATTACTGACACCCCGGAATAATTATCGCTCCTGAGACAGTCGCGCTCATCCTCATTAGCGCGGAGGAGGTGGGGCCTCGGGTAGTCTCCCCGATCGCTGCGCTGATTCCTGGTCTCAGGACTGACATTTACTATCAGTATTGTATCATGTGACGGCTCAGGGACCCCTGGGTGCAGGGGCCACTACTGAACAATCCCAGAGAAAGTGAGCCCAATGGCAGAAATCTGCAGTATATACACTGATGGTGGTAGTAGTAGTAGTGGGGGAGGGGTGGTGCATGCCGCTACCACCTATACACATATAACCACTGGCAGAAGACGCTGGAGGTTATACTTCTGCAGGAAATCTGCCCAGCAACAGAATTAACTCTCAGCTGGAGACCCGAGCAGCAAGCGGAGATATATGTATATAGTGAGCGGGCACCGCAGCCGGGCATTGTGGGAAATGACGTGGGCCGCATTATACACGCCATGTAATGTGTCAGACCAACATGTATGTCAGGGGGCAAGAGGATCACTCCCATCATCTGCACTGTAGTGTATGGCCGGTGCACTGTACTATAAATACCATGAAACGTTTTGTGACGTAACTTTACCTGCATGTAAGACACCTGACCCCAATATCCCCCGACCCCAGTACTACTGACCCCAATATCCCCCGACCCCAATATCCCCCGACCCCAGTACTACTGACCCTAATATCCCCCGACCCCAGTACTACTGACCCCAATATCCCCCGACCCCAGTACTACTGACCCTAATATCCCCCGACCCCAGTACTACTGACCCCAATATCCCCCCACCCCAGTACTACTGACCCCAATATCCCCCCCGACCCCAGTACTACTGGCCCCAATATCCCCCCACCCCAGTACTACTGGCCCCAATATCCCCCCCCACCCCAGTACTACTGACCCCAATATCCCCCCACCCCAGTACTACTGACCCCAATATCCCCCCACCCCAGTACTACTGGCCCCAATATCCCCCCCCACCCCAGTACTACTGGCCCCAATATCCCCCTGACCCCAATATCCCCCGACCCCATAATACTGACCCCAATATCCCCCGACCCCAGTACTACTGACCCCAATATCCCCCGACCCCAATATCCCCCGACCCCAGTACTACTGACCCTAATATCCCCCGACCCCAGTACTACTGACCCCAATATCCCCCGACCCCAGTACTACTCACCCCAATATCCCCCCCTGACTCCAGTAATACTCACCCCAATATCCCCCCGATCCCAGTACTACTGACCCCAATATCCCCCGACCCCAGTACTACTGACCCCAATATCTCCCCGACCCCAGTACTACTGACCCCAATATCCCCCTGACCCCAGTACTACTGACCCCAATAATAATAATACATTTTATTTATATAGCACCAACATATTCCACAGCACTGTACAATTTGTATCCACCCCAGTTCTACTGACCCCAATATCCCCCCCCTGACCCCAGTAATACTGACCCCCAATATTGCCCCGAAAGCCGTACTACTGACCCCAATACCCCCGCTGACCCACCAGCAACTGACCCAAATACCCCCCCCCCCCCGCTGACCTCACTACAACTGACCAAATACCCCCCACTGACCCCAGTCCTCGTGAGACCAATACCCCCCACCACACACACAGCACATTGTGGTATGATGGCGGTTGAGGCGTCGCTTATCCTGGCCCTTTAATTCCTCAGTATCCTGACCACCAGAGATACTGACATTAACCCCTTCACTGCCCTAGACCACCAGGTGACTCACTCTTAATAGGGAAGGTTCTAAGGCCCCTGACTGGCCTGCACAGAGGTGTCGCCCATATTGCCTCTTCCCATAATACCACTGCCTACCACCCGACCTCGGCCCTCCTGTACCAGCCAACCATTCTTATATTATGACAGATCATATTATGTGGCACTACACATCCCAGCATGCACTGACCCTGCCTCATATAACTGGCCAAAAATAAACGCATGGATCTGAATCTGAGGAAAGACTGTAAGGAAAGCGACAGCCGCGAAACCAACGAATGTGTGACAGATTTCGGCTTATTTTATAATAGTCTCCATGACAACTGAAGAGCAAGGCCTGTATGTGGTGAGGAGGAGCCGAGGCAGAGCAACCCCCAAGTCTCAGGGGATGATGGGGGGACCCCGCATGTTATGTGTCATCCTGATAACACAGCAGTCCTATGTAACACCACAAATAACACAGTGATAACTCTCTGAGTACAGATAATGTAGTAGATGTCACCTGCAGTCCTATGTAACACCACAGATAACACAGTGATAACTCTCTGAGTACAGATAATGTAGTAGATGTCACCTGCAGTCCTATGTAACACCACAGATAACACAGTGATAACTCTCTGAGTACAGATAATGTAGTAGTGTCACCTGCAGTCCTATGTAACACCACAGATAACACACAGTGATAACTCTCTGAGTACAGATAATGTAGTAGTGTCACCTGCAGTCCTATGTAACACCACAGATAACACAGTGATAACTCTCTGAGTACAGATAATGTAGTAGATGTCACCTGCAGTCCTATGTAACACCACAGATAGCACAGTGATAACTCTCTGAGTACAGATAATGTAGTAGATGTCACCTGCAGTCCTATGTAACACCACAGATAACACAGTGATAACTCTCTTAGTACAGATAATGTAGTAGATGTCACCTGCAGTCCTATGTAACACCACAGATAACACAGTGATAACTCTCTGAGTACAGATAATGTAGTAGTGTCACCTGCAGTCCTATGTAACACCACAGATAACACAGTGATAACTCTCTGAGTACAGATAATGTAGTAGATGTCACCTGCAGTCCTATGTAACACCCCAGATAACACAGTGATAACTCTCTGAGTACAGATAATGTAGTAGTGTCACCTGCAGTCCTATGTAACGCCACAGATAACACAGTGATAACTCTCTGAGTACAGATAATGTAGTAGTGTCACCTGCAGTCCTATGTAACACCACAGATAACACAGTGATAACTCTCTGAGTACAGATAATGTAGTAGATGTCACCTGCAGTCCTATGTAACACCACAGATAACACAGTGATAACTCTCTGAGTACAGATAATGTAGTAGTGTCACCTGCAGTCCTATGTAACACCACAGATAACACACAGTGATAACTCTCTGAGTACAGATAATGTAGTAGATGTCACCTGCAGTCCTATGTAACGCCACAGATAACACAGTGATAACTCTCTGAGTACAGATAATGTAGTAGTGTCACCTGCAGTCCTATGTAACACCACAGATAACACAGTGATAACTCTCTGAGTACAGATAATGTAGTAGGTGTCACCTGCAGTCCTATGTAACACCACAGATAACACACAGTGATAACTCTCTGAGTACAGATAATGTAGTAGATGTCACCTGCAGTCCTATGTAACACCACAGATAACACAGTGATAACTCTCTGAGTACAGATAATGTAGTAGATGTCACCTGCAGTCCTATGTAACACCACAGATAACACAGTGATAACTCTCTGAGTACAGATAATGTAGTAGATGTCACCTGCAGTCCTATGTAACACCACAGATAACACAGTGATAACTCTCTGAGTACAGATAATGTAGTAGATGTCACCTGCAGTCCTATGTAACACCACAGATAAAACAGTGATAACTCTCTGAGTACAGATAATGTAGTAGATGTCACCTGCAGTCCTATGTAACGCCACAGATAACACAGTGATAACTCTCTGAGTACAGATAATGTAGTAGGTGTCACCTGCAGTCCTATGTAACACCACATATAACACAGTGATAACTCTCTGAGTACAGATAATGTAGTAGATGTCACCTGCAGTCCTATGTAACACCACAGATAACACAGTGATAACTCTCTGAGTACAGGTAATGTAGTAGTGTCACCTGCAGTCCTATGTAACACCACAGATAACACACAGTGATAACTCTCTGAGTACAGATAATGTAGTAGTGTCACCTGCAGTCCTATGTAACACCCCAGATAACACAGTGATAACTAACTCTCTGAGTACAGATAATGTAGTAGTGTCACCTGCAGTCCTATGTAACAGCACAGATAACACACAGTGATAACTCTCTGAGTACAGATAATGTAGTAGATGTCACCTGCAGTCCTATGTAACACCACAGATAACACAGTGATAACTCTCTGAGTACAGATAATGTAGTAGGTGTCACCTGCAGTCCTATGTAACACCACAGATAACACAGTGATAACTCTGAGTACAGATAATGTAGTAGGTGTCACCTGCAGTCCTATGTAACACCACAGATAACACAGTGATAACTAACTCTCTGAGTACAGATAATGTAGTAGATGTCACCTGCAGTCCTATGTAACACCACAGATAACACAGTGATAACTCTCTGAGTACAGATAATGTAGTAGATGTCACCTGCAGTCCTATGTAACACCCCAGATAACACAGTGATAACTAACTCTCTGAGTACAGATAATGTAGTAGATGTCACCTGCAGTCCTATGTAACACCACAGATAACACAGTGATAACTCTCTGAGTACAGATAATGTAGTAGATGTCACCTGCAGTCCTATGTAACACCACAGATAACACACAGTGATAACTCTCTGAGTACAGATAATGTAGTAGATGTCACCTGCAGTCCTATGTAACAGCACAGATAACACAGTGATAACTCTCTGAGTACAGATAATGTAGTAGATGTCACCTGCAGTCCTATGTAACACCACAGATAACACAGTGATAACTCTCTGAGTACAGATAATGTAGTAGTGTCACCTGCAGTCCTATGTAACACCACAGATAACACAGTGATAACTCTGAGTACGTGTAATGTAGTAGATGTCACCTGCAGTCCTATGTAACACCACAGATAACACAGTGATAACTCTCTGAGTACAGATAATGTAGTAGGTGTCACCTGCAGTCCTATGTAACACCACAGATAACACAGTGATAACTCTCTGAGTACAGATAATGTAGTAGATGTCACCTGCAGTCCTATGTAACACCACAGATAACACAGTGATCACTCTCTGAGTACAGATAATGTAGTAGATGTCACCTGCAGTCCTATGTAACACCACAGATAACACAGTGGTAACTCTCTGAGTACAGATAATGTAGTAGATGTCACCTGCAGTCCTATGTAACACCACAGATAATACAGTGATAACTCTCTGAGTACAGATAATGTAGTAGATGTCACCTGCAGTCCTATGTAACACCACAGATAACACAGTGATAACTCTCTGAGTACAGATAATGTAGTAGATGTCACCTGCAGTCCTATGTAACACCACAGATAACACAGTGATAACTCTCCGAGTACAGATAATGTAGTAGATGTCACCTGCAGTCCTATGTAACACCACAGATAACACACAGTGATAACTCTCTGAGTACAGATAATGTAGTAGTATCACCTGCAGTCCTATGTAACACCACAGATAACACAGTGATAACTCTCTGAGTACAGATAATGTAGTAGTGTCACCTGCAGTCCTATGTAACACCACAGATAACACAGGGATAACTCTCTGAGTACAGATAATGTAGTAGATGTCACCTGCAGTCCTATGTAACACCACAGATAACACAGTGATAACTCTCTGAGTACAGATAATGTAGTAGATGTCACCTGCAGTCCTATGTAACACCACAGATAACACACAGTGATAACTCTCTGAGTACAGGTAATGTAGTAGATGTCACCTGCAGTCCTATGTAACACCACAGATAACACAGTGATAACTCTCTGAGTACAGATAATGTAGTAGATGTCACCTGCAGTCCTATGTAACACCACAGATAACACAGTGATAGCTCTCTGAGTACAGATAATGTAGTAGGTGTCGCCTGCAGTCCTATGTAACACCACAGATAACACAGCGATAACTCTCTGAGTACAGATAATGTAGTAGTGTCACCTGCAGTCCTATGTAACACCACAGATAACACAGTGATAACTCTCTGAGTACAGATAATGTAGTAGATGTCACCTGCAGTCCTATGTAACACCCCAGATAACACAGTGATAACTCTATCGGGGAGGTTTATGGAGGTGTTATCTTTGTATCTCCGGGGTCGCCTCATAAATCAGGTGCACCCCCTTATATTCTGGGCTCTGCTACATTGTGGCACCCACATACTGTAAGGTTTATACATATATACACCATATATATATATATATATACTGTGTGTTTCCCAGGATGTGGCGCTGGATGTGATCACTATGGCGACATCTCACGTGGAGAGAACAGCTCATTACATAACTTGTAGCTGAGCATATAGATATATATCTGTATATACTTGCCCGCCATGATGCCAGGTGCTCTTTGACTACAACCCCTATCATCCACATGTGCCAGGGGCTGACAGGTATTTCTGAGGCTATGTTTGGGCAGGGACTTCATGGCGACCACTTCTGTCTGAAGAGTAGGACATGTAATGTGAAGCTCCCGGACCCCAATGCCAAACCTGTGCCTGCTCACTGCTGCCCCCATGTGTTTGCCACTGCTTGTACAGTTTTTGCCCCTTTATTTGGCGATGATGACCGGAAGGCTGGTGTAGGTGATGGCGCTGTCACGTCCTGCCAGTACTGTCGGCTGACATGGGATGACACAGAGCCCTGTGTAGGTCAGGACCAGTGCTAGGTTAGACTGTGTTCACATGTTCAGGTTTTCAAACGCAGTTTTTGATGCCAGAGGGAATTACACAGCACAGCTACTGATACTTATTCTCTTTTTTCACTTCACTTCTGGTTATGGCTTCAAAAACTGCATCTGAAAACCTGAACGTGTAAACACAGCCTAAGAGGGGGGGCGAGGTGAGCTGCGTCTGTGGGGCACAATACACATTGGCAGTCCAGGGTGGTCAGGTTTTTATTAAGGGCAGTGGCCCGAGGACCCGCACAGGGGCAATTACTATCCTGAGTGCCTGGTGCAGCGGTCATAGAGCAGCCCTTCATCCATGGAAGGGTTAAATCAGTGCGCCAGGCATGAAGTTCTCAGACAATGGCGGTGTATCGGCACGCAGCCTCATCCTGCCACCATCTGTCACCTCAGACAATTAGCCCTCAGTGTGCGGGAGCGGCCGCCGTCTGCTGCCCACAGGGCCCCATCTGCAGGCAGGTTGTCAGTGGTCAGCGCTGACCGCCGGTGAACTCAGGTGCTCAATCCCTTAATACAATCAGACCGTGGTGACGGCAGAGCGTAATCCGCCATCATCCCCTGTAAGGTGACCCCAGCATAAAGGCCTGCGCCTGGCGGAGCCCAGGGACATGACGTGCTGTGTACTGTGGGGGCGCTATGTACAAACTTAGACACAGAGGGGCAGATTTATTAAACCGTCTAAAACCAAAACTTTCTTTGTTACCCATAGCAACCAATCACAGCACATAGCAACCAATCACAGCACATAGCATCCAATCACAGCACATAGCAACCATTTGCAGAACAGCTTTCATTTTGTATTCTGCTCCTGAAGAATGAAAGCTGTGCTGTGATTGGTTGCTATGGGTGACAAAGACAGTTTTGCATTTAGACAGTTTAATAAAGCTGCCCGATAGTACAGTATACACTGGCATATTATACAGTGTAGTGATGTCACCATCATGTATATATCTGAGGGATAGTGTTGTCATATAGGACATTGCACAGTACAACTTCTGTACTCCTGTATATATGCACAGTACTACTTCTATACTCCTGTATATATGCACAGTACTACTTCTATACTCCTGTATATATACACAGTACCACTTCTATACTCCTGTATATATGCACAGTACCACTTCTATACTCCTGTATATATACACAGTACTACTTCTATACTCCTGTATATATACACAGTACCACTTCTATACTCCTGTATATATGCACAGTACTACTTCTATACTCCTGTATATATGCACAGTACTACTTCTATACTCCTGTATATATGCACAGTACTACTTCTATACTCCTGTATATATACACAGTGCCACTTCTATACTCCTGTATATATACACAGTACCACTTCTATACTCCTGTATATATGCACAGTACTACTTCTATACTCCTGTATATATGCACAGTACTACTTCTATACTCCTGTATATATACACAGTACTACTTCTCTACTCCTGTATATATACACAGTATCACTTCTATACTCCTGTATATATGCACAGTACTACTTCTATACTCCTGTATATATGCACAGTACTACTTCTATACTCCTGTATATATGCACAGTACTACTTCTATACTCCTGTATATATACACAGTACCACTTCTATACTCCTGTATATATACACAGTACTACTTCTCTACTCCTGTATATATACACAGTACCACTTCTATACTCCTGTATATATGCACAGTACTACTTCTATACTCCTGTATATATGCACAGTACTACTTCTATACTCCTGTATATATGCACAGTACTACTTCTATACTCCTGTATATATACACAGTACCACTTCTATACTCCTGTATATATACACAGTACTACTTCTCTACTCCTGTATATATACACAGTATCACTTCTATACTCCTGTATATATACACAGTACTACTTCTATACTCCTGTATATATGCACAGTACTACTTCTCTACTCCTGTATATATACACAGTATCACTTCTGTATTCCTGTATATATGCACAGTACTACTTCTATACTCCTGTATATATGCACAGTACTACTTCTCTACTCCTGTATATATACACAGTACCACTTCTATACTCCTGTATATATACACAGTATCACTTCTATACTCCTGTATATATGCACAGTACTACTTCTCTACTCCTGTATATATACACAGTACCACTTCTGTATTCCTGTATATATGCACAGTACTACTTCTATACTCCTGTATATATACACAGTATCACTTCTATACTCCTGTATATATGCACAGTACTACTTCTCTACTCCTGTATATATACACAGTATCACTTCTATACTCCTGTATATATACACAGTACTACTTCTATACTCCTGTATATATGCACAGTACTACTTCTATACTCCTGTATATATGCACAGTACTACTTCTCTACTCCTGTATATATACACAGTACCACTTCTATACTCCTGTATATATACACAGTACCACTTCTATACTCCTGTATATATACACAGTACTACTTCTCTACTCCTGTATATATACACAGTACCACTTCTATACTCCTGTATATATACACAGTACCACTTCTATACTCCTGTATATATACACAGTACTACTTCTATACTCCTGTATATATACACAGTACCACTTCTATACTCCTGTATATATGCACAGTACCACTTCTATACTCCTGTATATATGCACAGTACTACTTCTATACTCCTGTATATATACACAGTACCACTTCTATACTCCTGTATATATACACAGTACTACTTCTATACTCCTGTATATATACACAGTACTACTTCTCTACTCCTGTATATATGCACAGTACTACTTCTATACTCCTGTATATATACACAGTACCACTTCTATACTCCTGTATATATACACAGTATCACTTCTGTATTCCTGTATATATGCACAGTACTACTTCTATACTCCTGTATATATACACAGTACTACTTCTATACTCCTGTATATATACACAGTACTACTTCTCTACTCCTGTATATATACACAGTACCACTTCTATACTCCTGTATATATACACAGTACTACTTCTATACTCCTGTATATATACACAGTACCACTTCTATACTCCTGTATATATGCACAGTACCACTTCTATACTCCTGTATATATGCACAGTACTACTTCTATACTCCTGTATATATACACAGTACCACTTCTATACTCCTGTATATATACACAGTACTACTTCTATACTCCTGTATATATACACAGTACTACTTCTCTACTCCTGTATATATACACAGTACTACTTCTATACTCCTGTATATATACACAGTACCACTTCTATACTCCTGTATATATACACAGTACTACTTCTATACTCCTGTATATATACACAGTACTACTTCTATACTCCTGTATATATACACAGTACTACTTCTCTACTCCTGTATATATACACAGTACTACTTCTCTACTCCTGTATATATGCACAGTACTACTTCTATACTCCTGTATATATGCACAGTACTACTTCTATACTCCTGTATATATACACAGTACTACTTCTATACTCCTGTATATATACACAGTACTACTTCTATACTCCTGTATATATACACAGTACTACTTCTATACTCCTGTATATATGCACAGTACTACTTCTATACTCCTGTATATATACACAGTACCACTTCTATACTCCTGTATATATACACAGTACCACTTCTATACTCCTGTATATATACACAGTACCACTTCTCTACTCCTGTATATATGCACAGTACTACTTCTCTACACCTGTATATATACACAGTACTACTTCTATACTCCTGTATATATACACAGTACCACTTCTATACTCCTGTATATATACACAGTACTACTTCTATACTCCTGTATATATACACAGTACTACTTCTATACTCCTGTATATATACACAGTACTACTTCTCTACTCCTGTATATATACACAGTACTACTTCTCTACTCCTGTATATATGCACAGTACTACTTCTATACTCCTGTATATATGCACAGTACTACTTCTATACTCCTGTATATATACACAGTACTACTTCTATACTCCTGTATATATACACAGTACTACTTCTATACTCCTGTATATATACACAGTACTACTTCTATACTCCTGTATATATGCACAGTACTACTTCTATACTCCTGTATATATACACAGTACCACTTCTATACTCCTGTATATATACACAGTACCACTTCTATACTCCTGTATATATACACAGTACCACTTCTCTACTCCTGTATATATGCACAGTACTACTTCTCTACACCTGTATATATACACAGTACTACTTCTCTCCCCCCGGGGTATATTCCCGCCCCTCCCCCCGCTACTATTACAATCCCTGTCATTGTTGTGCTGCTCTGTAATCTCTGTATCTACAATAACATCCAGATTATAACCCCCCTCCTCCTCGCTAATACATTTCTATGACTCTCATCATTCTGCTGCATCATGCATATCAGACAGGACATGGCGGGGGGCGCTGTCACCATCTGCTCCAGGACGTACGCCCAGACCCTGTCAATAAAGACGTGACAGGACAGGAGGGTGCCGGACAGCAGGGAGGGGGAGACGAATTAAAGGGCCACTGACCCCGAACTGCAGCATTATAAGAGGAGGGGCTTGTGTCGGAGCCTGGGGATGTAGTGCCCTGTTATATCTACATAGTATCAAACCCCCTGTACCCATATACAGGCCCTCTGCCCCCTCCTCACAGAACATGGTGGGCATGAAATGAGGAGGACTGGGACCAGATCTTCCCCGAACGTCTGCTCACAGTCTTCCTCCAGCACACCCAGGCCTCTCATTGACAGGAAGCACATTGTGCCGATTAGTGTGTCGCTCACCCTTTGTCTCATCCCCCCCCATAGCCTGGACTATAATACCGCCCTCAGTCTGGTGTATGATATCCCCCTATAGCCTGTATAATAGCCCCCCACAGCCTGGACTATAATACCGTCCCCAGCCTGGTGTATGATATCCCCCTATAGCCTGTATAATAGCCCCCCTACAGCCCAGACTATAATACCGCCCCCAGCCTGGTGTATGATATCCCCCTATAGCCTGTATAATAGCCCCCCCACAGCCCGGACTATAATACCGCCCCCAGCCTGGTGTATGATATCCCCCTATAGCCTGTATAATAGCCCCCCTACAGCCCAGACTATAACAGCCCCCCCAGTCTGGAGTATAATATTCCCCTATAGCCTGTATAATTAACAGCCCAGACTATAATACCCACCTCTCCGGCCTGGAGTATCTATATAATATTGCCATATAATACTGCTATATAATACTTCCCATATTATACGATCTGTATAATACTACCATATAATACTACCCATATAATACTTCCATATAATACTACCATATAATACTACCCATATAATACTTCCATATAATACTACCCATTTAATAATGCCATATAATACTGCCCATATAATACTGCCCATATTATACGATCTGTATGATACTGCCCATATAATACTGCCCATATAATACGATCTGTATAATACTACCCATATAATAATGCCATATAATACTGCCAATGTAACACTATCTGTATAATACTGCCATATAGTACCACCCATTTAATACTGCCATACAATACTATTTGTATAATACTGCCATATAATGCTGTTCATATAAAACTGCCTGTCTATATAAAACTGTGCGATATAGCAGTGTCATATAATTCTGACATATAATACTTCCATATTGTATGCGCACAGTAGGGAGCCTATATAAATCAGGGAGAGCAGATAATCGTGCCATACAATGCCCACATAGTGCCGCCACTAGAGGGCCACACAGAGAACATATTATTATGCCATACAGTACCTAAAATAACATTATTAATATTGCCTTTATAATAATAATAATAATAATACTGCCCCTTCTGCCCATGTCGGGGTCTGTTGAAGGGGCTGTCCAGTATTAGAAAATGTCTGCTTTATTCTAGAAACCGCTTCACCCCTGTCAGCTGGTTGTGTCTGGTATTGCATCTCTCTTATAGAAGACCTTTCACCACCCACAGTTCTTGGCATCTGTTAATAGTCCCCTCCACACATTCTGGCGCGGTTGGAATTTTTTTTCTCTTCTCAGGCAAGGGGGCGTGACTTACCCTTTTGATATTAGGGAGTTTAGTTCACGTATCAGGCACCAAAACTACCTGCACTGACTGCTCAGGAAAGGTGGTTAAAGGTTCTCTTTAAAGTGACAGGGCAGGATCTGCAGGTGGTGATGTTTTTAGAAGAAAGCAGCCATGTTTTCCCAGTACTGGACTAGTAGTTTCTCCTTGTCCTCTGTGTGGCGCTCTCCGCTGGTCTCTGCCGGGGAGAAGGCCATTAAAGGCAGAATTAAAAGCTTTTCTCTTATAATAGCAGTGTAAGTGGCAGAGAAAGGCGGCCATTGTACTAGGGCAGGAAGTCTCCCCATTATGGGGGTGATATGGAAAGGATATATAAGGACAGTGCCTGAGGAATACACCAGTCTGCCAGTCCTAAGGGGAGGTGGGCTCAGGGTGAGGCGGGGGGTCCAGGGTGTGGGGGGCTATTAAGACATAAAGTGTAATTATCCTGATGGAGGTCGAGCCCTGACAATGGCAGCACAGCTGTCACAAGAGCAGAGAGACTGTGACATGGACATGTAGATCAGGGGCATTGTCTGCAGAGACAGGGGAATGAGAAAAGTGCTGACCCCAGAGGACTACTGACCCCATCTATCATGGAAAACCAGTGCATGATGGTGGGTATAGCACAGAGAACTTCTCTGAGATCGTATCACACATGATAGGATTAGACACACAGCTCATCAGACAGTATCACACATAATAGGATTAGAAACAGTGGCTCAGCAGACAGTATCACACATGATAGGCTTAGATACACAATAGCTCAGCTCCTAGTAGTGACTGTATAATCTGTATGTAGTGAGCTCCCTCTAGTGGTGACTGTATAATCTGTATGTAGTGAGCTCCCTCTAGTGGTGACTGTATAATCTGTATGTAGTGAGCTCCTCCTAGTGGTGACTGTATAATCTGTATGTAGTGAGCTCCTCCTAGTGATGACTGTATAATCTGTATGTAGTGAGCTCCCTCTAGTGGTGACTGTATAATCTGTATGTAGTGAGCTCCTCCTAGTGGTGACTGTATAATCTGTATGTAGTGAGCTCCCTCTAGTGGTGACTGTATAATCTCCATGTAGTGAGCTCCTCCTAGTGGTGACTGTATAATCTGTATGTAGTGAGCTCCCCCTAGTGGTGACTGTATAATCTGTATGTAGTGAGCTCCCTTTAGTGGTGACTGTATAATCTGTATGTAGTGAGTGCCCTCTAGTGGTGACTGTATAATCTGTATGTAGTGAGCTCCTCCTAGTGGTGACTGTATAATCTTTATGTAGTGAGCTCCTCCTAGTGGTGACTGTATAATCTGTATGTAGCGAGCTCCCTCTAGTGGTGACTGTATAATCTGTATGTAGTGAGCTCCCCCTAGTGTTGACTGTATAATCTGTATGTAGTGAGCTCCCCCTAGTGTTGACTGTATAATCTGTATGTAGTGAGCTCCCTCTAGTGGTGACTGTATAATATGTATGTAGTGAGCTCCCCCTAGTAGTGACTGTATAATCTGTATGTAGTGAGCTCCCTCTAGTGGTGACTGTATAATCTGTATGTAGTGAGCTCCCCCTAGTGGTGACTGTATAATCTGTATGTAGTGAGCTCCTCCTAGTAGTGACTGTATAATCTGTATGTAGTGATCTCCTCCTAGTGGTGACTGTATAATCTGTATGTAGTGAGCTCCCCCTAGTGGTGACTGTATAATCTGTATGTAGTGAGCTCCCCCTAGTGGTGACTGTATAATCTGTATGTAGTGAGCTCCCTCTAGTGGTGACTGTATAATCTGTATGTAGTGAGCTCCCTCTAGTGGTGACTGTATAATCTGTATGTAGTGAGCTCCCCCTAGTGGTGACTGTATAATCTGTATGTAGTGAGCTCCCCCTAGTGGTGGCTGTATAATCTGTATGTAGTGAGCTCCCTTAGTGGTGACTGTATAATCTGTATGTAGTGAGCTCCTCCTAGTGGTGACTGTATAATCTGTATGTAGTGAGCTCCCTCTAGTGGTGACTGTATAATATGTATGTAGTGAGCTCCCCCTAGTAGTGACTGTATAATCTGTATGTAGTGAGCTCCCTCTAGTGGTGACTGTATAATCTGTATGTAGTGAGCTCCCCCTAGTGGTGACTGTATAATCTGTATGTAGTGATCTCCTCCTAGTGGTGACTGTATAATCTGTATGTAGTGAGCTCCCCCTAGTGGTGACTGTATAATCTGTATGTAGTGAGCTCCCCCTAGTGGTGACTGTATAATCTGTATGTAGTGAGCTCCCTCTAGTGGTGACTGTATAATGTGTATGTAGTGAGCTCCCCCTAGTGGTGGCTGTATAATCTGTATGTAGTGAGCTCCACCTAGTGGTGGCTGTATAATCTGTATGTAGTGAGCTCCTCCTAGTGGTGACTGTATAATCTGTATGTAGTGAGCTCCTCCTAGTGGTGACTGTATAATCTGTATGTAGTGATCTCCCTCTAGTGGTGACTGTATAATCTGTATGCAGTGAGCTCCCCCTAGTAGTGACTGTATAATCTGTATGCAGTGAGCTCCCCCTAGTAGTGACTGTATAATCTGTATGTAGTGAGCTCCCTCTAGTGGTGACTGTATAATCTGTATATAGTGAGCTCCTCCTAGTGGTGGCTGTATAATCTGTATGTAGTGAGCTCCTCCTAGTAGTGACTGTATAATCTGTATGTAGTGATCTCCTCCTAGTGGTGACTGTATAATCTGTATGTAGTGAGCTCCCCCTAGTGGTGACTGTATAATCTGTATGTAGTGAGCTCCCCCTAGTGGTGACTGTATAATCTGTATGTAGTGAGCTCCCTCTAGTGGTGACTGTATAATCTGTATGTAGTGAGCTCCCTCTAGTGGTGGCTGTATAATCTGTATGTAGTGAGCTCCCTCTAGTGGTGACTGTATAATCTGAATGTAGTGAGCTCCCCCTAGTGGTGACTGTATAATCTGTATGTAGTGAGCTCCCCCTAGTGGTGGCTGTATAATCTGTATGTAGTGAGCTCCCTTAGTGGTGACTGTATAATCTGTATGTAGTGAGCTCCTCCTAGTGGTGACTGTATAATCTGTATGTAGTGAGCTCCCTCTAGTGGTGACTGTATAATCTGTATGTAGTGAGCTCCTCCTAGTAGTGACTGTATAATCTGTATGTAGTGAGCTCCCTTAGTGGTGACTGTATAATCTGTATGTAGTGAGCTCCTCCTAGTGGTGACTGTATAATCTGTATGTAGTGAGCTCCCTCTAGTGGTGACTGTATAATCTGTATGTAGTGAGCTCCCCCTAGTGGTGACTGTATAATCTGTATGTAGTGAGCTCCCCCTAGTGGTGACTGTATAATCTGTATGTAGTGAGCTCCCTCTAGTGGTGACTGTATAATCTGTATGTAGTGAGCTCCCCCTAGTGGTGGCTGTATAATCTGTATGTAGTGAGCTCCCTTAGTGGTGACTGTATAATCTGTATGTAGTGAGCTCCTCCTAGTGGTGACTGTATAATCTGTATGTAGTGAGCTCCCTCTAGTGGTGACTGTATAATCTGTATGTAGTGAGCTCCCCCTAGTGGTGGCTGTATAATCTGTATGTAGTGAGCTCCACCTAGTGGTGGCTGTATAATCTGTATGTAGTGAGCTCCTCCTAGTGGTGACTGTATAATCTGTATGCAGTGAGCTCCCCCTAGTAGTGACTGTATAATCTGTATGCAGTGAGCTCCCCCTAGTAGTGACTGTATAATCTGTATGTAGTGAGCTCCCTCTAGTGGTGACTGTATAATCTGTATATAGTGAGCTCCTCCTAGTGGTGGCTGTATAATCTGTATGTAGTGAGCTCCTCCTAGTAGTGACTGTATAATCTGTATGTAGTGATCTCCTCCTAGTGGTGACTGTATAATCTGTATGTAGTGAGCTCCCCCTAGTGGTGACTGTATAATCTGTATGTAGTGAGCTCCCTCTAGTGGTGACTGTATAATCTGTATATAGTGAGCTCCTCCTAGTGGTGGCTGTATAATCTGGTAGATTCCTGAGGTCACGCCATAGAGATTTTCCATGTGCTTCTAGAGATCAGATCTAGACTGGTTTTCAGTGTTGTGTGTTGCACCTTCTGCATATCTATAGATCACACAGAGGATTTCTGACACCTCCTGCCATTATTTGTAATCTTTTTGAATATATTTTGATTTATACTCCAGTCACATCCAGAGCTGCAGTGACAATTTTACTTTTCCCTGTTAGCACTCAGGCTGCAGTCCCTGATTACTCACTGCTGCCTCCTGCTGGTTCTGGGCCTGTACATACTGTGCTGCGGTCAGCCTCTTGTACGTATAGACAGTACATATAGCACTTCCTATGTACTTACCCTTATATGTATTGGGGTTCCCATCACTGACCCCCAGTCTCAGCTCTCTGCTCAGTGATTGGTTGCCCTGGTCACATGACTGCTGTAATCTACTGTCATGTTATAATATTTCAGCACCAGGGACAGCTCCTCTGTACAACCTCCTGGCCACAGCAGCCTCGGCCGGAGGAGTCACGTCTCATCCCAAATGTCCTGACTGCAGGCCACATAGAAGTGTCACAGTGTCCGCCGCCGCCCCCTGCACTACATCTGCCAGCAGAGTAACTGGAGGGGTCTGGGCGAGGTCTGAGAGGGCTTTAGGGGTCCGGATTCATTTGAGTTTGGGGTCTGAACAGAACAGCCTGAGGGTTCATTGTAGGGTCCGGTCTGGGGTCTGGATTAATATTGAGGACTGGAATGAGGTGTTATTTAATTTTGGGGTCTAGTCTGAGGTTTGGATTAAGTGGGGGGTCTAGAATGGGGTATCCATTAATTTTGGGGTTGGTTTCTTGGGGCCTGGATTCATTATAGGGCCTGGTCAGGGTTAATATTAGGGTCTGTCTTGGGGCCTGGATACATTTTGGGATCTGGTCTGGGGTCTGGATTGATTTTGCCCGGTGACCTGCGGCACATTCCCCATCTTGATAGATTTGGTGCAGTTTTTGTCCTAAATCCCTTCGCCCTATGACTGATAACTCCCCTGCTCTGCATTTTGTTGCACTTTGACCCCCCCATATATCATGTGGAATGACCCTTGGTGTGGGGAGACCTTCAGAGGTTCAGACCACTTTGGGGCAGTGTATGGGGGGGTCTACTATATAATCTGGGGTCCCGCAGCAGGACATTGCAGGATATTCCGTGTTCTTCCGTGTCTCCTCACTTCACACTACAGGCAGTGGCTCGGGGGGTTGTAGATTTTTAGTGCTCGGCCCCAGCGACTGTTTACTTTTACTCCTCGGTGTAGGGAGGTCTCGGAGGGGCCCGGAGGATAATATTAACCATCCTGAGCTGGATTTGGAATCATTAGTGAGCGGCCCTGGGACCCCCCGAGGGGCAGCAGCAGCTTCTGTAGCATTCGGCGCGGCTCATTACCATGTGCAGGATGAGGCTTGTGACAGGAGCAGCCGCTGCACATTAGATATAACCTGCTCCAAAAGATTTGCCGTGCAGGCACGTCCACTAGGGGCTTTATATCCTCTATTTACCAACTTCTTAACTCACAAACTACAGGCTCTCCTGTTAATCATCGCTATATGCTTAAATGGGAGGAGGCGGTGGGTAAACCCATCTCCCAGGAACAGTGGCGGATTGTATGGTCTCGGGCCCAGAAATCATCTCAGTGCATTACGTTTAGGGAAACGCAGTATAAGTTGTTGATGCATTGGTATCATACTCCGGCTCTCCTTCATACTTTAAACCCATTAGTTCCCCCATGGTGCTGGCGCTGTGGAGCTGCGGTGGGTACCCTGCACCATATCTTTTGGACGTGCCCTCTCATCCTCGGTTTTTGGAGGGAGGTCAGGACTCTGACGACTGCTCTCTTTTTGCAAGAGGTTCCTCTTGACCCTCTTCTTTATCTCCTGAACCTTCCCCCCAGACACCTGAGCAATAAGTCATCCAGGCTTTTCTTGCATCTTTGTACTGCAGCTAAAACTCTCATAGCTAGAAACTGGAAGAAGGTGAGTCCCCCATCTAGTCTTGAGCTTGTGGCTAGAATGAAGGATGTGAGGAGTCTTGAATACCTGACTGCTGGCCTACATAATTCACGGGAAGCCTTTGGGGCTATTTGGGCACCCTGGGACATGTATTGTACATTACAGGGTCTCTGATCTCTAGTCCTCTCCTTCCCCCCCCCCCCCCCTTCCCTTTGGTCCTACCCTTGTCTTCTTAACCCCTCCATTCCCCCCTCCCTTGTTCACTGCTTAATTTAAATGCATATTGCTTAAGGGGGAGGAGGCAGATAGCCTCTATTTACCTCAATGCTTCCTGTTTGTTTGATTATTATTGTTTTTTTGTTTTTTCTTTATTCCTTGTTAATGAAAAATTTTTCAATAAAATTACAGTTATATAAAAAAAGATATAACCTGCTCCACAGGCTGCTATTGGCTGCTGCTTGTCACGTGACCACCATGAAGGGCTCATTCACAAATATGGAAGCACCATAGGGGTTACCACTCAGCTTTCCATAGACCCTGTATACCATATAAATTGTTATCCCTTTGTATTCCATCTCTAGTTATGTGTCAGTTTTCACTGTTATTCTGGCATTTTATTCATGAAGTAGGGTGTGCACTGGCTGAACAGGATTATAATTGCGGCAGTGCATAGAATAAACCCCTGTGTGTACGCGGCTTCCATAGAATTTGTTGCCATCGCAGCCACATGTAAGTAATGTTCAGATATTTATGGCCGCACTTCCCCTTTAAATATTTATCTCGCAATTTGGTGCTGTAAAGATTTCTCATAAATAAGACGCCCACCAGGAGGAGAACGCCGCAGGAGCCGCCATGTAAATATTAATTATCGGAGATTTATACTGCGGAAGGGGAAGAGATTTATAGCAGAGAGATCGGAGCGATCACAGGATCTACCGCGCGAATCCGGTACGAGAAACTGCGCCACGTGATTTACAGGATACACTGTAACGAAATATTATAAGAACATAACATGATGGGGGCTGTAGTACTATGGAGCATTCTGAGAGTATATGGCTTAGATTCAGCAGGCAGTATCACACATGATAGGATTAGATACACAGTTGAGCAGGCAGTATCACACATGAGAGAATTAGACACAGCAGCTCGAATGCCATATGTGATAGAATTAGATACACAGCTTGGCAGACAGTATCTCACAAGATTGGATTAGATACACAGCTTAGCAGTCAGTATCACACATGATTGGATTAGATACACAGCTCAGCAGATGATAGGGGTTGTAGTCTGCAGTTTTCTCTTGGGTCTCTGTTGTGTATATTTAGGGGGTCGCCCTCTTGTTGGCCACTCAGGTGGGTCACCCTGTAGGTTACGCCCAGTGGCCGGGGTCGAGCACACAGTCGCTCGGTGCCATGGACAGGCCTGGTTGCCCCACTTACCTGACGCCTGGCAGCCGGGCTCTCCGTTGCTAGGTGACGGCAGGAGTGCTGGTTAATGGCTGACACTGAGTGAGGTGCCCGCTGAGGAGGAGGCGAGGACGGCAGGTCCATTACCAGGGGAGCTGCCATTGTGTGACACCTACACAGAGCACCAAGGACCAGAGACGCCAAGTCTACCTAGCAACACGGCGACACGTGCCAGAGGAGGAAGAGATATACTGACGGGCTCACTAAGGACATGTTCACACAAGGAGGATACGCTGCAGATTTTCTGTCTGGATTTGTAGAAATGCATGAGGTGAAAACCACATAAAATCTGATATGTGTAGTGCATCTTCGAGGTACCCTAAAAGCTCAAAACTGCTGGAACTTTAGACCCCGAGGTTCTGAACTTGTGGTACGTGGAGCCCTGGGGTACAAACCAAATCTCCAGGGAGCTATTGAGCGGCCATGTCTCAGGGCAACCCTTATGTACAGGGCATGGAGGCTCGTAAGATATTAAGGGAAGAAAGTATCCAGGTTACAGGGTCCCTCCATTCTGAGGCTGTCCTCCTCCAGACCCCTCTATCCTCCTCCTCCTGACCCCTCTATCCTCCTCCAGACCCCTCTATCCTCCTCCTCCTGACCCCTCTATCCTCCTCCAGACCCCTCTATCCTCCTCCTCCTGACCCCTCTATCCTCCTCCAGACCCCTCTATCCTCCTCCTCCAGACCCCTCTATCCTCCTCCTCCAGACCCCTCTATCCTCCTCCTCCAGACCCCTCTATCCTCCTCCTCCAGACTTCTCTGTCCTCCTCCTTCAGACCTCCCTGTCCTCCTCCTTCAGACTCCTTTGTCGTCCTTCTCCTTCAGACCCCTCTGTCCTTCTCTAGACCCCTCTGTCCTCCTTCTCCAGACCCTTCTGTCCTCTTCCTCCAGTCCCCTCTGTCCTCCTCAGTCCCCTCTGTCCTCCTCCTCCAGACCCCTCTGTCCTCCTCCTCCAGACCCCTCTGTCCTCCTCCTCCAGACCCCTCTGTCCTCCTCCAGACCCCTCTGTCCTCCTACTCCAGTTCTGTCCTCCTCAGTCCCCTCTATGCTCCTCCAGACCCCTCTGTCTCCTCCTCCTCCAGACCCCTCTATCCTCCTCCTCCAGACCCCTCTATCCTCCTCCTCCAGACCCCTCTATCCTCCTCCTTCAGACCCCCCTGTCCTCCTCCTTCAGACTCCTCTGTCCTTCTCCTTCAGACTCCTCTGTCCTTCTCCTTCAGACTCCTCTGTCCTTCTCCTTCAGACTCCTCTGTCCTTCTCCTTCAGACTCCTCTGTCCTTCTCCTTCAGACCCCTCTGTCCTCCTTCAGACCCTCTGTCCTCCTTCTCCAAACCCTTCTGTCCTCCTTCTCTAGACCCCTCTGCCCTCCTTCTCCAGAACCTTCTGTCCTCCTCCTCCAGACCCATCTATCCTCCTCCTCCAGACTTCTCTGTCCTCCTCCTTCAGACCTCCCTGTCCTCCTCCTTCAGACTCCTTTGTCGTCCTTCTCCTTCAGACCCCTCTGTCCTTCTTCAGACCCCTCTGTCCTCCTCTAGTCCCCTCTGTCCTCCTTCTCCAGACCCTTCTGTCCTCCTTCTCTAGACCCCTCTGTCCTCCTTCTCCAGACCCTTCTGTCCTCCTCCTCCAGTCCCCTCTGTCCTCCTCCTCCAGACCCCTCTGTCCTCCTCCAAACCCCTCTGTCCTCCTCCTCCAGTTCTGTCCTCCTCAGTCCCCTCTATGCTCCTCCAGACCCCTCTGTCTCCTCCTCCTCCAGACCCCTCTATCCTCCTCCTCCAGACCCCTCTATCCTCCTCCTCCAGACCCCTCTATCCTCCTCCTCCAGACCCCTCTATCCTCCTCCTTCAGACCCCCCTGTCCTCCTCCTTCAGACTCCTCTGTCCTTCTCCTTCAGACTCCTCTGTCCTTCTCCTTCAGACCCCTCTGTCCTCCTCCAGTCCCCTCTGTCCTCCTTCAGACCCTCTGTCCTCCTTCTCCAAACCCTTCTGTCCTCCTTCTCTAGACCCCTCTGCCCTCCTTCTCCAGAACCTTCTGTCCTCCTCCTCCAGTCCCCTCTGTCCTCCTCCTCCAGACCCCTCTGTCCTCCTCCAGACCCCTCTGTCCTCCTCCAGACCCCTCTGTCCTCCTCCAGACCCCTCTGTCCTCCTCCTCCAGTTCTGTCCTCCTCAGTCCCCTCTATGCTCCTCCAGACCCCTCTGTCTCCTCCTCCTCCTGACCCCTCTATCCTCCTCCAGACCCCTCTGTCTCCTCCTCCTTCTGACCCCTCTATCCTCCTCCTCCTCCTGACCCCTCTATCCTCCTCCTCCAGACTTCTCTGTCCTCCTCCTTGAGACTCCTTTGTCCTTCTCCTTCAGACTCCTCTGTCCTTCTTCAGACCCCTCTGTCCTCCTCCAGTCCCCTCTGTCCTCCTTCTCCAGAACCTTCTGTCCTCCTTCTCTAGACCCCTCTGTCCTTCTTCTCCAGACCCTTCTGTCCTCTTCCTCCAGTCCCCTCTGTCCTCCTCCTCCAGACTCCTCTGTCCTCCTCCAGACCCCTCTGTCCTCCTCCTCCAGTCCCCTCTGTCCTCCTCAGTCCCCTCTATCCTCTTCCAGACCCCTCTGTCTCCTTCTCCTCCAGACCCCTCTATCCTCCTCCTCCAGACCCCTCTATCCTCCTCCTCCAGACTTCTCTGTCCTCCTCCTTCAGACCCCCCTGTCCTCCTCCTTCAGACTCCTCTGTTCTTCTCCTTCAGACTCCTCTGTCCTTCTTCAGACCCCTTTGTCCTCCTCCAGTCCCCTCTGTCCTCCTTCAGACCCTCTGTCCTCCTTCTCCAAACCCTTCTGTCCTCCTTCTCTAGACCCCTCTGCCCTCCTTCTCCAGAACCTTCTGTCCTCCTCCTCCAGTCCCCTCTGTCCTCCTCCTCCAGTCCCCTCTGTCCTCCTCCTCCAGTCCCCTCTGTCCTCCTCCTCCAGTCCCCTCTGTCCTCCTCCTCCAGTCCCTTCTGTCCTCCTCAGTCCCCTCTGTCCTCCTCCAGTCCCCTCTGTCCTCATCCTCCAGACACCTCAGTCTTCCTCCAGTCCCCTCTGTCCTTCTCAGTCCTCTCTGTCCTCCTCCTCCAGTCCCCTCTGTCCTCCTCCTCCAGTCCCCTCTGTCCTCATCCTCCAGACACCTCAGACGTCCTCCTCCAGTCCCCTCTGTCCTCCTCCAGTCCCCTCTGTCCTCCTCCAGTCCCCTCTGTCCTCCTCAGTCCCCTCTGTCCTCCTCAGTCCCCTCTGTCCTCCTCCAGTCCCCTCTGTCCTCCTCAGTCCCCTCTGTCCTCCTCCAGACCCTTCTGTCCTCCCTCACATCTAATGTGTTTGAGCACCTTTAAGGTGATGTCCATATTAGATAACAGTCGTCCAAACTTCCTGGATTATATTTGGGCAGGGACCGGACAATTATTGATATGTATCAGGACTGCTAAATCTCCTAGATATGAGGAGGAAGAATGATTGGGCATACTGGATGTCACCATGCTCGATCCTGTGATCCGGTGGGAGGCAGTGACTTATTCTGCTCTCCTTGCCAAAAACATAGGCTTAGTCATGTGACCCCAACATGCAGATGCATGGGGGATGGGAGGAAATGACCATGAATTGAGGATGACCGATGGAGAGGAAATGTGGTCATGTGACTAGTGGAGTGCGCCGACCCATTATTATACTGTCACCTATACACTTGGCCTGTCCCTTATAGATGTGACCTCTGACCCCACCAGAGCTCCTGGAGTCTTATTATAAAATAATAAGACTATAAATCAGCCCCTCACCCTGAGACATGGCCCTGAAATAGAGCCCGGAGGGGAGGGCGAGCGTCCTGCATCATTACCGAGGGCTGAAGGAGCCAAGACTTCTGACTAAACATAATACCGCCTAAATAAGGAACAGGAATAAAAGCTGCGACTCGGGTGGGAGAGAAGCCGAGACGCCGCTACCTCCATCATCACCATGGAAACAAGCCAACACAGGCAGCACTAACACCCCCACCGGTAACAACGTGACGTCCCCTCCCCCACAGCACTATGAATTATGACACCTGTCACCTGCTAAATGTACCGGGGTGAAGATTCATCACCGGCCCCAAGACGGTCTATTTATAGGAGAATAACGGGGTCATCACTGTGCACCCCCCAAACTACAGAGACCAACATCATCAATGTACACTACTATAATAATATACATAGGGGGCAGTATTATAGTAGTTATATTCTTGTATATAGTAGTATTATAGTAGTTATATTCTTGTACATAGGAGTAGTATTATAGTAGTTATATTCTTGTACATAGGAGCAGTATTATAGTAGTTATATTCTTGTACATAGGAGCAGTATTATAGTAGTTATATTCTTGTACATAGGAGCAGTATTATAGTAGTTATATTCTTGTACATAGGAGGTAGTATTATAGTAGTTATATTCTTGTACATAGGAGCAGTATTATAGTAGTTATATTCTTGTACATAGGAGTAGTATTATAGTAGTTATATTCTTGTACATAGGAGTAGTATTATAGTAGTTATATTCTTGTACATAGGAGCAGTATTATAGTAGTTATATTCTTGTACATAGGAGGTAGTATTATAGTAGTTATATTCTTGTACGTAGGAGCAGTATTATAGTAGTTATATTCTTGTACATAGGAGCAGTATTATAGTAGTTATATTCTTGTACATAGGAGGTACTATTATAGTAGTTATGTTCTTGTACATAGGAGCAGTATTATAGTAGTTATATTCTTGTACATAGGAGCAGTATTATAGTAGTTATATTCTTGTACATAGGAGGTAGTATTATAGTAGTTATATTCTTGTACATAGGAGCAGTATTATAGTAGTTATATTCTTGTACATAGGAGGCAGTATTATAGTAGTTATATTCTTGTACATAGGAGCAGTATTATAGTAGTTATATTCTTGTACATAGGAGCAGTATTATAGTAGTTATATTCTTGTACATAGGAGTAGTATTATAGTAGTTATATTCTTGTACATAGGAGCAGTATTATAGTAGTTATATTCTTGTACATAGGGGTAGTATTATAGTAGATATATTCTTGTACATAGGGGCAGTATTATAGTAGTTATATTCTTGTACATAGGAGTAGTATTATAGTAGTTATATTCTTGTACATAGGAGCAGTATTATAGTAGTTATATTCTTGTACATAGGAGGCAGTATTATAGTAGTTATATTCTTGTATATAGTAGTATTATAGTAGTTATATTCCTGTACATAGGGGCAGTATTATAGTAGTTATATTCTTGTACATAGGAGTAGTATTATAGTAGTTATATTCCTGTACATAGGGGCAGTATTATAGTAGTTATATTCTTGTACACATAGCAGTATTATAGTAGTTATATTCTTGTACATAGGAGTAGTATTATAGTAGTTATATTCTTGTACATAGGAGCAGTATTATAGTAGTTATATTCTTGTACATATGAGGTAGTATTATAGTAGTTATATTCTTGTACATAGGAGCAGTATTATAGTAGTTATATTCTTGTACATAGGGTCAGTATTATAGTAGTTATATTCTTGTACATAGGAGCAGTATTATAGTAGTTCTATTCTTGTACATAGGAGCAGTATTATAGTAGTTATATTCTTGTACATAGAAGGTAGTATTATAGTAGTTATATTCTTGTACATAGGGGCAGTATTATAGTAGTTATATTCTTGTACATAGGAGGTAGTATTATAGTAGTTATATTCTTGTACATAGGAGCAGTATTATAGTAGTTATATTCTTGTACATAGGAGCAGTATTATAGTAGTTATATTCTTGTACATAGGAGGTAGTATTATAGTAGTTATATTCTTGTACATAGCGGCAGTATTATAGTAGTTATATTCTTGTACATAGGAGTAGTATTATAGTAGTTATATTCTTGTACATAGGAGCAGTATTATAGTAGTTATATTCTTGTACATAGGAGTAGTATTATAGTAGTTATATTCTTGTACATAGGGGCAGTATTATAGTAGTTATATTCTTGTACATAGGAGGTAGTATTATAGTAGTTATATTCTTGTACATAGGGGCGGTATTATAGTAGTTCTATTCTTGTACATAGGAGCAGTATTATAGTAGTTATATTCTTGTACATAGGAGTAGTATTATAGTAGTTATATCCTTGTACATAGGAGCAGTATTATAGTAGTTATATTCTTGTACATAGGAGGTAGTATTATAGTAGTTATATTCTTGTACATAGGAGTAGTATTATAGTAGTTATATCCTTGTACATAGGAGCAGTATTATAGTAGTTCTATTCTTGTACATAGGAGTAGTATTATAGTAGTTATATTCTTGTACATAGGAGCAGTATTATAGTAGTTATAATCTTGTATATAGGAGCAGTATTATAGTAGTTATATTCTTGTACATAGGAGCAGTATTATAGTAGTTATATTCTTGTACATAGGAGCAGTATTATAGTAGTTATATTCTTGTACATAGGAGTAGTATTATAGTAGTTATATTCTTGTACATAGCAGTATTATAGTAGTTATATTCTTGTATATAGGAGCAGTATTATAGTAGTTATATTCTTGTACATAGGAGGTAGTATTATAGTAGTTATATTCCTGTACATAGGAGTAGTATTATAGTAGTTATATTCTTGTACATAGGAGGTAGTATTATAGTAGTTATATTCCTGTACATAGGAGTAGTATTATAGTAGTTATATTCTTGTACATAGGAGTAGTTTATAGTAGTTATATTCTTGTACATAGGAGGTAGTATTATAGTAGTTATACTCTTGTACATAGGAGTAGTATTATAGTAGTTATATTCTTGTACATAGGAGTAGTATTATAGTAGTTATATTCTTGTACATAGGAGCAGTATTATAGTAGTTATATTCTTGTACATAGGAGCAGTATTATAGTAGTTATATTCTTGTACATAGGAGCAGTATTATAGTAGTTATATTCTTGTACATAGGAGTAGTATTATAGTAGTTATATTCTTGTACATAGGAGCAGTATTATAGTAGTTATAATCTTGTATATAGGAGCAGTATTATAGTAGTTATATTCTTGTACATAGGAGCAGTATTATAGTAGTTATATTCTTGTACATAGGAGCAGTATTATAGTAGTTATATTCTTGTACATAGGAGGTAGTATTATAGTAGTTATATTCTTGTACATAGGAGTAGTATTATAGTAGTTATATTCTTGTACATAGGAGTAGTATTATAGTAGTTATATTCTTGTACATAGGGGCAGTATTATAGTAGTTATATTCTTGTACATAGGTGGTAGTATTATAGTAGTTATATTCTTGTACATAGGAGCAGTATTATAGTAGTTATATTCTTGTACATAGGAGCAGTATTATAGTAATTATATTCTTGTACATAGGAGGTAGTATTATAGTAGTTATATTCTTGTACATAGGAGTAGTATTATAGTAGTTATATTCTTGTACATAGGAGCAGTATTATAGTAGTTATATTCTTGTACATAGGTGCAGTATTATAGTAGTTATATTCTTGTACATAGGAGCAGTATTATAGTAGTTATATTCTTGTACATAGGGGACAGTATTATAGTAGTTATATTCTTGTACATAGGAGCAGTATTATAGTAGTTATATTCTTGTACATAGGGGACAGTATTATAGTAGTTATATTCTTGTACATAGGAGCAGTATTATAGTAGTTATATTCTTGTACATAGTAGTATTATTATAGTAGTTATATTCTTGTATATAGGAGTAGTATTATAGTAGTTATATTCTTGTACATAGGGGCAGTATTATATACGGTAGTATATATAGTGCTTTATACGGCTGTACTAAGCATGAAGTTGATATTTTCAGGTTCTTTATGACCACTGTGATTATTATTTTTCTGTCAGTGACTTTTCTGAGTGTTATCTCTGAGGGTTTCATACATTTGGAGCTCTTGAGACATCGTTGTCACTCTCGCCCCAGGCTCCCCACCTCTTTTTCTTTACATTGTGCACTCACCATCCAAGTGTGCCCTAATTTTCCGGCAGTGATAATATTAGCAGCAGTCGGGCACCTCGCCCCAGATCTGTCGGTGTGCTATAAATATTTCACATGAGAAGTGGCAGTGCCCGGGGAGTGACGGGCAGATGGTGACAATGTGCCCACCCTCCGCTCCTCTCATAGTCTTATTGTGTTGTCTGAGAATCATTAACCCTTTACTTGTGAGAAGTGTCTGTGTGTCAGGAATCATCATCATTATAATATACAGCGGTGGTCTTCCACCTGCAGCCCTCAAGCATTTGGGAAACTACAACTTCCAGTATGTGCGGAGAACCTTCCACTTTCAGAACATGCTGGGAATTGTAATTTCACAACAGTCGCCAGTTGCAGACCGTGGGAGCCCAGGAGGGGTGATGAAGGTGCGTATAAGTGTGTATTATTTTCTTTTACCTCTGATTATTATACCCTGGGGTGTGAAGAGACCCCGGAGCGATTCGTGGGTGACAAACCCCAAAGTTTCAGGTTTGGGTCAAGCCCAAAACTTTTGAAAAATTCAGGTCAAATCCGATTCAGTCCAAACTGGTTGATTCATCTCTCGTTACAATGTGTTTGTGCAGTGTCCTGGCTGTTCACCCCACAGAGACTGGAAACAATTGTGACAAACCCTCAGCTGTGAGACATATTAGGTCTATACAGGTTTCGATCCATTGACATTTTTCCAGTGTTTCCAGTTTTCTCAGCAGGGACCTGGTAGTCCGCTTGTTGGTCGCCATTCTTCGTGTGAGCGGCAGATTAGTCAGCGCTGGCTCGGCTCCCCGCGCTGCAGCTTGTTATAAATAGTATATTCTCTAATGCAATCAATTAAAGTCAATTAGCCGGCGGTGGCACGCAGCCCCCAGCCACACAGGCCTTTGTCTCGTCCTCATGCTTCCCATTAGGGGCTGAGCAGCCCATAGATCACTATCTGCACCATGTGCCCGAGTCACCCTGGGGGGGTACAGGATGTGAAGTCAGGAACCCACAGGCCTGGCGCGGTTCTCAGGGCATGGCGTGCTCTGTCACATCTCATCCTGTATGGGGCAACCTCCCCGGATAACAATGAGGCCTTGTGACACTGAGAAGGATGACTAAATGGTTAATACAGGACGTCATGTGATTCATGGGAACCATTGTACAGCATTTAAAGGGCAACTCCATTCAGTGCAGATATTGTAGACAATAAAATACCCAGCTGCAGTGATGCCAGGAAGTGTAACTGAGGGGGCCAGACAATATGCCATCAATTTTGCCATGCCAGGTGGTCAGTTTAGGTCGTATGTTCCCTCTGACCTCAGGGTCATGGGGCAGCAAGGTCGCCCTCATGGTGCACAGGAGGTGCTTAGTCTATAATGTGCGGTGGCTCTGAAGGAGGCGCTGTTGTTCCTGTCCATATGATCAGTCTTCCACCCCCCCAATATTGCCACCTCCTGTAGTGGGGAGGGGGCTTCATCTGGATCAAATACACCCCTGGTTACAAGGGGAGCATGGTTGACATTAAGGGAGCACTATGCATGACAATAATGGACCTACAAGGGCTCTTACTAATGCAGCTCTGGGTGTGACTGGAGTATATTGGGTCTCTTTGCCTCTGTACTGATCCCCATGTGTCTCTTCTTTGCACAGAACACCCCAGGAGCTCTCTGTGAAAGTCACCGACTGCGTCCAGATGAACGTCCGAGGCAGACGGCGGCTGATCTCCGTGGAGACGAGAACGGACATAACAAAGCCCGACTTCCGTAAGGGCCGCAACGGGCTGGTGCTGCACTGGCCGAAGAACGCTAGTCAAGACTGAGAGAGCCAAATTATTGTATACTATTGCCTAAAAATAAAGCCAATGTGGCGACTCCTGGTCTGTTAGTGCTCAGCATGTTACTTGTTAGAGCTGCAGTTTGTGCTTCAGAGCTGCTATTCCTTGTATGACTCAGGCCAGGAGGTGACACTTATAGCCAGCCACTGGGGACCAATGTTTGACTGCCATCACTATTACTGTATGTGTCTCCCATCGCCAGGGCTCTTTGTCCACGTGACTATGAGGCGCGCTTGTCCGCAATGATCGTAGAATCCATTTTGTCTCTACACAGGATTGACGTTTGTGATCACGATTGTGCGATGTGGTTTATTTTGTGTGTACAGGATTCATTTTGTGTCACAAAACCAATGTCTGAGCCCAGAACGTCACTTTGTCACATCGTACGATGTTTGTGTCACAAGCGCAGCGTGTCACAAAGCAAGACTGGGACACAAAATAACATCTTATGCAACCAAATAACATTTTGTTACTGAAAAATGGATTCTGTTAATACAAAACCTTCTTTTTGTGCACAAATCTGGTTGTGCAGATATAAAGTCCACGATGTGAGTATAAACTGAGTATTTCTGTGAGCACAGATTTGATATTTTTGCTATATTCGCTGTATACACTATGGTCACGCGGAGCCCTATAGTGTACCCCCGCCCGGTCCACATAGGATGTTGTGCCCAGGACTGATGTGTGGGCCAGATGTACAGGTAACGGCAGGTGAGGAGCTTGGCATTGTGGGTAATGTGTCAGCGAGGACAGGCTTAGCTCATGTTAATAAATTCATGGGTGATACCTGCGCTGACCTGAGGTATGTGAGGACACCGAGCAGCACAAGAACATCACACCCAGAGACCGAGAAAGAGCGCCCCCCTCAGGCTCAGCAAGGTGCAGGCTACATCATAAACCTGGAGGCAATGAGAATACAGTAATCTGTGCAACATAAAGTGACGATGTGACTGAAACATTGTACCAAATACTCAGCCTTGACCTAACACTTCTCCCAGCTGAGGGTTTGTTACAATTGTATCCAGTCCAGATAAGATGTCTGCAGCACAAATCTCACTAGCCTGCAGGCTGCTGATAACACTTACCTTCACCGAGACATTGTTACAAACCATCAGCTGATCACACTGTTAAAGGAGTATTTTGGTTATTTCAGGATATTCCCTACACACAGGGGGTCCACAAGCTGAGGGTCCCTCTACCCCCAATGACTGGAGCAGAGGTGTGTACACATAACCGCTCTGTTCACTTCTATGGGAGTGCCGGAGATATCTCAGTGCTGCATTCATCCGAAGGGTATGTTCACATGGCGGAATTTGCCGTGGGTTTGGGGGCAGATTTCGCTCCTGAATCCAGGGCAGATTCCACCCAGAATCCGCCTCCCATTGTTTTCCCATTCATCTGGGCCTAATCAGCAGTGGAAAACTAGGCAGGAAGGCCGATGCACTGCGGGCGAAAATGCCGGCTGCAGAAAATGAAGAGGAATTCCTCTTTATTTTCCGCTGTGTGAACATAGCCTAAGAATACCTGGAGGGGCAGTGCCCATGTGTGACCTGTTCTCAGGATTGGCAGTGGCCCACCCATCTGTCAGCCAGTTACCCCCTGTCCTGTAGGTTGGGAGGGGGGTCACTTGAAATATCCAGAATACCCCTTTGGTGTTTGCATTCACTGACCACAAGCAGAGCTTTTATAAAACTGAGAAGCCTTCATATGAGATCACTGCAAGGATACAGAATCAGACCTGCCCAAAAAGAAGGAGGTCTCTGCATTTGGGTCATGGAGTCCGCCTGTTCCTCCAAGTGAATTGTCACTGCCCCGATGCAGCAGCCGGAGCCGGTACAGAGCGCGGAATCAATAGGAGGAGGCCTCATGTATATATCACTATATCCTCATGGTGGTCACAGCTCTGCTTTTCTGACACACTGCTCCAAATCCTCTGCATAGACATTCTGATAAAATTCTTGCAGCCACCCATAGCGGGCGCTGAGGAGCTCTGACTGATAATACAGTGGGCAGTAAGCTCCTCAGCACCCTCTAGTGGTGGTCGCAGTTATGTGCCGGGGGCAGAACTTGAGGGGGTGCAGAGAGTGCGGGAGCCTTAGGGGGTTATATGGTGTTTCTTCCCGACATGTGGAGACCAGTACTACAGCAATACATTATAGTCGGGGGCCCGGGAGCTTCATGTTCTGCCTCTGTGTTTACCTCGTCTGTGCAGTGGATTTGGGGCTCGGACCCCTATAAATATATCTCAGTGAGGAGATTGTAGGAATATTCTATGGTCGCTGGAATCATGATGAGTGCGAGACGGGGCGAGTGCCATGACAACCGACATATTAGTCAAGGTCCATGAAACTAAAAGTAAAACTGACTTGGTTGCCCTTAGCGACCAATCATAGTGCAGCTTTCATTCTATATTCTGCTTCTGAAAAATGAAATCTGCTCTGTGATTGGTCGCTATGTGCTGTGATTGATCTCTATGGGCAACCAAGTCAGTTTTGCTTTTAGGCTGTTGTAATAAATGTGCCCCAATATATTCCCATTCACTGACAGCAAGAGGAGATCCAGTAACGGTCCACTATAAGGGGGCAGAGCGGATCCACAGAAGATTGGGTAAATGTTCAGAGTTTGTACTCTAGTCACATCCAGAGCTGCATGGAGACACAGCAAGTCTCCCAGTTATTTGCATTAAACAAGTTCCCATTATGGGCCGCACTTTGGTTATTCACCAGCAGGTTTAGACTAGGGCCTCACAGCGACATGGGCCACACAACAAAAAATTGCATGGAAGTCACATGACGAAAACACTTGTGCGACTTGTCTACAACTGTCGCACAAAGTTGCTGTGATTTGGCTGTAAAGCGAGGGCTACATGGCGACGGGTCACGTGACAAAAATGTTCCATGTGATCAGAATCCAACAGCTCTGACTTTTTTGCGACAGTCACAGTCACATGATGTCGCATGTCGCCGTGTAGCTCTGGCCTTATAAATGCTGCTTTGGATGTGTTTGGAGACTTAACGTAACGTCAGGTTCAGACTGGTACAAGAAGAATCGCTCTGTCCCTATCCACCCCCACCCTCTGTAGCTATGGAGGATGTCCCGGGCCGTGCGCATTCATGAAATATCATTTTCAAAAATTTCCAAAAACATCAACATATCGGAAAGTAAAGAGACGGAACAGGAATCCATTTTCAACATTTTCTTTTATTGAAAAGTGCCACAATCCCATCAGTAAGCGGGTGAGAGCGCCGCGCCCTCAACCTCGCCCCCACCGCGCCCGCCGTACCCGCAGTCCCCAGCCTCGATCCACCAACCACACATCCTGCACAGACAAGACAAACCTACAGATATCTGCTTTACCCCCCATCCCCCTTCTCAAAAACGTCCCAGTCACATTTCTCTGCTTCCAGCTCCATCCTGACATCTACACGTACACGTCATACACGGGTGACGCAGGCCGCCATATTGTGTGTGTTCATTGTACTTCCTGAGGTGAAGCTTTTAGTGGAGCCCGAGGTTCTCGTCCCGTCCTCCATAGTCAACCCACAATCCGTGGCGGAGTACAAGGAGCTCCGCCTCCTCCTGATCCAGCTGGAAAGTGGAAACAAACGTTTTCGTTTTTTAACCCCTCGGGGCGGGTCCGAGGTTTCTGCTCCTCAAGTCAAGAAGAAAACAAAAAAAATGTTCCAGTGTCCGCACATAGAAAAAAAGTCTCTACAAACAAAAAGAGCACCGTCCATAGAAACACAAAGAAACCGCCAGAAGCTGACATTTTTTTTTTTCACATTTTTTGATTTTTTTTTTCTTCCGTTCCCTTATAAATTAAATAATTTACAAATCGTGGGAAAAAATCTGCAAACACTGAATTCATGCAGCACACACACCGAGACATAAAAGATATCATCACTGCCTCTAATATATACAGGACAGCGCCAGGTGCCACCACTAGGGAGTGCGGGGTTATCCAGTGTGTCCCCATAGTAAGTGCCATTCACATTGAAAAAACTCTATTATATTGACTATGGGTAGAGATGAGCGGATCCAGGGCCCAAGGAAAACTCCCATCATCTTCCAACAATCCGCTGATCTCTAGTCATATACATTACTATCATTGTTTGGCCATAACCTGTCCTCAGGGGCCGTCCTCTGATTGCTCCGCCCATGAGGATCCAACGGCTGCAACTTTTATAGGGAAAACTGCCAAAAATTTCTGGATTTTTTTTTCCCAAAAAAATACAGCGCCACACCTCTCCACAGGTAGTGTTTGCCATTGCAGGTCAGTGTCATTCACCCCAATTAATCTGAACTGCAATACCAGATACAGCCTAGAGACAGGTGTGGCGCTGTTTCTGGAGGAGAGCAGAGACAAAATTCAGTATCTCCATCTTTCTTCAAGAAAAAAGCACCACATGTGTCTACAGGTTGTGTCTGGAATTGCAGCTCAACTTGAACTGCAGTACTGGACATAGCCTGTGGCAAGTGGGGCGCTATTTCTGGGGAAGAAAAGAGTCACAATTCAGTACCTCTATTTTTATTCCAGAAAACAGCTCCACATCTGTCCACAGGTTAAATGGGGTATTGCAGCTCAGTCCCATTTAATTTATTTAAACTAAGATGTAATATCAGCCTATAGACAGCTGTGGACCTGAGCAAAACCAAAATTTTAGTACCTCTACCTTTCTTCCATAGAGCAGCGCCACATTTGTCCCCAGGTTACAAGGGGTATTGCAGTCTCATTCACTTCAGTTACATTTAACTGGACGAGTGTGGCGCTGTCTGTGGAGGAAAGAAAAGCAATATCTCAGTACCTCTATATTTCTTTTAGAAAACAGCGCCACATCTGTCCGCAGGTAGTGTCTGGTATTGCAGCTTAGTCCCATTTACTTTAAGCTGAACTGCATTACCGGATAGAGCCTATGGACAGGTGTGGCGCTCTTTCTGGAATCATTGTGTGACGTGATCAAGAAGTAGATCAGCACCCCCATCCTCCGCTAGACGAGGGGTTCAGTAGGTCCCTACTGGGTGAGGTGTTACTGGTTATACTGGGAGACGGCTCAGTCCGTCATGGTCATTGGAGGAAAAGGCGACTATCTAATATGTTTGGGGTCCTGACTCTCCCCCCCGACTTCAGATGTTGCAGTAAATGTGGCTGACCCGTAGATACGCCGCTGCTGTCCGAGGGGCCACAGATGCCGTCCCTCCACGTGTACGCCACCTTTACCTATAGGGCACACGTCACCTATGGGGACTGTGGACATATAATATGCCCGGCGGTGCCAGCCCCAGGAGGACCCCGCAGCGCCCCCATCTCCCAGCGTGTATGTCTCATCTGTATATGTCACCTATCACGCCCCTATAGGTAGGTGGGTTCCCTCTGCCCACACTGCCGCTGACTCACACATAGGATGCGGCACAGCTGTCACTCAGTTAGTGCTGCCTGGCAGGGGGATCAGACTCTGATGGTGCTGCTCATAAACATATCAGACTAGATACTCAGGAACTTCAACATCCAGTATGCTGGGAGTTATAGTTCTCCTACAGGTTGCAGAAAATGGGGTCATCTTACAAACAGTTAATGCAAAAATATAGCAATGATCATCCCCTTCAACCCCAGGGTGGCCGACAGTTACCGCCAAAGAACATGCTGGGGTTTGTAGTCCCACCACAGTGCACACTAGGCTCCACCTATGGGTGCGGTAACTTATAGCAACCCCAGATGACAGCTAAAATTATATAATATATATGGCCAGGTATCTGCAGGAGGTTGTAACAAGTGCTGGCCCCATAGTCAACCACATATAGGACGCAGCACAGCCGCCTCTATGGTGCAAAACCAATCTAACCAATATGGCAGCCACCCCTATAGAGTCCCTATATACACCCAGCATGCACCGCAGCACCGTCCGGTCACCCCTGCCGTGGAGCAATGCTCTGTTGTTTTTGCTCTTCTCCCTCTGCAGACACAGGCGGAGATGTAGGTCACCCCCTCCACCGCAGAGAATGGCTGAGGGGCACAATTAGCACCCAGCTCCAGCGTATCTCAGTGCACAGGGGCCACGTGACGGCCCACAATACTCACACATACACACGTGTGCCCCATGTCCACAGAGCAGGACGTGTGCCCTACGTCTACAGAGCAGGACGTGTGCCCCATGTCCACAGAGCAGGACGTGTGCCCCATGTGTACAGAGCAGGACGTGTGCCCCCATGTGCACAGAGCAGGACGTGTGCCCCCATGTGCACAGAGCAGGACGTGTGCTCCCATGTCCACAGAGCAGGACGTGTGCCCCATGTCCACAGAGCAGGACGTGTGCCCCATGTCCACAGAGCAGGACGTGTGACCCCCATGCCTACAGAGCAGGACATGTGCCCCCATGTCTACAGAGCAGGACGTGTGCCCCCATGTGCACAGAGCAGGACGTGTGCCCCCATGTGCACAGAGCAGGACGTGTGCCCCCCATGTGCACAGAGCAGGACGTGTGCCCCCATGTGCACAGAGCAGGACGTGTGCCCCATGTCTACAGAGCAGGACGTGTGCCCCATGTCCACAGAGCAGGACGTGTGCCCCCATGTGCACAGAGCAGGACGTGTGCCCCCATGCCTACAGAGCAGGACATGTGCCCCCATGTCTACAGAGCAGGACGTGTGCCCCCATGTGCACAGAGCAGGACGTGTGCTCCCATGTCCACAGAGCAGGACGTGTGCCCCATGTCCACAGAGCAGGACGTGTGCCCCCATGTCTACAGAGCAGGACGTGTGCTCCCATGTCTACAGAGCAGGACGTGTGCCCCCATGTCTACAGAGCAGGACGTGTGCCCCCATGTGCACAGAGCAGGACGTGTGCCCCCATGCCTACAGAGCAGGACATGTGCCCCCATTTCTACAGAGCAGGACGTGTGCCCCATGTCCACAGAGCAGGACGTGTGCCCCATGTGCACAGAGCAGGACGTGTGCCCCCATGTCTACAGAGCAGGACGTGTGCCCCCATGTGCACAGAGCAGGACGTGTGCCCCCATGTCTACAGAGCAGGACGTGTGCCCCCCATGTCTACAGAGCAGGACGTGTGCCCCCATGTCCACAGAGCAGGACGTGTGCCCCATGTCCACAGAGCAGGACGTGTGCCCCCATGCCTACAGAGCAGGACATGTGCCCCCATGTCTACAGAGCAGGACGTGTGCTCCCAGGTCCACAGAGCAGGACGTGTGCCCCCATGTGCACAGAGCAGGACGTGTGCCCCCATGCCTACAGAGCAGGACATGTGCCCCCATGTCTACAGAGCAGGACGTGTGCCCCCATGTGCACAGAGCAGGACGTGTGCTCCCATGTCCACAGAGCAGGACGTGTGCCCCATGTCCACAGAGCAGGACGTGTGCCCCATGTGCACAGAGCAGGACGTGTGCCCCCATGTCTACAGAGCAGGACGTGTGCCCCCATGTGCACAGAGCAGGACGTGTGCCCCCATGTCTACAGAGCAGGACGTGTGCCCCCATGTGCACAGAGCAGGACGTGTGCCCCCATGTCTACAGAGCAGGACGTGTGCCCCCCATGTCTACAGAGCAGGACGTGTGCCCCCATGTGCACAGAGCAGGACGTGTGCTCCCATGTGCACAGAGCAGGACGTGTGCTCCCATGTCTACAGAGCAGGACGTGTGCCCCCCCATGTCTACAGAGCAGAACGTGTGCCCCCCATGTCTACAGAGCAGGACGTGTGCCCCCATGTCTACAGAGCAGGACCTGTGCCCCCATGTGCACACAGCAGGACGTGTGCCCCCATGTGCACAGAGCAGGACGTGTGCCCCCATGTCTACAGAGCAGGACGTGTGCCCCCCATGTCTACAGAGCAGGACGTGTGCCCCCCATGTCTACAGAGCAGGACGTGTGCCCCCCATGTCTACAGAGCAGGACCTGTGCCCCCATGTGCACAGAGCAGGACGTGTGCCCCATGTGCACAGAGCAGGACGTGTGCCCCATGTCCACAGAGCAGGACGTGTGCCCCCATGTCTACAGAGCAGGACGTGTGCCCCCCATGTCTACCGAGCAGGACGTGTGTCCCCCATGTCCACAGAACAGGACGTGAGCCCCCATGTCTACAGAGCAGAACGTGTGCCCCCATGTCTACAGAGCAGGACGTGTGCCCCCCATATCTACAGAGCAGGACGTGTGCCCCATGTGCACAGAGCAGGATGTGTGCCCCCCATGTCTACAGAGAAGGACGTGTGCCCTATGTCTACAGAGCAGGACGTGTGCCCCCATGTCTACAGAGCAGGACGTGTGCCCCCCATGTCTACAGGGCAGGACGTGTGCCCCCCATGTCTACAGAGCAGGACGTGTGCCCCCATGTCTACAGAGCAGGACGTGTGCCCCCCATGTCTACAGAGCAGGACGTGTGCCCCCCATGTCTACAGAGCAGGACGTGTGCCCCCTATGTCTACAGAGCAGGACGTGTGCCACCATGTGCACAGAGCAGGACGTGTGCCCCCCATGTCTACAGAGCAGGACGTGTGCTCCCATGTCCACAGAGCACGACGTGTGCCCCCATGTCTACAGAGCAGGACGTGTGCCCCATGTGCACAGAGCAGGACGTGTGCCCCCATGTGCACAGAGCAGGACGTGTGCCCCCATGTCTACAGAGCAGGACGTGTGCCCCCCATGTCTACAGAGCAGGACGTGTGCCCCCCATGTCTACAGAGCAGGACGTGTGCCCCCCATGTCTACAGAGCAGGACGTGTGCCCCATGTGCACAGAGCAGGACGTGTGCCCCCATGTCTACAGAGCAGGACGTGTGCCCCCATGTCTACAGAGCAGGACGTGTGCCCCCCATGTCTACAGAGCAGGACGTGTGCCCCATGTGCACAGAGCAGGACGTGTGCCCCCCATGTCTACAGAGCAGGACGTGTGCCCCATGTGCACAGAGCAGGACGTGTGCCCCCCATGTCTACAGAGCAGGACGTGTGCCCCATGTGCACAGAGCAGGACGTGTGCCCCCATGTGCACAGAGCAGGACGTGTGCCCCCATGTGCACAGAGCAGGACGTGTGCCCCCCATGTCTACAGAGCAGGACGTGTGCCCCCATGTGCACAGAGCAGGACGTGTGCCCCCATGTGCACAGAGCAGGACGTGTGCCCCCATGTCTACAGAGCAGGACGTGTGCCCCCCATGTCTACAGAGCAGGACGTGTGCCCCCCATGTCTACAGAGCAGGACGTGTGCCCCATGTGCACAGAGCAGGACGTGTGCCCCCATGTGCACAGAGCAGGACGTGTGCCCCCCATGTCTACAGAGCAGGACGTGTGCCCCCCATGTCTACAGAGCAGGACGTGTGCCCCCTTCCTGGGCAAAAAGACATAAATACAGACCCATTAATTGTATTGTGATGTAATTGAGGTTGGAGGCATTACTGGGGAGACCCCACCCCATAACCGGAGCGCATAGTGAAATACCAGACAGGGCAGCATTACTGGGGAGACCCCACCCCATAACCGGAGTGCATAGTGAACTACCAGACAGGGCAGCATTACTGGGGAGACCCCACCCCATTATTAGAGCCTATAGTGAAATACCAGATATGGTGGCAATACTGGGGAGACCCCACCCCATAACCGGAGCACATAGAGGAATACCAGGCATGGCCTATAAATATAACACTGTACCCAGACACTGTAACAAAAATTCAGCCCCCCCCATCATGTGCAAAAATGTATCAAATAAATTGCAACATGTTCAGATCTGACATAATCCGTGTGACATGTATGCAGACCCCATGTAAACAGCATGACCCATAACTAGACCCAGTTTTCGTTCGCAGGGGGCCAGCTCAGTGGAAGGGCTCGAAACGCGTCAATCCCATTCTCATTACCTTAAAACCAGATCAGAGCGTTAACACTAAGTGACCAGAAGTAATCCCGGAGATCAGTCAAAAGCAACCGAGGAGCTGGCCTGACCTGCTAGAAATAATGGGTCACCCAGATCTTACGAGACCCTCCCCCCCCCCCACCAAAAAAAAAAAAATAACCACAAGCATTCACATCTACTACCAGGGGCCATCCCTGTGACGTTCTACCATGACTGATCGTCGCCTGGCACAATATTGTAACTTGCTACAAAGTAACTGAAGCCCAAGTCCTGGAAATAAATCAATGACATAGTGACCAGGGCCGGGGCCATGACTACGACAACGTCATGGCCAAGAGCTCAACATAAAACCATTAGATAAACAGCAGTAGAATTCTATTCATCTCTGACCATGAAGTTTTTGGAGAAGGTGGCACAAGGTGGTCTCCACACGACCTGCCAACAACAGAAGCCACATCAGACCCATCACAAGTGTCACATTCATGTAGGGAATTGGGTGAGGACGGCACCGTCCACCATTACCTATCTCCAGAGCCTGGATACACCAGGCCTAGTTATAATACTGCAAATATACATCCAGGCCGCACCCTCCGATGGTGGTGGAGAGTGCAGTAAGGTGGAAACCATTGAACGTCTCTTCCCCGCTCGTCTTCTTCTTCATTGGATTGTATGAGAGGCAAAAAGTTTGGTGATTGCTTTGGGATGAATGTGAGGAAAAGAAACGCGTCGGTCCTTGTAAGGAAAGGGACAAGAGGTGATGTGAGCGCCAGGCACTTGTTGGCCTAAAAAGAAAGATGCACGTCGGTCGGTGGTCACTCTGCCTCAAAATTCTCCACCACCTCTCAACGTAGACAATGCACAAAAGGTTGAATGTGGTCCCATTTTGTCCTTTCAGATTTCATGTATTTTTTGGCTACTGGATCGTTGTCATTGGCCAGGGATGGTGGATCTCAATCCTGACCTGTGACGGAGCTTGGTCTAGCCTCTGGAGGACAGTCACCGGTCAAGGACTCTGGAGAATTCGTCACGATTGCCCTCGTTTTTTAGGTCAGCGAACACCTGGGTGAAATAGTGCGGGTCGGCGTTAATTCTCAACATCTTGGCACTCATGGCATCAATGATGCAAAGACATCGGTCCCAGAAAGCATCTTTGCCCGCTTCCACCAAGAAAGGCTTGAGGGGGTAGGAGATCTCATTGCCCATGTAGGAGTAGGATAGATACAAGCAGGTCAGGAGAGTAGCTTGCAAGTCATGCTCAGTGGCCACAGAGTCCCCATCAATGACATCCCTGCAGAGCAAGTACACGAAAACCACGTTGGCCGGGGTGACGAAGGCCTGGTCTTGCCACCCTTGGAGAAGCAAGGAGCGGTCCACACTGCGTAGCCATAGAATAGGGTCAGTGGGGGACAAGTGTTTCAGTCGGTAGCATCGCCTGCAGAGGAATTCTCCAAGGCATTTCAGTAGTTCACCAGTGGAGGCTTGGACTATGACCCTCTTTGGAGAACCTCCTCCACCGGTGGTGCTGGAGACCTTCTTGATGGACGATATCTGCTTGGAGCTAAGAGGTGCCAGCGGTTGACTGTCATAGCTGGAGAGATTGGCACAGGACAAAGATTTTTTCACATTCTCATGGTTTAAATGGGCGACGTCCTTTTGGTAATTGCTGTTGGCGGTTCCCTTTCTGGATGTCTTCTTCTTGGTGGAAGCCACCAGCCTCTTCCAGGTGAGAGCAGGGATGAACATGGAGTGTCGTTTCAGCGCCTTTTCAGGCTTCTGCCCGCTGCTCTTGCTGACGCTTGTATAATGGGCAAGGGATCCTGAGCCGTCATCGTACAGGCTGGCTTTCCGAGAGCCTGGTGACAGGGACAAGACAGTGCCCATGCTGGCAGAGATCTTCACGAGCAAGACGAGGGCGGGGAGAAGGCCAAGGAGCCTCTGAGGAGCTCGACGAGCCCAATAATTTGCAATGTGCTAGAGGATGATGAATTGCATCAAGCTGAGGAATGAGATTGACAGGTCTTTGTTGCCTGCATTGCAGGACACAGGCAGCGTAACCCCCGAAACAATGTGCACCAATGGGGGGAGGGGGCAGGTGCCTCTCGATAAGGGGTATCAGGCTCTGTTCCGGGCTCTGCAGTCGGTTCTTGCCTTGGCCCTCACAAGTCCATTCAATCAATGAGGATCTTCATCTGCTGAGGAGGAGGAGGAGGATGAATCCTTCTTGGAGATGCGGCTCCGTCCGTCCGCTCAGTGGTCTTCCTGCAATCCTTTTTTTCTGAGATGTGCACTGCAGATAGGAGGGGGCAGATGTTACCAGGGATATGGAGGGACGTGGCAGGAGATTGGCTCTCGCCCACCGTCAATAACACCTTCTATTGATCCGTCCTTGTTTTGCTGGTTGTTTATCCGGATTGCAGGAATATTGTTGATGGATGATGGGAGTGATAGTCGATGCGTTTCTAGTCAATCCTCCATTGCTAGCACTTAGACAAAGGCGGCTGAGGAGTCTCAGTCCATGCAGGGGGTGCGGAGATGAGGTCTTCTTGTGCACAAGGAGTTAACCCACCGGCTTTGTCAGATGGGAAGGGGAGGATGTCTCCAGTTGGCTGCTTCTTCCTTGGGGATGGGGGCAGATTTGGAGCTGGATCTCACCTCTTGCCCCTGCGCTGTCACTGTGTGCTGGAGGAGGAGGAGAGCCCCCCAGTGGTGCCGCATTGGTGAGGGGGCTGGCAGTGTTCAGCATCTGATGAGAGGCAGGAGATACTGAGAGGAGAGGGCTGCTCCCAGCTCACAGGCATCTCCGCGCCGCTGATCCAACCAGCTCTGCTCTTCCAGGGGGAATCAAGCTCAGGCATTATGATTTGTCCTCAGCCTCCAGCCTCAGCCCCCCCATCCCTGGCTGCACATCCATGTCATGTAGCAGAGCTTGTAGCGCCACCTGGTGGACAGAGGGGAATCTTGGCTACATCTCTTTGTTCCAGGGACAGCTGTGCGCCTTGTCCATTGTCGTGCGCCTGCCATTCGCTGCCTCACCATACATAACAGCCATGACATGTGGCACAGGCGTCATATAGGACAGACCAACACTGACCCTGCAAAGTGCAAGCTATGGCGTCATGATTTAAAGGGCCAGTGCAGGATTATATAAGCGAAGCTTAATCTTGTATAAGAAAAGACCTCTGCACCTATCTTATAGGCCTTGTATATTACTACCCATGTGTAATCACCTCCAGCTCTTCTCATCCTATAATAGGCTCTGGTCCACAGATTCTGGCACAGTTGGATTTTTTTCCTCTACCCCCCACCGTTCCTGAGTAATCTGTGTTGTTAGTTCTGGTGCCTGATATGATAACTAGACTCCCTAATGGCAAGTGGGTGGTGTCAGGCAGGAGCAGGCAAGGGGGTGGGACTCAGAGCTCTGACACTGTCTACCTCTGATTGGAGCTCTGAGTCACCCCCCTTTCCTGCTCCTGCCTGACACCACCCACTTGCCATTAGGGAGTCTAGTTATCATATCAGGCACCAAAACTAACAGCACTGACTGATGGGGAATAGGGAAAAAATTCCAACTGTGCCAGAATCAGTGATGGTGGGCGGGGGAGCTTATTAAAGGATGAGGTGGAGGAGGCCAATGGTTCTCTTTAACACCTTCTTGCTCACCGCCGTACTATTATATCGCGCTGAGCGTAGAGTTAACGTTCAGCAATGTAATAGTACAGCGCTCTAATATCACAAGCACAAGACCTGTGCCTACGCCATTACTACCAGGTCTCAGGTCTATTACACAGTCAGGACCCAGGACTAGCTGCTAGACTCAGAAAATACTCCAACTCCACAGATCAATAGTGATCACGGCATCCGGGGGGTTAAAGGGACAGTGGAGTATTATGTAAATGAAGCTTAACCCTTGTATAACATAACACATCTGCACCAGGTCATAGAGATGATGAGGAGGGTGAGATGTTAGGTTAGTTTCCATACGAGACCGTACTTACCAACATATACTGTATGGACGCCTGTATTGGTATATCAGTTGGTTCTGATGAGGCTCCTCAAGGTTCATAGCTGGTTCTGATGAGGTTCCTCAAGGTTCATAGCTGGTTCTGATGAGGTTCCTCAAGGTTCATAGCTGGTTCTGATGAGGTTCCTCAAGGTTCATTACGGGTTCTGATAAAGTTTCTCATGGTTCATTGCTGTTTCTTATGAGGTTCCTCAAGGTTCATTGCTGGTTTTGATGAGGTTCCTCAAGGTTCATTACTGGTTCTGATGAAGTTCCTCAAGGTTCATTGCTGGTTCTGATGAGGTTCCTCAAGGTTCATAGCTGGTTCTGATGAGGTTCCTCAAGGTTCATTGCTGGTTCTGATGAAGTTCCTCAAGGTTCATTACGGGTTCTGATAAAGTTTCTCATGGTTCATTGCTGTTTCTTATGAGGTTCCTCAAGGTTCATTGCTGGTTCTGATGAGGTTCCTCAGGATTAAATGCCAATTTTAGTGACATTCCTTTGTGACTGCAGTTGAGGTTTGTTTTTCAGGACCCTCTCTATCTCTGGGGGTCTCCCCTCTACATACCCTGAGAGGGCAGTAGACATGGGATGTTGTAATGATACAGCATTCAGCACATAACAGTGTCATCTTAAATGTCTGTTCCTCTCAGTTTCTCAGATCCCTAAAATATAAACAGCCTGTCAAGTATACTTGTCTGGAGCTTAAGAACCAACAACATGGCCCTCGGGTGACAACGTCGGATTTCCATGTTCTTTTAAGTAGAAGGCCCGTTGGAGCAGATTCATGTGTCACCAGAACTTCTAGCATCTGCCTTGGAAGATGATGGTCTAGATCCTGAATGGTTATTTGTAGTCACTTCACCTGTGAGGTTCTTTTCCTCTAAGCCTGGACTTTCCTGTAAGCCTGGGAGGCTCGCAACCGCTATGTAATATCCCTGCTCCTGTGCCATATTACCACCCCATAATACTGCCCCATAATACCGCCCCATATTACCACACCACCCAGTCCGGAATCAATGGGAAGCTCTGAGACTTATAAATCAGGAACTAAATCCTTCTGGATCCTTCTGTCCTTTCCTGGTTAAGGAAGATTGCAGGGCCTCGAATCTTGTTTACCCAGAAGTCTCCAAGATCTGGAGTAAAAAGAGCAAATCCAGTGTATAAGAGAATAAAAGACTCCTCCGTCTATAATTTCCAGGAAGATCACACTGATGGATTACCTGACCCCCAGAACTATAGCATCAGCAGAGCACAGCAGCGGTGTACTTTACTGTAGTACAGGAGTATCAGTACAGGATAAGTAATGTAATGTATGTACACAGTGACTGTACCAGCAGAATAGTGAGCGCAGCTCTGGAGTATAATACAGGATGTAACTCAGGATCAGTACAGGATAAGTAATGTAATGTATGTACACAGTGACTGTACCAGCAGAATAGTGAGCGCAGCTCTGGAGTATAATACAGGATGTAACTCAGGATCAGTACAGGATAAGTAATGTAATGTATGTACACAGTGACTGCACCAGCAGAATAGTGAGCGCAGCACTGGAGTATAATACAGGATGTAACTCAGGATCAGTACAGGATAAGTAATGTAATGTATGTACACAGTGACTGTACCAGCAGAATAGTGAGCGCAGCTCTGGAGTATAATACAGGGTGTAACTCAGGATAAGTAATGTAATGTATGTACACAGTGACTGCACCAGCAGAATAGTGAGTGCAGCTCTGGAGTGTAATACAGGATGTAACTCAGGATCAGTAAAGGATAAGTAATGTAATGTATGTACACAGTGACTGCACCAGCAGAATAGTGAGCGCAGCTCTGGAGTATAATACAGGATGTAACTCAGGATCAGTACAGGATAAGTAATGTAATGTATGTACACAGTGACTGCACCAGCAGAATAGTGAGCGCAGCTCTGGAGTATAATACAGGATGTAACTCAGGATCAGTACAGGATAAGTAATGTAATGTATGTACACAGTGACTGCACCAGCAGAATAGTGAGCGCAGCTCTGGAGTATAATACAGGATGTAACTCAGGATCAGTACAGGATAAGTAATGTAATGTATGTACACAGTGACTGCACCAGCAGAATAGTGAGTGCAGCTCTGGAGTATAATACAGGATGTAACTCAGGATCAGTACAGGATAAGTAATGTAATGTATGTACACAGTGACTGCACCAGCAGAATAGTGAGCGCAGCTCTGGAGTATAATACAGGATAAGTAATGTAATGTATGTACACAGTGACAGTACCAGCAGAATAGTGAGTGCAGCTCTGGAGTATAATACAGGATGTAACTCAGGATCAGTACAGGATAAGTAATGTATGTACACAGTGACTGCACCAGCAGAATAGTGAGTGCAGCTCTGGAGTATAATACAGGATGTAACTCAGGATCAGTACAGGATAAGTAATGTAATGTATGTACACAGTGACTGTACCAGCAGAATAGTGAGTGCAGCTCTGGAGTATAATACAGGATGTAACTCAGGATCAGTACAGGATAAGTAATGTAATGTATGTACACAGTGACTGCACCAGCAGAATAGTGAGCGCAGCTCTGGAGTATAATACAGGATGTAACTAAGGATCAGTACAGGATAAGTAATGTAATGTATGTACACAGTGACTGCACCAGCAGAATAGTGAGCGCAGCTCTGGAGTATAATACAGGATGTAACTCAGGATCAGTACAGGATAAGTAATGTAATGTATGTACACAGTGACTGCACCAGCAGAATAGTGAGCGCAGCTCTGGAGTATAATACAGGATGTAACTCAGGATCAGTACAGGATAAGTAATGTAATGTATGTACACAGTGACTGTACCAGCAGAATAGTGAGCGCAGCTCTGGAGTATAATACAGGATATAACTCAGGATCAGTACAGGATAAGTAATGTAATGTATGTACACAGTGACTGCACCAGCAGAATAGTGAGTGCAGCTCTGGAGTATAATACAGGATGTAACTCAGGATCAGTACAGGATAAGTAATGTAATGTATGTACACAGTGACTGCACCAGCAGAATAGTGAGTGCAGCTCTGGAGTATAATACAGGATGCAACTCAGGATCAGTACAGGATAAGTAATGTAATGTATGTACACAGTGACTGTCCAGGCAGAATAGTGAGCACAGCTCTGGAGTATAATACAGGATGTAACTCAGGATCAGTACAGGATAAGTAATGTAATGTATGTACACAGTGATTGTACCAGCAGAATAGTGAGCGCAGCTCTGGAGTATAATACAGGATATAACTCAGGATCAGTACAGGATAAGTAATGTAATGTATGTACACAGTGACTGCACCAGCAGAATAGTGAGCGCAGCTCTGGAGTATAATACAGGATGTAACTCAGGATCAGTACAGGATAAGTAATGTAATGTATGTACACAGTGACTGTACCAGCAGAATAGTGAGCGCAGCTCTGGAGTGTAATACAGGATGTAACTCAGGATCAGTACAGGATAAGTAATGTAATGTATGTACACAGTGACTGTACCAGCAAAATAGTGAGCGCAGCTCTGGAGTATAATACAGAATAAGTAATGTAATGTATGTACACAGTGACTTTACCAGCAGAATAGTGAGCGCAGCTCTGGAGTATAATACAGGATGTAATTCAGGATCAGTACAGGATAAGTAATGTAATGTATGTACACAGTGACTGTACCAGCAGAATAGTGAGCGCAGCTCTGGAGTATAATACAGGATGTAACTCAGGATCAGTACAGGATAAGTAATGTAATGTATGTACACAGTGACTGCACCAGCAGAATAGTGAGTACAGCTCTGGAGTATAATACAGGATGTAACTCAGGATCAGTACAGGATAAGTAATGTAATGTATGTACACAGTGACTGCACCAGCAGAATAGTGAGTGCAGCTCTGGAGTATAATACAGGATGCAACTCAGGATCAGTACAGGATAAGTAATGTAATGTATGTACACAGTGACTGTCCAGGCAGAATAGTGAGCACAGCTCTGGAGTATAATACAGGATGTAACTCAGGATCAGTACAGGATAAGTAATGTAATGTATGTACACAGTGATTGTACCAGCAGAATAGTGAGCGCAGCTCTGGAGTATAATACAGGATATAACTCAGGATCAGTACAGGATAAGTAATGTAATGTATGTACACAGTGACTGCACCAGCAGAATAGTGAGTGCAGCTCTGGAGTATAATACAGGATGTAACTCAGGATCAGTACAGGATAAGTAATGTAATGTATGTACACAGTGACTGTACCAGCAGAATAGTGAGTACAGCTCTGGAGTATAATACAGGATATAACTCAGGATCAGTACAGGATAAGTAATGTAATGTATGTACACAGTGACTACACCAGCAGAATAGTGAGCGCAGCTCTGGAGTATAATACAGGATGTAACTCAGGATCAGTACAGGATAAGTAATGTAATGTATGTACACAGTGACTGTACCAGCAGAATAGTGAGCGCAGCTCTGGAGTATAATACAGGATGTAACTCAGGATCAGTACAGGATAAGTAATGTAATGTATGTACACAGTGACTGTACCAGCAGAATAGTGAGCGCAGCTCTGGAGTGTAATACAGGATGTAACTCAGGATCAGTACAGGATAAGTAATGTAATGTATGTACACAGTGACTGTACCAGCAAAATAGTGAGCGCAGCTCTGGAGTATAATACAGAATAAGTAATGTAATGTATGTACACAGTGACTGTACCAGCAGAATAGTGAGCGCAGCTCTGGAGTATAATACAGGATGTAACTCAGGATCAGTACAGGATAAGTAATGTAATGTATGTACACAGTGACTGTACCAGCAGAATAGTGAGCGCAGCTCTGAAGTATAATACAGGATAAGTAATGTAATGTATGTACACAGTGACTGCACCAGCAAAATAGTGAGCGCAGCTCTGGAGTATAATACAGGATAAGTAATGTAATGTATGTACACAGTGACTGTACCAGCAGAATAGTGAGTGCAGCTCTGGAGTATAATACAGGATGTAACTCAGGATCAGTACAGGATAAGTAATGTAATGTATGTACACAGTGACTGCACCAGCAGAATAGTGAGCGCAGCTCTGGAGTATAATACAGGATGTAACTCAGGATCAGTACAAGATAAGTAATGTAATGTATGTACACAGTGACTGCACCAGCAGAATAGTGAGCGCAGCTCTGGAGTATAATACAGGATGTAACTCAGGATCAGTACAAGATAAGTAATGTAATGTATGTACACAGTGACTGTCCAGGCAGAATAGTGAGCACAGCTCTGGAGTATAATACAGGATGTAACTCAGGATCAGTACAGGATAAGTAATGTAATGTATGTACACAGTGATTGTACCAGCAGAATAGTGAGCGCAGCTCTGGAGTATAATACAGGATATAACTCAGGATCAGTACAGGATAAGTAATGTAATGTATGTACACAGTGACTGCACCAGCAGAATAGTGAGCGCAGCTCTGGAGTATAATACAGGATGTAACTCAGGATCAGTACAGGATAAGTAATGTAATGTATGTACACAGTGACTGTACCAGCAGAATAGTGAGCGCAGCTCTGGAGTGTAATACAGGATGTAACTCAGGATCAGTACAGGATAAGTAATGTAATGTATGTACACAGTGACTGTACCAGCAAAATAGTGAGCGCAGCTCTGGAGTATAATACAGAATAAGTAATGTAATGTATGTACACAGTGACTTTACCAGCAGAATAGTGAGCGCAGCTCTGGAGTATAATACAGGATGTAATTCAGGATCAGTACAGGATAAGTAATGTAATGTATGTACACAGTGACTGTACCAGCAGAATAGTGAGCGCAGCTCTGGAGTATAATACAGGATGTAACTCAGGATCAGTACAGGATAAGTAATGTAATGTATGTACACAGTGACTGCACCAGCAGAATAGTGAGTACAGCTCTGGAGTATAATACAGGATGTAACTCAGGATCAGTACAGGATAAGTAATGTAATGTATGTACACAGTGACTGCACCAGCAGAATAGTGAGTGCAGCTCTGGAGTATAATACAGGATGCAACTCAGGATCAGTACAGGATAAGTAATGTAATGTATGTACACAGTGACTGTCCAGGCAGAATAGTGAGCACAGCTCTGGAGTATAATACAGGATGTAACTCAGGATCAGTACAGGATAAGTAATGTAATGTATGTACACAGTGATTGTACCAGCAGAATAGTGAGCGCAGCTCTGGAGTATAATACAGGATATAACTCAGGATCAGTACAGGATAAGTAATGTAATGTATGTACACAGTGACTGCACCAGCAGAATAGTGAGTGCAGCTCTGGAGTATAATACAGGATGTAACTCAGGATCAGTACAGGATAAGTAATGTAATGTATGTACACAGTGACTGTACCAGCAGAATAGTGAGTACAGCTCTGGAGTATAATACAGGATATAACTCAGGATCAGTACAGGATAAGTAATGTAATGTATGTACACAGTGACTACACCAGCAGAATAGTGAGCGCAGCTCTGGAGTATAATACAGGATGTAACTCAGGATCAGTACAGGATAAGTAATGTAATGTATGTACACAGTGACTGTACCAGCAGAATAGTGAGCGCAGCTCTGGAGTATAATACAGGATGTAACTCAGGATCAGTACAGGATAAGTAATGTAATGTATGTACACAGTGACTGTACCAGCAGAATAGTGAGCGCAGCTCTGGAGTGTAATACAGGATGTAACTCAGGATCAGTACAGGATAAGTAATGTAATGTATGTACACAGTGACTGTACCAGCAAAATAGTGAGCGCAGCTCTGGAGTATAATACAGAATAAGTAATGTAATGTATGTACACAGTGACTGTACCAGCAGAATAGTGAGCGCAGCTCTGGAGTATAATACAGGATGTAACTCAGGATCAGTACAGGATAAGTAATGTAATGTATGTACACAGTGACTGTACCAGCAGAATAGTGAGCGCAGCTCTGAAGTATAATACAGGATAAGTAATGTAATGTATGTACACAGTGACTGCACCAGCAAAATAGTGAGCGCAGCTCTGGAGTATAATACAGGATAAGTAATGTAATGTATGTACACAGTGACTGTACCAGCAGAATAGTGAGTGCAGCTCTGGAGTATAATACAGGATGTAACTCAGGATCAGTACAGGATAAGTAATGTAATGTATGTACACAGTGACTGCACCAGCAGAATAGTGAGCGCAGCTCTGGAGTATAATACAGGATGTAACTCAGGATCAGTACAAGATAAGTAATGTAATGTATGTACACAGTGACTGCACCAGCAGAATAGTGAGCGCAGCACTGGAGTATAATACAGGATGTAACTCAGGATCAGTACAGGATAAGTAATGTAATGTATGTACACAGTGACTGCACCAGCAGAATAGTGAGCGCAGCTCTGGAGTATAATACAGGATGTAACTCAGGATCAGTACAGGATAAGTAATGTAATGTATGTACACAGTGACTGTACCAGCAGAATAGTGAGCGCAGCTCTGGAGTATAATACATGATGTAACTCAGGATCAGTACAGGATAAGTAATGTAATGTATGTACACAGTGACTGTACCAGCAGAATAGTGAGCGCAGCTCTGGAGTATAATACAGGATGTAACTCAGGATCAGTACAGGATAAGTAATGTAATGTATGTACACAGTGACTGTACCAGCAGAATAGTGAGTGCAGCTCTGGAGTATAATACAGGATGTAACTCAGGATCAGTACAGGATAAGTAATGTAATGTATATACACAGTGACTGTACCAGCAGAATAGTGAGTGCAGCTCTGGAGTATAATACAGGATGTAACTCAGGATCAGTACAGGATAAGTAATGTAATGTATGTACACAGTGACTGTACCAGCAGAATAGTGAGCGCAGCTCTGGAGTATAATACAGGATAAGTAATGTAATGTATGTACACAGTGACTGTACCAGCAGAATAGTGAGCGCAGCTCTGGAGTATAATACAGGATGTAACTCAGGATCAGTACAGGATAAGTAATGTAATGTATGTACACAGTGACTGTACCAGCAGAATAGTGAGTGCAGCTCTGGAGTATAATACAGGATAAGTAATGTAATGTATGTACACAGTGACTGTACCAGCAGAATAGTGAGCGCAGCTCTGGAGTATAATACAGGATAAGTAATGTAATGTATGTACACAGTGACTGTACCAGCAGAATAGTGAGCGCAGCTCTGGAGTATAATACAGGATTTAACTCAGGATCAGTACAGGATAAGTAATGTAATGTATGTACACAGTGACTGCACCAGCAGTATAGTGAGCGCAGCTCTGGAGTATAATACAGGATATAACTCAGGATCAGTACAGGATAAGTAATGTAATGTATGTACACAGTGACTGTACCAGCAGAATAGTGAGTGCAGCTCTGGAGTATAATACAGGATATAACTCAGGATCAGTACAGGATAAGTAATGTAATGTATGTACACAGTGACTGCACCAGCAGTATAGTGAGCGCAGCTCTGGAGTATAATACAGGATGTAACTCAGGATCAGTACAGGATAAGTAATGTAATGTATGTATACAGTGACTGCACCAGCAGAATAGTGAGCGCAGCTCTGGAGTATAATACAGGATGTAACTCAGGATCAGTACAGGATAAGTAATGTAATGTATGTACACAGTGACTGTACCAGCAGAATAGTGAGCGCAGCTCTGAAGTATAATACAGGATAAGTAATGTAATGTATGTACACAGTGACTGTACCAGCAGAATAGTGAGCGCAGCTCTGGAGTATAATACAGGATGTAACTCAGGATCAGTACAGGATAAGTAATGTAATGTATGTACACAGTGACAGTACCAGCAGAATAGTGAGCGCAGCTCTGGAGTATAATACAGAATGTAACTCAGGATAAGTAATGTAATGTATGTACACAGTGACTGTACCAGCAGAATAGTGAGCGCAGCTCTGGAGTATAATACAGGATGTAACTCAGGATCAGTACAGGATAAGTAATGTAATGTATGTACACAGTGACTGCACCAGCAGAATAGTGAGCGCAGCTCTGGAGTATAATACAGGATGTAACTCAGGATCAGTACAAGATAAGTAATGTAATGTATGTACACAGTGACTGTACCAGCAGAATAGTGAGCGCAGCTCTGGAGTATAATACAGGATGTAACTCAGGATCAGTACAGGATAAGTAATGTAATGTATGTACACAGTGACTGCACCAGCAGAATAGTGAGCGCAGCTCTGGAGTATAATACAGGATGTAACTCAGGCTCAGTACAGGATAAGTAATGTAATGTATGTACACAGTGACTGCACCAGCAGAATAGTGAGTGCAGCTCTGGAGTATAATACAGGATGTAACTCAGGATCAGTACAGGATAAGTAATGTAATGTATGTACACAGTGACAGTACCAGCAGAATAGTGAGCGCAGCTCTGGAGTATAATACAGGATGTAACTCAGGATCAGTACAGGATAAGTAATGTAATGTATGTACACAGTGACACAGAATAGTGAGCGCAGCTCTGGAGTATAATACAGGATATAACTCAGGATCAGTACAGGATAAGTAATGTAATGTATGTACACAGTGACAGTACCAGCAGAATAGTGAGCGCAGCTCTGGAGTATAATACAGGATGTAACTCAGGATCAGTACAGGATAAGTAATGTAATGTATGTACACAGTGACTGTACCAGCAGAATAGTGAGTGCAGCTCTGGAGTATAATACAGGATGTAACTCAGGATCAGTACAGGATAAGTAATGTAATGTATGTACACAGTGACTGCACCAGCAGTATAGTGAGCGCAGCTCTGGAGTATAATACAGGATGTAACTCAGGATCAGTACAGGATAAGTAATGTAATGTATGTATACAGTGACTGCACCAGCAGAATAGTGAGCGCAGCTCTGGAGTATAATACAGGATGTAACTCAGGATCAGTACAGGATAAGTAATGTAATGTATGTACACAGTGACTGTACCAGCAGAATAGTGAGCGCAGCTCTGAAGTATAATACAGGATAAGTAATGTAATGTATGTACACAGTGACTGTACCAGCAGAATAGTGAGCGCAGCTCTGGAGTATAATACAGGATGTAACTCAGGATCAGTACAGGATAAGTAATGTAATGTATGTACACAGTGACAGTACCAGCAGAATAGTGAGCGCAGCTCTGGAGTATAATACAGAATGTAACTCAGGATAAGTAATGTAATGTATGTACACAGTGACTGTACCAGCAGAATAGTGAGCGCAGCTCTGGAGTATAATACAGGATGTAACTCAGGATCAGTACAGGATAAGTAATGTAATGTATGTACACAGTGACTGCACCAGCAGAATAGTGAGCGCAGCTCTGGAGTATAATACAGGATGTAACTCAGGATCAGTACAAGATAAGTAATGTAATGTATGTACACAGTGACTGTACCAGCAGAATAGTGAGCGCAGCTCTGGAGTATAATACAGGATGTAACTCAGGATCAGTACAGGATAAGTAATGTAATGTATGTACACAGTGACTGCACCAGCAGAATAGTGAGCGCAGCTCTGGAGTATAATACAGGATGTAACTCAGGCTCAGTACAGGATAAGTAATGTAATGTATGTACACAGTGACTGCACCAGCAGAATAGTGAGTGCAGCTCTGGAGTATAATACAGGATGTAACTCAGGATCAGTACAGGATAAGTAATGTAATGTATGTACACAGTGACTGTACCAGCAGAATAGTGAGCGCAGCTCTGGAGTATAATACAGGCTGTAACTCAGGATCAGTACAGGATAAGTAATGTAATGTATGTACACAGTGACTGCACCAGCAGAATAGTGAGCGCAGCTCTGGAGTATAATACAGGATATAACTCAGGATCAGTACAGGATAAGTAATGTAATGTATGTACACAGTGACAGTACCAGCAGAATAGTGAGCGCAGCTCTGGAGTATAATACAGGATGTAACTCAGGATCAGTACAGGATAAGTAATGTAATGTATGTACACAGTGACACAGAATAGTGAGCGCAGCTCTGGAGTATAATACAGGATATAACTCAGGATCAGTACAGGATAAGTAATGTAATGTATGTACACAGTGACTGCACCAGCAGAATAGTGAGTGCAGCTCTGGAGTATAATACAGGATGTAACTCAGGATCAGTACAGGATAAGTAATGTAATGTATGTACACAGTGACTGTACCAGCAGAATAGTGAGCGCAGCTCTGGAGTATAATACAGGCTGTAACTCAGGATCAGTACAGGATAAGTAATGTAATGTATGTACACAGTGACTGCACCAGCAGAATAGTGAGCGCAGCTCTGGAGTATAATACAGGATATAACTCAGGATCAGTACAGGATAAGTAATGTAATGTATGTACACAGTGACAGTACCAGCAGAATAGTGAGCGCAGCTCTGGAGTATAATACAGGATGTAACTCAGGATCAGTACAGGATAAGTAATGTAATGTATGTACACAGTGACACAGAATAGTGAGCGCAGCTCTGGAGTATAATACAGGATGTAACTCAGGATCAGTACAGGATAAGTAATGTAATGTATGTACACAGTGACACAGAATAGTGAGCGCAGCTCTGGAGTATAATACAGGATGTAACTCAGGATCAGTACAGGATAAGTAATGTAATGTATGTACACAGTGACAGTACCAGCAGAATAGTGAGCGCAGCTCTGGAGTATAATACAGGATGTAACTCAGGATCAGTACAGGATAAGTAATGTAATGTATGTACACAGTGACACAGAATAGTGAGCGCAGCTCTGGAGCACATTCAGGCTGTTTGACTGTTACATGGTAGCTTCTCCGCTTCTCTATAGGACTACACCTCCCGGCAGGCTGTGCGGGACATGTGACCAGGAGCTGAGAGCCGGGAGCGGCCCGATGACGTCATTTAGAGAAGGCGGAGATGGTGGACTACACTTCCCAGCGTGCAGTGCAAGTCGTGTGACAGGGAGGTGATCGCGGTTTCCGGGCTCTCGGTGTCGGTGTAGGTGACGCAGCTCCCGGCCCTCGGAGCCCGCAGGATGGAGGCTGTGCCCCGGATGCCCATGATATGGCTGGACCTGAAGGAGGCCGGGGAGTTCGGCTTCAACCAGGCTGTAAAACAGGTGAGAGGCCGCGGGAGGAGCGAAGAGAGGCGGCGGAGAGAGGAGGAGACCCGGGGGGATTACCGGCAACTGGGGGGGTGAGGGATTGTACTGAGGAGGAGAGCCTTTATTGGTATGGTGGTTGTCAGAGAGTCTGGGGACAGAGAGGACGGCGGTTGTCGGAGCGTCTGGGGACGGAGAGGACGGCGGTTGTCGGAGCGTCTGGGGACGGAGAGGACGGCGGTTGTCGGAGCGCCTGGGGACGGAGAGGACGGCGGTTGTCGGAGCGCCTGGGGACGGAGAGGACGGCGGTTGTCGGAGCGCCTGGGGACGGAGAGGACGGCGGTTGTCGGAGCGCCTGGGGACGGAGAGGACGGCGGTTGTCGGAGCGTCTGGGGACGGAGAGGACGGCGGTTGTCGGAGCGTCTGGGGACGGAGAGGACGGCGGTTGTCGGAGCGCCTGGGGACGGAGAGGACGGCGGTTGTCGGAGCGCCTGGGGACGGAGAGGACGGCGGTTGTCGGAGCGCCTGGGGACGGAGAGGACGGCGGTTGTCGGAGCGCCTGGGGACGGAGAGGACGGCGGTTGTCGGAGCGCCTGGGGACGGAGAGGACGGTGGTTGTCGGAGCGTCTGGGGACGGAGAGGACGGCGGTTGTCGGAGCGTCTGGGGACGGAGAGGACGGCGGTTGTCGGAGCGCCTGGGGACGGAGAGGACGGCGGTTGTCGGAGCGCCTGGGGACGGAGAGGACGGCGGTTGTCGGAGCGCCTGGGGACGGAGAGGACGGCGGTTGTCGGAGCGCCTGGGGACGGAGAGGACGGCGGTTGTCGGAGCGCCTGGGGACGGAGAGGACGGTGGTTGTCGGAGCGTCTGGGGACGGAGAGGACGGCGGTTGTCGGAGCGCCTGGGGACGGAGAGGACGGCGGTTGTCGGAGCGCCTGGGGACGGAGAGGACGGCGGTTGTCGGAGCGCCTGGGGACGGAGAGGACGGCGGTTGTCGGAGCGCCTGGGGACGGAGAGGACGGCGGTTGTCGGAGCGTCTGGGGACGGAGAGGACGGCGGTTGTCGGAGCGTCTGGGGACGGAGAGGACGGCGGTTGTCGGAGCGCCTGGGGACGGAGAGGACGGCGGTTGTCGGAGCGCCTGGGGACGGAGAGGACGGCGGTTGTCGGAGCGCCTGGGGACGGAGAGGACGGCGGTTGTCGGAGCGCCTGGGGACGGAGAGGACGGCGGTTGTCGGAGCGCCTGGGGACGGAGAGGACGGTGGTTGTCGGAGCGTCTGGGGACGGAGAGGACGGCGGTTGTCGGAGCGTCTGGGGACGGAGAGGACGGCGGTTGTCGGAGCGCCTGGGGACGGAGAGGACGGCGGTTGTCGGAGCGCCTGGGGACGGAGAGGACGGCGGTTGTCGGAGCGCCTGGGGACGGAGAGGACGGCGGTTGTCGGAGCGCCTGGGGACGGAGAGGACGGCGGTTGTCGGAGCGCCTGGGGACGGAGAGGACGGCGGTTGTCGGAGCGCCTGGGGACGGAGAGGACGGCGGTTGTCGGAGCGCCTGGGGACGGAGAGGACGGCGGTTGTCGGAGCGTCTGGGGACGGAGAGGACGGCGGTTGTCAGAAGTCTCAGGTTGGCGGTGGTATTCTCCTCCATTTCTGGTATATAGATGATGCGGGGTCTCGGTATACGGTGACTGCCTGGCCACCATATTTATTCCTGTGGTTTTTTTTTACCACCTTCACCATTATCTGGGTCAACGGTCTCGGGGAACCTCTAAGTGTTGTCAGACTACAACTCCCAGCATGCCCTGGCAGCTTCAGACTGGAGGTTGTAGTTGCTGTAACAGCTGCAATACAGAGACCGTGTCAGAAAAGTCAACCCATAGATCAACTGTATCAGACTCTCAGCTGTGAGCAGTGCCAGGTCAGGATGTGATGTGTAACAGAGGCCGAAGACATGGCGGAGAAGGGAACCTGCAGCGACAGATCACGTGACGTCCGCTGACCATGTATACTGTGTGTATACAGAGCCCGTGTGTACCGTGTGTGTATATACGGATTCTGCTCTATGTGTGTGGCGGATCCTTCTAGAAGGGGCTGACGCGTCTCGCCCCGGCTGCAGAGGGTTAGGACGGAGAATATTGCAGCCTCTCCTTGTGGGTAATCTCATTAATAGCTGGCACCGGCCCCATGATGATGTCATCAGAGACCTATAGTACCTGATCATGTGACTCTTAAAGGAGCGCCACTCCTCCAAAGGACTAAAGATCCCGGTGACTCCAGCAGGTCCTGAGTGTTTCGGGCAGGTTGTCTGTAGTGAAGTCACAAGAAGCTCCGCAGAGACTGCTTACTGTGAATACGTACTGTATATACACACGTGGACAAAATTGTTGGCCCCTCCCTCGTTTAATGAAAGAAAACCCTACAATGGTCACAGAAATAACTTGAATCTGACAAAAGTAATAATATATAAAAATTCTATGAAAATGAACAAATGAAAGTCAGACATTGCTTTCCAACCAGGCTTCAACATGACACAGGCCTGGAGAGAAATGAGGGTTCCCTTAATATTTAGTTGCACAACCTTTTGGGGCAATCCCTGCAATCAGACGATTCCTGTAACTGTCAATGAGACTTCTGCACCTCTCAGCAGGGATTTTGGCCGCTCCTCATGAGCAAACTGCTCCAGTTGTCTTGGGTGTGAAGGGTGCCTTTTCCAGACGGCATGTTTCAGCTCCTTCCAATAGGATTTAGGTCCGGGCTCATAGAAGGCCACTTCAGAATAGTCCAATGTTTCCCTCTTAGCCATTCTTGGGTGTTTTTAGCTGTGTTTTGGGTCATTATCCTGTTGCAAGACCCATGACCTGCGACTGAGACCAAGCTTTCTGACACTGGGCAGCACATTTCTCTCTAGAATCCCTTGATAGTCTTGAGATTTCATTGTACCCTGCACAGATTCAAGACACCCTGTGCCAGATGCAGCAAAGCAGCCCCAGAACATAACAGAGCCTCCTCCATGTGTCACAGTAGGGACAGTGTTCTTTTCAAGATAGGCTTCATTTTTCCGTCTGTGAACATAGAGCTGATGTGCCTTGCCAAAAATTTTGATTTTTGTCTCATCTGTCCATAGGACATTCTCCCAGAAGCTTAGTGGCTTGTCAACATGTTTTTATATATTATTACTTTTGTCAGATTCAAGTTATTTCTGTGACCATTGTGGGTTTTCTTTCATTAAACGAGGGGACCAACAATTTTGTCCACGTGTATACATATACAGTACAGACCAAAAGTTTGGACACACCTTCTCATTCCAAGAGTTTTCTGTATTTTCATGACTATAAAAATTGTACATTCACACTGAAGGCATCAAAACTATGAATTAACACATTTGGAATTATATACTTAACAAAAAAGTGTGAAACAACTGAAAATATGTCTTATATTCTAGGTTCTTCTAAGTAGCCACCTTTTGCTTTGATTACTGCTTTGCACACTCTTGGCATTCTCTTGAGGAGCTTCAAGAGGTAGTCACCTGAAATGGTTTTCACTTCACAGGTGTGCCCTGTCAGGTTTAATAAGTGGGATTTCTTGCCTTATAAATGGGGTTGGGACCATCAGTTGTGTTGTTCAGAAGTCAGGTGGATACACAGCTGATAGTCCTACTGAATGGAGTGTTAGAATTTGTATTATGGCAAGAAAAAAGCAGCTAAGTGAAGAAAAACGAGTGGCCATCATTACTTTAAGAAATGAAGATCAGTCAGTCCAAAAAATTGGGAAAACTTTGAAAGTGTCCCCAAGTGCAGTGGCCAAAACCATCAAGCGCTACAAAGAAACTGGTTCACATGAGGACCGCCCCAGGAAAGGAAGACCAAGAGTCACCTCTGCTGCGGAGGATAAGTTCATCCGAGTCACCAGCCTCAGAAATCGCAGGTTAACAGCAGCTCAGATTAGAGACCAGGTCAATGCCACACAGAGTTCTAGCAGCAGACACATCTCTACAACAACTGTTAAGAGGAGACTGTGTGCAGCAGGCCTTCATGGTAAAATAGCTGCTAGGAAACCACTGCTAAGGACAGGCAACAAGCACAAGAAGAACACAAGGAATGGACATTAGACCTGTGGAAATCTGGGCTTTGGTCTGATGAGTCCACATTTGAGATCTTTGGTTCCAACCACCGTGTCTTTGTGCGACGCAGAAAAGGTGAAGGAATGGACTCTACATGCCTGGTTCCCACCGTGACGCATGGAGGAGGAGGTGTGATGGTGTGGGGGGGCTTTGCTGGGGACACTGTTGGGGATTTATTCTGAACCAGCATGGTTACCACAGCATCTTGCAGCGGCATGCTATTCCATCCGGTTTGCGTTTAGTTGGACCAACAGGACAATGACCCCAAACACCTCCAGACTGTGTAAGGGCTATGTGACCAAGAAGGAGAGTGATGGGGTGCTACGCCAGATGACCTGGCCTCCACAGTCACCATACCTGAACCCAATCCAGATGGTTTGGGGTGAGCTGGACCGCAGAGTGAAGGCAAAAGGGCCAACAAGTGCTAAGCATCTCTGGGAACTCCTTCAAGACTGTTGGAAGACCATTTCAGGTGACTACCTCTTGAAGCTCATCAAGAGAATGCCAAGAGTGTGCAAAGCAGTAATCAAAGCAAAAGGTGGCTACTTAGAAGAACCTAGAATATAAGACATATTTTCAGTTGTTTCACACTTTTTTGGTAAGTATATAATTCCACATGTGGTAATTCATAGTTTTGATGCCTTCAGTGTGAATCTACAATTTTTATAGTCATGAAAATACAGAAAACTCTTGGAATGAGAAGGTGTGTCCAAACTTTTGGTCTGTACTGTATATATATATATGTGCCCAGTGTAGGCTGGGAACTTCTCACAGCTGAGGATTTGTTACAGGTCTAGGTGTCAGCCCAATAGTCAGTGTGTACCCCTGGATGTGTCCCCAGCAGAGGGCGCCGGATCTGATCTTCTTTTTTTTCTTCCAGTTTGTTTTGAAGAATTATGGAGAGAATCCCGAAAACTACAACGAGGAGCTGAAGAAGCTGGAACAGCTGAGACAGGTGAGGAGAGGAGAGGGGAGCTGAGGGGTGCGCGGCCGCCTGAAAGACAGCTGCACACAATGTATTACTCCCATCATCCCTCACCAGTTGACCCTTCATACACATCAGCATTACATATCAGGAGTCTGATCATGTGACCGGTGCACTTGGCGGTATTGCGGTCTGTATGTTATATATTAATTATTGCCCCTTCCCCCTCTAGAGTGCAGTGAATGTCCCCCGAGACTTTGAAGGGTGCAGCGTTCTGCGCAAATACTTTGGCCAGCTCCATTACCTGCAGAGTCGCATCCCCATGGGGGTGGAGCAGGAGGCGGCTGTCCCCATCACATGGTGAGTGACCGGTCACCTGACCCTACAGCGTGCCGCCAGGAGAGCGCTGTGTATGGTCACATGGGCGGAGGAATCTGCCGGACCTGTGCTGTGGTTGTCGGTGATGTATGTGACTCTCCCGCACTTACACTTTGTAGATAACTTGTCCTTTTCTTTTCCAGGACGGAGATCTTCTCAGGGAAGTCTGTGACACACGCCGACATCAAGTACGAGCAGGCCTGTGTCCTGTACAACCTAGGTAGGTAGCCGGGGGGCCTGTGTCCTGTACAACCTAGGCAGGTGGCTGGAGGGGGTCTGTGTCCTGTACAACCTAGGTAGGTAGCCGGAGGGGGCCTGTGTCCTGTACAACCTAGGTAGGTAGCCGGAGGGGGCCTGTGTCCTGTACAACCTAGACAGGTAGCCGGAGGGGGCCTGTGTCCTGTACAACCTAGACAGGTAGCCGGAGGGGGCCTGTGTCCTGTACAATCTAGGTAGGTAGCCGGAGGGGGCCTGTGTCCTGTACAACCTAGACAGGTAGCCGGAGGGGGCCTGTGTCCTGTACAATCTAGGTAGGTAGCTGGACGGAGCCTGTGTCCTGTACAATCTAGGTAGGTAGCCGGAGGGGGCCTGTGTCCTGTACAACCTAGGTAGGTAGCCGGAGGGGGCCTGTGTCCTGTACAACCTAGGTAGGTAGCCGGAGGGGGCCTGTGTCCTGTACAACCTAGGCAGGTGGCTGGAGGGGGTCTGTGTCCTGTACAACCTAGGTAGGTAGCCGGAGGGGGCCTGTGTCCTGTACAACCTAGGTAGGTAGCCGGAGGGGGCCTGTGTCCTGTACAACCTAGGTAGGTAGCCGGAGGGGGCCTGTGTCCTGTACAACCTAGACAGGTAGCCGGAGGGGGCCTGTGTCCTGTACAACCTAGACAGGTAGCCGGAGGGGGCCTGTGTCCTGTACAATCTAGGTAGGTAGCCGGAGGGGGCCTGTGTCCTGTACAACCTAGACAGGTAGCCGGAGGGGGCCTGTGTCCTGTACAATCTAGGTAGGTAGCTGGACGGAGCCTGTGTCCTGTACAATCTAGGTAGGTAGCCGGAGGGGGCCTGTGTCTTGTACAACCTAGGTAGGTAGCTGGACGGGGCCTGTGTCCTGTACAACCTAGGTAGGTAGCCGAAGGGGGCCTGCGTCTTGTACAACCTAGGTAGGTAGCTGGACGGGGCCTGTGTCCTGTACAGCCTAGGTAGGTAGCCGGAGGGGGCCTGTGTCCTGTACAACCTAGGTAGGTAGCCGGAGGGGGCCTGTGTCCTGTACAACCTAGGTAGGTAGCCGGAGGGGGCCTGTGTCCTGTACAACCTAGGTAGGTAGCCGGAGGGGGCCTGTGTCTTGTACAACCTAGGTAGGTAGCTGGACGGGGCCTGTGTCCTGTACAACCTAGGTAGGTAGCCGGAGGGGGTTGTGTCCTGTACAATCTAGGTAGGTATCTAGCAGAGGGTGGGGGGTGTCTGTGTCCTGTAGGTAGCAGTGCCGTCCTCCCGTGTACTTACCTGTCCTATATGTATATATATATATATTTTCTCCTGCAGGGGCCTTACACTCTATGCTGGGTGCTATGGACAAGAGAGTCTCTGAGGAGGTAAGTCTTCGTTACTCCACCTTGTCTGCTCTTCCTGTCAATGACGATTCCTCATTAGACCTCCTCCTCTGCTCTTCCTGTCAGTGGCGTTCCTTCACTACACCTCCTTTGTTCTTCCTGTCAGTAATTATCCTTCACTAGACCTCCTCCTTTGCTCCTCCTGTCAGTGATGTTTCCCCGGTGTCTCTTGCAGGGGATGAAGATCTCGTGCACTCACTTCCAGTGTGCGGCCGGCGCCTTCTCCTACCTTCGCGATCACTTTGCTCATTCTTACAGTGTGGACATGAGTCACCAGATCCTGAACCTCAACATAAACCTCATGCTGGTGAGTGCAGCGTGTCGTCACAGTGTAGCAGGGGCCCCGGTGCTCCAGCACCTCCGATCCTGGTCATGCAACCCTCTCTGTGCTGTTCTCCCCCTCAGGGTCAGGCCCAGGAGTGTCTGCTGGAGAAGTCCATGCTGGATAACAGGAAGAGCTTCCTGGTGGCGAGGATCAGCGCCCAGGTGAGCCCTCGCCCCGCTGAGGCCGGCTATGCCCCGTCCTGGCCCCGCCCCCTGGTAACATCTCTTCTCTTGTGCCCCGCCCCTCAGGTGGTGGATTACTACAAGGAGGCGTGCCGGGCCCTGGAGAATTCGGAGACTGCCTCGCTACTCGGGAAGATCCAGAAGGACTGGAAGAAGCTGGTGCAGATGAAGATTTACTACTTTGCGTCCATCGCTCATGTGAGTGGTGACATTGTGTGGCCGCCTTATACACTAGTCCTGGCATGAAACGTCTCACAGCTGAGGGTTTGTTACTGTGTGTCCAGTGTAAACATTCCTACATGGACTAAATACATCAGATCTCTTTTTCTGATAGTTACATCTAGAGTAGATGCAATTGTGACAAACCTTCAGCTCTGAGTGTTAGCTCAGGACAGGTTGTAGCCTCTAGATGTCATTGGTAGCAAGTGCAGAGCTTGAAAAAAAAATGGAGGAAACTTAAAGGGGTTGTTGAGTTAGAACAATATGGTGGTATTCTTAGCACAGCGCCCCACCTATCCACAGGTAATGTGGGGTATTGCAGACCAGCTCCATTCACTTCATCCTCCTCCTCCTGTTTTATCCTGTAATATTGTGAAGCAAAATTTCAGTGAAATTCTTCTTCTCTTTTGACAGCTGCACATGGGGAAACAGGCGGAAGAACAGCAGAAATACGGCGAGCAGGTAAGTGCCCGATCCCCAGAGGTCACCATAGCACTGAACAGCACAATAAATGTCTGGGGGGTGTATTATATACATCATATCCTGAGACGCAGACACCACAGGACGGCGGCAAATCTACAGAAACAAGAAAACACGTTGTGTTACTGTACTGACCCTGAAATACAGGCTGTATTATCATCCAGAGCTGCATTCCTAATTCTGCTGGCTCCAGATCTGACATTTCTTTCTTGGTCAGTGCATGCATAGAACTTGCTTTGGTGATCAGATAATTAATATATGTACAGAGTGACTCTACCAGCAGAATAGTGACTGCAGCTCTGGTGTATAATACAGGATGTAACTCAGGATCAGTACAGGATAAGTAATGTAATGTATGTACACAGTGACTGCACCCGCAGAATAGTGAGTGCAGCTCTGGAGTATAATACAGGATGTAACTCAGGATCAGTACAGGATAAGTAATGTAATGTATGTACACAGTGACTGCACCAGCAGAATAGTGACTGCAGCTCTGGTGTATAATACAGGATGTAACTCAGGATCAGTACAGGATAAGTAATGTAATGTATGTACACAGTGACTGTACCAGCAGAATAGTGAGCGCAGCTCTGGTGTATAATACAGGATGTAACTCAGGATCAGTACAGGATAAGTAATGTAATGTATGTACACAGTGACTGTACCAGCAGAATAGTGAGCGCAGCTCTGGTGTATAATACAGGATGTAACTCAGGATCAGTACAGGATAAGTAATGTAATGTATGTACACAGCGACTGCACCAGCAGAATAGTGAGCGCAGCTCTGGAGTATAATACAGGATGTAACTCAGGATCAGTACAGGATAAGTAATGTAATGTATGTACACAGTGACTCTACCAGCAGAATAGTGACTGCAGCTCTGGAGTATAATACAGGATGTAACTCAGGGTCAGTACAGGATAAGTAATGTAATGTATGTACACAGTGACTGCACCCGCAGAATAGTGAGTGCAGCTCTGGAGTATAATACAGGATGTAACTCAGGATCAGTACAGGATAAGTAATGTAATGTATGTACACAGTGACTGCACCCGCAGAATAGTGAGTGCAGCTCTGGAGTATAATACAGGATGTAACTCAGGATCAGTACAGGATAAGTAATGTAATGTATGTACCCAGTGACTGTACCTGCAGAATAGTGAGCGCAGCTCTGGAGTATAATAAAGGATGTAACTCAGGATCAGTACAGGATAAGTAATGTAATGTATGTACACAGTGACTGCACCAGCAGAATAGTGAGCGCAGCTCCGGAGTATAATACAGGATGTAACTCAGGATCAGTACAGGATAAGTAATGTAATGTATGTACACAGTGACTGCACCAGCAGAATAGTGAGTGCAGCTCTGGAGTATAATACAGGATGTAACTCAGGATCAGTACAGGATAAGTAATGTAATGTATGTACACAGTGACTGTACCAGCAGAATAGTGAGCGCAGCTCTGGAGTATAATACAGGATGTAACTCAGGATCAGTACAGGATAAGTAATGTAATGTATGTACACAGTGACTGCACCAGCAGAATAGTGAGCGCAGCTCTGGAGTATAATACAGGATGTAACTCAGGATCAGTACAGGATAAGTAATGTAATGTATGTACACAGTGACTGTACCTGCAGAATAGTGAGTGCAGCTCTGGAGTATAATACAGGATGTAACTCAGGATCAGTACAGGATAAGTAATGTAATGTATGTACACAGTGACTGCACCAGCAGAATAGTGATTGCAGCTCTGGAGTATAATACAGGATGTAACTCAGGATCAGTACAGGATAAGTAATGTAATGTATGTACACAGTGACTGCACCAGCAGAATAGTGAGTGCAGCTCTGGAGTATAATACAGGATGTAACTCAGGATCAGTACAGGATAAGTAATGTAATGTATGTACACAGTGACTGTACCAGCAGAATAGTGAGCGCAGCTCTGGAGTATAATACAGGATGTAACTCAGGATCAGTACAGGATAAGTAATGTAATGTATGTACACAGTGACTGCACCAGCAGAATAGTGAGCGCAGCTCTGGAGTATAATACAGGATGTAACTCAGGATCAGTACAGGATAAGTAATGTAATGTATGTACACAGTGACTGTACCTGCAGAATAGTGAGTGCAGCTCTGGAGTATAATACAGGATGTAACTCAGGATCAGTACAGGATAAGTAATGTAATGTATGTACACAGTGACTGCACCAGCAGAATAGTGATTGCAGCTCTGGAGTATAATACAGGATATAACTCAGGATCAGTACAGGATAAGTAATGTAATGTATGTACACAGTGACTGTACCAGCAGAATAGTGAGCGCAGCTCTGGAGTATAATACAGGATGTAACTCAGGATCAGTACAGGATAAGTAATGTAATGTATGTACACAGTGACTGCACCAGCAGTATAGTGAGCGCAGCTCTGGAGTATAATACAGGATGTAACTCAGGATCAGTACAGGATAAGTAATGTAATGTATGTACACAGTGACTGTACCAGCAGAATAGTGAGTGCAGCTCTGGAGTATAATACAGGATGTAACTCAGGATCAGTACAGGATAAGTAATGTAATGTATGTACACAGTGACTGCACCCGCAGAATAGTGAGTGCAGCTCTGGAGTATAATACAGGATGTAACTCAGGATCAGTACAGGATAAGTAATGTAATGTATGTACACAGTGACTGTACCAGCAGAATAGTGAGTGCAGCTCTGGAGTATAATACAGGATGTAACTCAGGATCAGTACAGGATAAGTAATGTAATGTATGTACACAGTGACTGCACCAGCAGAATAGTGAGCGCAGCTCTGGAGTATATTACAGGATGTAACTCAGGATCAGTACAGGATAAGTAATGTAATGTATGTACACAGTGACTGTACCAGCAGAATAGTGAGTGCAGCTCTGGGGTACTCTCTATATAATACTATATACATATAATATACAGTCTCTACACTATAGCCATTGCTGTTCATCACCTGCCTGTTTTCTGTATGTCGGGCTTTCCTCATGGCTTCCATCTTTACAGGTTGCATACTTGCAGAGCGCTTTAGATAAACTTAATGAGGCGATTAAACAATCTAAGGTGAGTCCTAGCCCTGTCCTGTATATCCGCTGGCCTGTTATGTACATATATATACATATATACTCGTGTTTCCTGTTCTACCTCCAGGGTCAGCCGTCCACGGTGCAGGAGGCCCTCCGCTTTACTATGGATGTGAATGGTGGCAAGTAAGTGACCACCCTCCGATCTGTATTTCTCCTCCCCTCTGCCAGTGCTGTGTTCTGATATTAGGTCTGTGTTCACATTGGATCCGTTTCTTTCTGTTTTGCTTTCCAGGTTCAATTCAGCTAAGAAGGACAATGACTTTATCTACCACGAGTCTGTGCCTGCGCTGGACACTCTGCAGGCTGTGAAAGGTGAGAGCGCCCCCTAGTGCTGTGCACATGGATGGGAATGTAATGGGGAAACCTGCACGATCACAGGCATGACTGACATTGTGAGCTCAGCCGATGCGTCCTCCAGTGATCTGCCGCAGATATAATGAGGCCTCCATTTCCTTCTGTTCTGTGTTTTAGGGGCTCCTCTAGTGAAGGCTCTTCCCGTGAACCCCACCGATCCTGCCGTGACCGGACCTGACATCTTTTCTAAGCTGGTACCAATGGCTGCCCATGAGGCTTCATCTCTCTACAGGTAAGTCCGGTCCCTTCGGCTGCGTGCACACTTGTCCTGATTTCGTATGTTTGACCCTGTTACTTTTATTTTTACAGTGAGGAAAAAGCGAAACTCCTGCGAGAAGTCATGGCCAAAATAGATGGAAAGAATGAAGTCCTCGAGTAAGTTCACATTACGCAGTAGCTTATATCATGGACTGTGATCATAGTACACACTGCTAATCCTGAGCTGTTATTGTGCTCCAGAGCTGCACTCCTAGTTCTGCATCTCCAGAGTGCACATTGCCCACTATCTCCTGCTTGTTCACTGTCTGCACAGAACATAACCTGGAGATTTACATCTGTACAGTCATCTGATGTAGAAATCCCCTACATTATAGCAATTGGCTGTCTGTCCACAGGCTTGCTGACTGTTTCTAATACCAAATAACAGAATTGTTATTGAACCTCTAAGCTAAAAAACAGGTGTGCAGCGCAGTGATGTATCCTCATGTGTGTTCCAGTCAGTTCACAGACTCCTTGCAGCTCGATCCAAACACAGTGGACAATCTGGACATGTACAGCCACATCCCACCGTCTTTGATGGAGAAATGCGCTGCGCTGAGTGTGCGGCCGGATACAGTCAAGAGCCTGGTCCAGTCTATGCAAGGTAAGTGTGAATTACATGAAGGCTACTGACTGCTGATGTCTGCACCTGGCATGTATCACTCAAGAACAAGCCTCTCCCCTCCTGACACGGCTGATAACAGATAGTAATAGATTGTATTCCCCTGTCCTACAGTCGGCCTCTCCTCTCCTGACACGGCTGATAACAGATAGTAATAGATTGTATTCCCCTTTCCTACAGTCGGCCTCTCCCCTCCTGACATGGCTGATAACAGATAGTAATAGATTGTATTCCCCTGTCCTACAGTCGGCCTCTCCCCTCCTGACACGGCTGATAACAGATAGTAATAGATTGTATTCCCCTGTCCTACAGTCGGCCTCTCCCCTCCTGACACGGCTGATAACAGATAGTAATAGATTGTATTCCCCTGTCCTACAGTCGGCCTCTCCTCTCCTGACATGGCTGATAACAGATAGTAATAGATTGTATTCCCCTGTCCTACAGTCCGCCTCTCCTCTCCTGACATGGCTGATAACAGATAGTAATAGATTGTATTCCCCTTTCCTACAGTCGGCCTCTCCCCTCCTGACGTGGCTGATAACAGATAGTAATAGATTGTATTCCCCTGTCCTACAGTCGGCCTCCTGACGTGGCTGATAACAGATAGTAATAGATTGTATTCCCCTGTCCTACAGTCGGCCTCTCCTATCCTGACATGGCTGATAACAGATAGTAATAGATTGTAGTCACCTGTCCTACAGTCGGCCTCTCCCCTCCTGACGTGGCTGATAACAGATAGTAATAGATTGTATTCCCCTGTCCTACAGTCGGCCTCTCCCCTCCTGACATGGCTGATAACAGATAGTAATAGATTGTATTCCCCTGTCCTACAGTCGGCCTCCTGACGTGGCTGATAACAGATAGTAATAGATTGTATTCCCCTGTCCTACAGTCGGCCTCTCCCCTCCTGACGTGGCTGATAACAGATAGTAATAGATTGTATTCCCCTGTCCTACAGTCGGCCTCTCCCCTCCTGACATGGCTGATAACAGATAGTAATAGATTGTATTCCCCTGTCCTACAGTCGGCCTCTCCCCTCCTGACATGGCTGATAACAGATAGTAATAGATTGTATTCCCCTGTCCTACAGTCAGCCTCTCCCCTCGTGACACGGCTGATAACAGATAGTAATAGATTGTATTCCCCTGTCCTACAGTCAGCCTCTCCCCTCCTGACATGGCTGATAACAGATAGTAATAGATTGTAGTCACCTGTCCTACAGTCGGCCTCTCCTCTCCTGACATGGCTGATAACAGATAGTAATAGATTGTATTCCTCTGTCCTACAGTCGGCCTCTCCTCTCTCCTGACGTGGCTGATAACAGATAGTAATAGATTGTATTCCCCTGTCCTACAGTCGGCCTCTCCTCTCCTGACGTGGCTGATAACAGATAGTAATAGATTGTATTCCCCTGTCCTACAGTCGGCCTCTCCTCTCCTGACGTGGCTGATAACAGATAGTAATAGATTGTATTCCCCTGTCCTACAGTCGGCCTCTCCCCTCCTGACATGGCTGATAACAGATAGTAATAGATTGTATTCCCCTGTCCTACAGTCGGCCTCTCCCCTCCTGACATGGCTGATAACAGATAGTAATAGATTGTATTCCCCTGTCCTACAGTCGGCCTCTCCTCTCCTGACATGGCTGATAACAGATAGTAATAGATTGTATTCCCCTGTCCTACAGTCGGCCTCTCCCCTCCTGACGTGGCTGATAACAGATAGTAATAGATTGTATTCCCCTGTCCTACAGTCGGCCTCTCCTCTCCTGACGTGGCTGATAACAGATAGTAATAGATTGTATTCCCCTGTCCTACAGTCGGCCTCTCCCCTCCTGACATGGCTGATAACAGATAGTAATAGATTGTATTCCCCTGTCCTACAGTCAGCCTCTCCCCTCGTGACACGGCTGATAACAGATAGTAATAGATTGTATTCCCCTGTCCTACAGTCAGCCTCTCCCCTCCTGACATGGCTGATAACAGATAGTAATAGATTGTAGTCACCTGTCCTACAGTCGGCCTCTCCTCTCCTGACATGGCTGATAACAGATAGTAATAGATTGTATTCCTCTGTCCTACAGTCGGCCTCTCCTCTCTCCTGACGTGGCTGATAACAGATAGTAATAGATTGTATTCCCCTGTCCTACAGTCGGCCTCTCCTCTCCTGACGTGGCTGATAACAGATAGTAATAGATTGTATTCCCCTGTCCTACAGTCGGCCTCTCCCCTCCTGACATGGCTGATAACAGATAGTAATAGATTGTATTCCCCTGTCCTACAGTCGGCCTCTCCCCTCCTGACATGGCTGATAACAGATAGTAATAGATTGTATTCCCCTGTCCTACAGTCGGCCTCTCCTCTCTCCTGACGTGGCTGATAACAGATAGTAATAGATTGTATTCCCCTGTCCTACAGTCGGCCTCTCCCCTCCTGACGTGGCTGATAACAGATAGTAATAGATTGTATTCCCCTGTCCTACAGTCGGCCTCTCCCTTCCTAACATGGCTGATAACAGATAGTAATAGATTGTATTCCCCTGTCCTACAGTCGGCCTCTCCTCTCCTGACGTGGCTGATAACAGATAGTAATAGATTGTATTCCCCTGTCCTACAGTCGGCCTCTCCTGACATGGCTGATAACAGATAGTAATAGATTGTATTCCCCTGTCCTACAGTCGGCCTCTCCTCTCCTGACATGGCTGATAACAGATAGTAATAGATTGTATTCCCCAGTCCTACAGTCGGCCTCTCCCCTCCTGACATGGCTGATAACAGATAGTAATAGATTGTATTCCCCTGTCCTACAGTCGGCCTCTCCCCTCCTGACATGACTGATAACAGATAGTAATAGATTGTATTACCCTGTCCTACAGTCGGCCTCTCCCCTCCTGACATGGCTGATGACAGATAGTAATAGATTGTATTCCCCTGTCCTACAGTCGGCCCCTCCTCTCCTGACATGGCTGATAACAGATAGTAATAGATTGTATTCCTGTCCTACAGTCGGCCTGTCCTCTCCTGACATGACTGATAACAGATAGTAATAGATTGTATTCCCCTGTCCTACAGTCGGCCTCTCCTCTCCTGACGTGGCTGATAACAGATAGTAATAGATTGTATTCCCCTGTCCTACAGTCGGCCTCTCCTCTCCTGACGTGGCTGATAACAGATAGTAATAGATTGTATTCCCCTGTCCTACAGTCGGCCTCTCCCTCCTGACGTGGCTGATAACAGATAGTAATAGATTGTATTCCCCTGTCCTACAGTCGGCCTGTCCTCTCCTGACATGACTGATAACAGATAGTAATAGATTGTATTCCCCTGTCCTACAGTCGGCCTCTCCCCTCCTGACATGGCTGATAACAGATAGTAATAGATTGTAGTCACCTGTCCTACAGTCGGCCTCTCCTCTCCTGACATGGCTGATAACAGATAGTAATAGATTGTATTCCCCTGTCCTACAGTCGGCCTCTCCCCTCCTGACATGGCTGATAACAGATAGTAATAGATTGTATTCCCCTGTCCTACAGTCGGCCTCTCCCCTACTGACGTGGCTGATAACAGATAGTAATAGATTGTATTCCCCTGTCCTACAGTCGGCCTCTCCTCTCCTGACATGGCTGATAACAGATAGTAATAGATTGTAGTCACCTGTCCTACAGTCGGCCTCTCCTCTCCTGACATGGCTGATAACAGATAGTAATAGATTGTATTCCCCTGTCCTACAGTCGGCCTCTCCCCTCCTGACATGACTGATAACAGATAGTAATAGATTGTATTCCCCTGTCCTACAGTCGGCCTCTCCCCTCCTGACATGGCTGATAACAGATAGTAATAGATTGTATTCCCCTGTCCTACAGTCGGCCTCTCCTCTCCTGACATGGCTGATAACAGATAGTAATAGATTGTATTCCCCTGTCCTACAGTCGGCCTCTCCTCTCCTGACATGGCTGATAATAGATAGTAATAGATTGTATTCCCCTGTCCTACAGTCGGCCTCTCCCCTCCTGACATGGCTGATAACAGATAGTAATAGATTGTATTCCCCTGTCCTACAGTCGGCCTCTCCCCTCCTGACATGGCTGATAACAGATAGTAATAGATTGTATTCCCCTGTCCTACAGTCGGCCTCTCCTCTCCTGACATGGCTGATAACAGATAGTAATAGATTGTATTCCCCTGTCCTACAGTCGGCCTCTCCCCTCCTGACATGGCTGATAACAGATAGTAATAGATTGTATTCCCCTGTCCTACAGTCGGCCTCTCCTCTCCTGACGTGGCTGATAACAGATAGTAATAGATTGTATTCCCCTGTCCTACAGTCGGCCTCTCCCCTCCTGACACGGCTGATAACAGATAGTAATAGATTGTATTCCCCTGTCCTACAGTCGGCCTCTCCCCTCCTGATGTGGCTGATAACAGATAGTAATAGATTGTATTCCCCTGTCCTACAGTCGGCCTCTCCTCTCCTGACGTGTACATGTAATAAATCTCCTGTCTGGTTCCAGCGCTCTCTGGGGTGTTCACTGATGTGGAGGCTTCTCTGAAGGACATTAAAGATGTTCTTGATGAAGAGGAAAAGGAGGAAAAGAAATTGCAAGATGAAGTAGGGAAGGCAAATGTACCCGTGACCTCCTCACCTGCAATGGCGGAGGTCAGCAAAGAGTGGACAAAATACATGGAGGTGCACGAGAAGGCGAGCTTCACCAACACCGAGCTGCACAAAGCCATGAACCTGCATATCAGCAACCTGCGACTCCTGAGTGGCCCCCTGGACCAGCTGCAGCAAGCGCTACCGACACCAACTCTGACTGAGGGTGAGTGCCGACCTGAGGGGATGTATGGCTTGTAAATACATCTTATATTATACTCCAGAGCTGCGCTCACTATTCTGCTGGTGCAGTCACTGTGTACATACAGTACAGACCAAAAGTTTGGACACACCTTCTCATTCCAAGAGTTTTCTGTATTTTCATGACTATAAAAATTGTAGATTCACACTGAAGGCATCAAAACTATGAATTACCACATGTGGAATTATATACTTAACAAAAAAGTGTGAAACAACTGAAAATATGTCTTATATTCTAGGTTCTTCTAAGTAGCCACCTTTTGCTTTGATTACTGCTTTGCACACTCTTGGCATTCTCTGATGAGCTTCAAGAGGTAGTCACCTGAAATGGTTTTCACTTCACAGGTGTGCCCTGTCAGGTTTAATAAGTGGGATTTCTTGCCTTATAAATGGGGTTGGGACCATCAGTTGTGTTGTTCAGAAGTCAGGTGGATACACAGCTGATAGTCCTACTGAATGGAGTGTTAGAATTTGTATTATGGCAAGAAAAAAGCAGCTAAGTAAAGAAAAACGAGTGGCCATCATTACTTTAAGAAATGAAGGTCAGTCAGTCCGAAAAATTGGGAAAACTTTGAAAGTGTCCCCAAGTGCAGTGGCCAAAACCATCAAGCGCTACAAAGAAACTGGCTCACATGAGGACCGCCCCAGGAAAGGAAGACCAAGAGTCACCTCTGCTGCGGAGGATAAGTTCATCCGAGTCACCAGCCTCAGAAATCGCAGGTTAACAGCAGCTCAGATTAGAGACCAGGTCAATGCCACACAGAGTTCTAGCAGCAGACACATCTCTACAACAACTGTTAAGAGGAGACTGTGTGCAGCAGGCCTTCATGGTAAAATAGCTGCTAGGAAACCACTGCTAAGGACAGGCAACAAGCACAAGAAGAACACAAGGAATGGACATTAGACCTGTGGAAATCTGTGCTTTGGTCTGATGAGTCCAAATTTGAGATCTTTGGTTCCAACCACCATGTCTTTGTGCTACGCAGAAAAGGTGAAGGAATGGACTGTACATGCCTGGTTCCCACCGTGACGCATGGAGGAGGAGGTGTGATGGTGTGGGGGGGCTTTGCTGGTGACACTGTTGGGGATTTATTCTGAACCAGCATGGTTACCACAGAATCTTGCAGCGGCATGCTATTCCATCCGGTTTGCGTTTAGTTGGACCAACAGGACAATGACCCCAAACACACCTCCAGACTGTGTAAGGGCTATGTGACCAAGAAGGAGAGTGATGGGGTGCTACGCCAGATGACCTGGCCTCCACAGTCACCAGACCTGAACCCAATCCAGATGGTTTGGGGTGAGCTGGACCGCAGAGTGAAGGCAAAAGGGCCAACAAGTGCTAAGCATCTCTGGGAACTCCTTCAAGACTGTTGGAAGACCATTTCAGGTGACTACCTCTTGAAGCTCATCAAGAGAATTCCAAGAGTGTGCAAAGCAGTAATCAAAGCAAAAGGTGGCTACTTTGAAGAACCTAGAATATAAGACATATTTTCAGTTGTTTCACACTTTTTTGTTAAGTATATAATTCACATGTGGTAATTCATAGTTTTGATGCCTTCAGTGTGAATCTACAATTTTTATAGTCATGAAAATACAGAAAACTCTTGGAATGAGAAGGTGTGTCCAAGCTTTTGGTCGGTACTGTACATTACATTACTTATCCTGTACTGATCCTGAGTTACATCCTGTATTGTACTCCAGAGCTGCGCTCACTATTCTGCTGGTGCAGTCACTGTGTACATACATTACATTACTTATCCTGTATTATACTCCAGAGCTGCACTCACTATTCTGCTGGTACAGTCACTGTGTACATACATTACATTACTTATCCTGTACTGATCCTGAGTTACATCCTGTATTATACTCCAGAGCTGTGCTCACTATTCTGCTGGTGCAGTCACTGTGTACATACATTACATTACTTATCCTGTATTATACTCCAGAGCTGCACTCACTATTCTGCAGGTACAGTCACTGTGTACATACATTACATTACTTATCCTGTACTGATCCTGAGTTACATCCTGTATTATACTCCAGAGCTGCGCTCACTATTCTGCTGGTGCAGTCACTGTGTACATACATTACATTACTTATCCTGTACTGATCCTGAGTTACATCCTGTATTATACTCCAGAGCTGCACTCACTATTCTGCTGGTACAGTCACTGTGTACATACATTACATTACTTATCCTGTACTGATCCTGAGTTACATCCTGTATTATACTCCAGAGCTGCGCTCACTATTCTGCTGGTGCAGTCACTGTGTACATACATTACATTACTTATCCTGTACTGATCCTGAGTTACATCCTGTATTATACTCCAGAGCTGCGCTCACTATTCTGCTGGTACAGTCACTGTGTACATACATTACATTACTTATCCTGTACTGATCCTGAGTTACATCCTGTATTATACTCCAGAGCTGCGCTCACTATTCTGCTGGTTTCTTACAGATGATAAGTTGGTGCTGCAGACCCTGAAGAGGATTCTGGGTAAGGTGCAGGAGATGAGGGAGCAGCGTCTCTCCCTGGAGCAGCAGTTACGGGACACTATACAGAAGGATGACATCACCACCTCTTTGGTCACTACTGACCGCTCAGAGATGAAGGTGAGGTTGCTGGTGTTCATCCTGATCCTCCTAGTTCCTGGTGATCTCTTGTATTCTGATCCTCTTGCTGTTCCCTATAGAAACTCTTTGTTGAGCAGCTGAAGAAATATGATCAGCTTAAAGTTTATATCGATCAGAACTTGTCGGCCCAGGAGAACATCCTGAAGGCTCTGACTGAGGCCAATGTCAAGTACGCGCCTATTAGGAAGGTCCTGGCAGAGTCCGAGCAGAAGTAAGAGTCTGTCCAGCCTGTGTAATGCTGTAAATAAAGCTTTGTCATGTTTGTATAATGTTTGCTATTATGTAGCATTTTCCAGCAGTGTAAAGAATGGAGGGTTTATATCTGGTTGTCATGGTGACATTAGGGGAGTGCTGACTCCGATATTCTGTAATAGAAATTACATTTTAGTGGAAACCTCCATACTTTACACTGCAGGCTACATGCTGAAAACTGCTAAACTGTGGAAGATATAGGCAATGTGTATTGTAACGTCATTTTATATCAGTGCAGCGCCCCCTCCTGCTGTATCTCTGCAGCGCCCCCTCCTTCTGTATCTCTGCAGCGCCCCCTCCTTCTGTATCTCTGCAGCGCCCCCCTCCTCCTGTATCTCTGCAGCGCCCCCCTCCTTCTGTATCTCTGCAGCGCCCCCTCCTTCTGTATCTCTGCAGCGCCCCCCTCCTCCTGTATCTCTGCAGCTCCCCCTCCTTCTGTATCTCTGCAGCGCCCCCCTCCTCCTGTATCTCTGCAGCGCCCCCCTCCTCCTGTATCTCTGCAGCGCCCCCCTCCTCCTGTATCTCTGCAGCTCCCCCCCTCCTCCTGTATCTCTGCAGCGCCCCCCTCCTTCTGTATCTCTGCAGCGCCCCCCCTCCTCCTGTATCTCTGCAGCTCCCCCCTCCTTCTGTATCTCTGCAGCGCCCCCCTCCTCCTGTATCTCTGCAGCTCCCCCTCCTCCTGTATCTCTGCAGCTCCCCCTCCTTCTGTATCTCTGCAGCGCCCCCCTCCTCCTGTATCTCTGCAGCGCCCCCCCTCCTCCTGTATCTCTGCAGCGCCCCCCTCCTCCTGTATCTCTGCAGCTCCCCCTCCTTCTGTATCTCTGCAGCGCCCCCCCTCCTCCTGTATCTCTGCAGCGCCCCCCTCCTCCTGTATCTCTGCAGCGCCCCCCTCCTTCTGTATCTCTGCAGCGCCCCCCTCCTCCTGTATCTCTGCAGCGCCCCCTTCCTTCTGTATCTCTGCAGCGCCCACCTCCTCCTGTATCTCTGCAGCGCCCCCTTCCTTCTGTATCTCTGCAGCGCCCCCCCCTCCTCCTGTATCTCTGCATTGCACTCCCCATTTGTCTCTGCATTCTTTATATATTTTCTCGCCCCCTTTGTCTCTCAGGTGGAACCACACAGTCCAGACGCTCATCTCTTCCTACGAGGCCTATGAGGACCTCATGAAGAAGTGCCAGGAGGGACGGGACTTTTATGCAGACTTGGAAAGTAAAGTGGGCAAACTCCTCGAGAAAGCGCGGGCGTCATATGAGGCGTCCCAGGCCAGCCGGCTGCAGATCCTAGAACGGTAATTCTGCGTGTCTGAAATGGCGGCACATATATTGCGGAATTATACCGTCCTTATATAGCAGAATTATACCGTCCTTATATAGCAGAATTATACCGTCCTTATATAGCAGAATTATACCGTCCTTATATAGCAGAATTATACCGTCCTTATATAGCAGAATTATACCGTCCTTATATAGCAGAATTATACCGTCCTTATATAGCAGAATTATACCGTCCTTATATAGTAAAATTATACCGTCCTTATATAGCAGAATTATACCGTCCTTATATAGCAGAATTATATTGTCCTTATATAGCAGAATTATACCGTCCTTATATAGCAGAATTATACCGTCCTTATATAGCAGAATTATACAGTCCTTATATAGCAGAATTATACCGTCCTTATATAGCAGAATTATACCGTCCTTATATAGTAGAATTATACCGTCCTTCTATAGTAGAATTATACCGTCCTTATATAGCAGAATTATACCGTCCTTATATAGCAGAATTATACCGTCCTTATATAGCAGAATTATACCGTCCTTATATAGTAGAATTATACCGTCCTTATATAGCAGAATTATACCGTCCTTATATAGTAGAATTATACCGTCCTTATATAGCAGAATTATACCGTCCTTATATAGCAGAATTATACAGCCCTTATATAGCAGAATTATACCGTCCTTCTATAGCAGAATTATACCGTCCTTATATGGCAGAATTATACCGTCCTTATATAGCAGAATTATATCGTCCTTATATAGTAGAATTATACCGTCCTTATATAGTAGAATTATACCGTCCTTATATAGTAGAATTATACAGTTCTTATATAGCAGAATTATACAGTCCTTATATAGCAGAATTATACCGTCCTTATATAGCAGAATTATATCGTCCTTATATAGTAGAATTATACCGTCCTTATATAGCAGAATTAAACAGTCCTTATATAGCAGAATTATACCGTCCTTATATAGCAGAATTATACCGTCCTTATATAGCAGAATTATACCGTCCTTATATAGTAGAATTATACAGTTCTTATATAGCAGAATTATACCGTCCTTATATAGCAGAATTATACCGTCCTTATATAGCAGAATTATACCGTCCTTATATAGTAGAATTATACAGTTCTTATATAGCAGAATTATACCGTCCTTATATAGTAGAATTATACAGTTCTTATATAGCAGAATTATACCGTCCTTATATAGCAGAATTATACCGTCCTTATATAGCAGAATTATATCGTCCTTATATAGTAGAATTATACCGTCCTTATATAGCAGAATTATACCGTCCTTATATAGCAGAATTATACCGTCCTTACATAGCAGAATTATACCGTCCTTATATAGTAGAATTATACCGTCCTTATATAGTAGAATTATACCGTCCTTATATAGCAGAATTATACCGTCCTTATATAGCAGAATTATACCGTCCTTATATAGCAGAATTATACCGTCCTTATATAGCAGAATTATACCGTCCTTACATAGTAGAATTATACCGTCCTTATATAGCAGAATTATACCGTCCTTATATAGCAGAATTATACCGTCCTTATAGAGCAGAATTATACCGTCCTTATATAGCAGAATTATACCGTCCTTATATAGTAGAATTATACCGTCCTTATATAGCAGAATTATACCGTCCTTATATAGCAGAATTATACCGTCCTTATATAGCAGAATTATACCGTCCTTATATAGTAGAATTATACCGTCCTTATATAGCAGAATTATACCGTCCTTATATAGCAGAATTATACCGTCCTTATATAGCAGAATTATACCGTCCTTATATAGCAGAATTATACCGTCCTTATATAGCAGAATTATACAGTCCTTATATAGCAGAATTATACAGTCCTTATATAGCAGAATTATACCGTCCTTATATAGCAGAATTATACCGTCCTTATATAGCAGAATTATACAGTCCTTATATAGCAGAATTATACAGTCCTTATATAGCAGAATTATACCGTCCTTATATAGCAGAATTATACCGTCCTTATATAGCAGAATTATACCGTCCTTATATAGCAGAATTATACCGTCCTTATATAGCAGAATTATACCGTCCTTATATAGTAGAATTATACCGTCCTTATATAGCAGAATTATACCGTCCTTATATAGTAGAATTATACCGTCCTTATATAGCAGAATTATACCGTCCTTATATAGCAGAATTATACCGTCCTTATATAGTAGAATTATACCGTCCTTATATAGCAGAATTATACCGTCCTTATATAGCAGAATTATACCGTCCTTATATAGCAGAATTATACCGTCCTTATATAGCAGACTTCGCCTCTTGTTTGGGCTCTGAATGTCTCGTCTCCCTAACAGGGAAGCGAAGAAGAAGCCGCCACCCCGACCAACGGCCCCTAAACCGGCGCTGGAGAAGAAGGTGTCGGACGTGGACCTGGAGAACATTCCGGCGGCGGATCTGGCGGACATGCAGCAGTTCTCCTCTCTCTTCCTGTCTGATCTCCCAGAAGAGCTGAAGAGTTTACCCCCGGAGGCCCTGCTGGCACACTTTGATCGCTTGTCTGCAGATGCTATGGCGGCATTTCCAGTGGATCCAGCAGCTGCGTATGGTGGGATGAGATTGCCTGGCACAGATACTTACAGAGCGGGGAGGACGGCTACTGCCCCTTTGCCAGACCCACAAGCTGTGCCTTTTGGCCAGGCTCCATTTAATGCATTACCTGGGCAGATGCCACAGATGGCAGGGGGTGCGCTCCCCAGCCGGGCATTCCCACCAGTTTCTTATGGCAACATTCCTCCTGTCAGCTCTGGCAGCGCCGTCCCTCCACGGCTGATGCACCCATCTGTTAGTGGCTCCAGCCCGGTACCATCCTCTTCTGTGTATTCAGCAGGCGCACCTCCCGTTCAGCCAAATCCAGCATCTGCACCAATGGCCCCGGGGTACATGGGTGCCGGTATGGCGACACAGAGAACATCACCGCAGCACATGCCCGTGCCTGTTCCTGGCGCCGCTCCCTTAGCTGGTCAGTTTAAGCCAAATTCTGCAGTTGGTTTTGGCATGGGACAATTGCCACCTGCATCAGTCGTATCCGGCCCTATGAACCCCTCGAGCGTCCCAAGTAACATGCGACCTCCTCAGGTTACCCAAGGCGTTCGTCCTGCGACCACTACAGTGGACAGTATTCAAGGACCTATTTCAAGCTATACTGCACCCAGGATGCCACTGAATAACCAGCCTGTGCCCCCCAGCCATTCTCAGGGTGGTTACATGGGAGCCCACATGCACCCAGCCATGGGTCAGAGCCATCCCTTCCCATACGCTCAAGGTGGGCTTCCAAATTATGGTCAGCCGCCTGCACATCTACCACAAGGTCAGCCAAACCAAATGTTTCATGTAGCTGGGCAGCCACCGCCTAGAATGGACGCCCCGCCACAGCCTCTGCCTGGACAATCGCCATACGCCCCTCCTGTGCAGCATCAGTTCACCCCTCAGATGAGAGCCCCCTATCACCCCCAGCAGCCCGCCGTGTACCAACATGGACAGCCAGCGCATGTGCCTCTCGTAAACCCTGTGCTGCCTCAACAGCAATATCAGCAGTTTGCTGTACCGCCCCAGCATCCAGCCGTGCAACCCCAGCATCCTGCAGTACCTCCCCAGCACCAGGCCGTGCCTCCCCAGCATCCTGCTCTACCACCCCAGCACCAGGCCGTGCCTCCCCAGCACCAGGCCGTGCCACCCCAGCATCCTGCTCTACCACCCCAGCACCAGGCCGTACCTCCCCAGCATCCTGCAGTACCACCCCAGCACCAGGCCGTGCCTCCCCAGCATCCTGCTCTACCACCCCAGCATCCTGCAGTACCACCCCAGCACCAGGCCGTGCCTCCCCAGCATCCGGCTCTACCACCCCAGCATCCTGCACTACCACCCCAGCACCAGACTGTGCAGCCCCAGCCTCACTTAATGCCACAGCAGTATCCACATTCTCACCAGGATAAACAAGCTCCGCAACCACCTTACACAACGTTTCCTGGTGCCATACCCAGGGCATCTCCTCAGCCCGTTCAGACTGTGCCCCTGCCCATGAGTCAACCATCTCAGATTCTTCCCCAACCTGCTGTTCCTCCTGGATCTGCCCCCCAGGTTGTATCAGCTATGCCTTTTGTCCCCCCTACAAGACATGCTATTCCACCCTCCAACCCTATAGTGAATTCCATGCCTCCTGGACCCCAGATGCCAATGGGTGCACCTCAGGCCCCGTCCCTTGCTCACCATGTACAGCCTCCTGGCAGCCCAGCCCTCAGCCAGCTGACAGGCGGCGCTATTGTTTCTGGAGCTGCAGCCATTCCTTCTCCGTCACCGTCTCCACAGCCATCTCTAGTTGTGCAACCTCCAGCAGTTCTGTCATCCACTGCACCTACCTCTACAGCCATGCCTCAGAGACCCCCGCCTTCACTGACCCCTGGAACGACCCCTTTAAGCCAGACCTCTACTGAACCAGTCTTTCACCGGCAGAGCTCCACCACTGACGACCTTCTATCATCTAGTCCTGAGAGCCAACATGGAGGCTCCAAAACATCAGTGGGTCAGCCGCTCTTACAGCCCACCAAGGCGGATTCTAAAGATGGGCTCAAACCCAAGTGCATCCAGCTAATCGAGAACGATCCGTACGAGAAGCCGGAGCACGTCATGCGCCTCTTGTCCGAGCTTGACCGATTTAGGATTGTGGTGGCAGCTCTTGACAAACCTGTGCCTGGTGCAGCCACCCAGTTGGATGCCATGTGGAAGGAGTTCCAGGACGCCCAAGAAAAGGAAGCCAGAAACCTGTCTATCGCCATAGCCCGCTGCTACACCATGAAGAACCGACACCAGGATATTATGCCCTATGACAAGAACCGCATCGTCTTACAGTCCGGCAAAGATGATTACATTAACGCCAGTAAGATTGAAGACCTCTCTCCATACTGCCCGACTATCATTGCCACCCAGGCCCCGCTGGTGGGAACCGCCTCCGATTTCTGGCTGATGATTTACGAGCAGAAGGTGTCGCTGATTGTCATGCTGGTGTCAGACCTGGAGATAGAGAAGGTGAGGACCTCACACACAGTCACCCATCTATAGCTGTGCACATCTCCTCCTTCTTATACATAGGACCTAAAGGCTATGAACACTTTTGGGACAATTTGACAATTTTCTTTATTGAAATCAGAGTATTTTGGGCTAAAAATGATTTTTGTAATTGGCTTTTATTAAAAATTTCGTTTTGTTTGTCTTCTGCAGTCTACATGTTTTCTCATACATTGCAGGCTGCTCAGTCGAGTACAGTGGGAAATCTATCAAGTTTTATGGCTGCTCAAAGTTTTATTTTGTTGTAAAGACGGCAACTTAGATTTGCGTTGTGGAAAGCAGAGATGAGGAGAAGTTGTCAGAGAGCTTGTCTGATGCCCTGAATGGTACTGAGCAGCCTGCAATGGAGGATAATTCGTGCAGGCTTCAGAAGACAAATGGAGCATACAAGTAATCTCTTTTTCTGGGAAGGTGCCCCATTCAGAACTCTGCACCTTTGCCATAGTGGGCCTGCTTTTTGCTTGTGCCCATTTGATGCCCGCACTGCAGATTGGGACTCGAGCCATACTTATATCTATAATAGGCCCATTAGACCTTCCGGCAGGTGTGCACGTTCCAGTTTGTGGTGCATGTGTCTGGGTTTGCTATGCGTCTCGTCACATCATTGTCTTGCTTTAACCTTCCAGCAAAAAGTAGTGCGTTACTTCCCCACGGAGCGCGGTCAGCCGGTGCTTCACGGACACATCACGTTGACCCTGACCAGCCACAAGGTGGCCGAGACACACGTAGAGCGAGTGATCTCACTGCAGTACAAGGACCAAAGCCTGAAACGTTCCATCATCCACCTACAGTTCACATCCTGGCCCGAGCTGTAAGTACTCTGTAAGGGAGAGAGGAGTGTGTGTCTGCAACCTGTGTGGTCGGACTACAACTCCCAGGATACCAGGACATGTGTGGACAGATAGATGAGAGTGATATCTTATGGATAGATATTTCTACTTGGAAGCGGCTTCGATGGTTGTGAATGTGATTTGTGTCTTGCAGGGGCCTTCCTGACAGTAAAGGGAACTTACTGCGGTTTATCCAGGATGTCCATAAACACTACTTACACCAGCGCCCCCTACACATGCCCATCGTAGTGCACTGCAGGTGAGTGGGTCTGCACGGTAAAATCCTGACAGTCATGGGAGATACTTACTTGCTCCTCAGGGGTGGGTCCCTGGAGGGTGGAGTCAGGGGGTGGGTCCCTGGAGGTGGGGTCAGGGGGTGGGTCCCTGTAGGGCGGAGTCAGGGGTGGGTCCCTGGGGGTGGAGTCAGGGGTGGGTCCCTGGAGGGCGGAGTCAGGGGGTGGGGGTGGAGATTCTGTAGATTTAACCCTTGGTGTGATGTGCTGTAGTTCTGGCGTGGGGCGCACCGGAGCTTTCTGCCTACTCTATGCTGCAATGCAAGAAGTGGAGGCCGGCAATGGGATCCCGGACCTGGTGGAGCTGGTGAAGAAGATGAGGCAGCAGAGGAAGCACATGCTGCAGGAGAAGGTAGGTGGCCGTCCAGTCTGTGCTCCTACATGGCGCAGTCGCCTCTTCTCTCTATGATTCTGTATTCTGTTCTTGTAGATCCATCTGAAGTTCTGCTACGAGGCGGTTCTGAAGCACGCAGAGCAGGTTCTCCAGAGACATGGCTTCTACACCCCGTCCTCCAGCAAGCCCCAGCCCAGCGCTTCACAGAAGGTCGGTATGAAGCTGCGAGACCCTAGATATCTGCAGGAAAATGTGTCCAAGGTGTTACCTGCGTCCGGCCCGGGTTCGGCAGGTTCAGGACCTAAAGCTTGGGGCTGCTTCTGATACCGGTTCTCCGTCCTTCCCCTTAGTATGACATGTACTATGGCGGCTGGCAGACTCACTCATTGTCATCCCTAAGCCGGCCGCTTCTCTGTTGTGTGTCGGTGGCTTTACTGTTACACTATGGCGGCTGGCAGACTCACTCATTGTCATCCCTAAGCCGGCCGCTTCTCTGTTGTGTGTCGGTGATTTTACTGTTACACTATGGCGGCTGGCAGACTCACTCATTGTCATCCCTAAGCCGGCCGCTTCTCTGTTGTGTGTCGGCTTTACTGTTACACTATGGCGGCTGGCAGACTCACTCATTGTCATCCCTAAGCCGGCCGCTTCTCTGTTGTGTGTCGGCTTTACTGTTACACTATGGCGGCTGGCAGACTCACTCATTGTCATCCCTAAGCCGGCCCCTTCTCTGTTGTGTGTCGGCTTTACTGTTACACTATGGCGGCTGGCAGACTCACTCATTGTCATCCCTAAGCCGGCCGCTTCTCTGTTGTGTGTCGGCTTTACTGTTACACTATGGCGGCTGGCAGACTCACTCATTGTCATCCCTAAGCTGGCCGCTTCTCTGTTGTGTGTCGGTGGCTTTGCTATTACAATGAGCGAGTCTGCCAGCCGCCATAATGTACATCATGCCAAGACCAACCCACGAGCCCAAGGATCCAAATCTGCAGAACCCAAGCCGAATGCTACTAGTCCCTGGATAACCGCTTCAATGTATTCCATATCTCTGGTCTGTTCGTGCCCCATGCTTTGCACTGCAGCTGTGATCAGTGACCCCGGCTTAGTGGTTTTGCCTTTATCTTGTTCCCAGGTGTATAACGTGCAGGATCCGCAGGACATTGTGCTCGGAGGAGATATGCCCATCAGCTCCATCCAGGCAACCATTGCCAAGCTGAGCATTAAACCCTGCTCCGGCAGCCCCGAGGGCACCAACCATTACCAGCCGCCTCCACTGCTGGATCCCAACGAGCTGGCGCCCAATGAGGTCCTCCAGATGGTGCTGCCCCCCAGCTCCTCCCAGCCAGATCTTACCGCTCCGCTCATCTCAGAGCCACAGACCCCTCTGATCCAATCCACCACCAATGGTCCAAGCTCAGCCCCAGTAGAAGCGACCAACAGTCTTGAGCCAACGCCAGCCCCTGCGCCGCCCTCAGCTTCTCCTGCACCATCGTCTTCATCTCTCAACCTGCTGGCCTCTCTGACCCCCGAGACCTTCAACCTGGACAGCTCTCAGCGAGGGAAGCAGAAGATGAACAAGCAGAGCTTCCTGCAGCCGCAGAACGGGAGCGGCCTGGCGCGGGGTGGGAAAACTGGAGACGATCCCCTCAATATGCTGGACCCGCTGTGGACACTCAACAAGACCTAAGACTGGAGATCGGACTAATCCATGAATCTGGTGAGGATGAGGGGGCCCCCAGTCCTGGGGACCGTCACCTGAGAGACCACCATTATTACCCTGTAGCTTTCCCACACTCCCTGACCCCACTAATCGCCCTATAACATGTCCTACAGCCTTAATGTGACACTAAACTGAGAGCGGAGGACTTTCTGCAGATACCTGGTATGATAGAGACTGAGCCTGGAGGTCTGATGGCGGAGGAGCGACGTGTAGCCTGCAGGAGAACGGCCCTAGATATACTGGAGGACCTGACTGCAGAGTGTGCGTGTCCTTCTGTACATATTCTAGATGCCTACTTTATATGGGGGGGGTGGGGGGCAGCACTCCAAGCTTCCATGCAGCATGGCTCAGTCTATTGCCGCCCCCCTGAGACTGTTTTCTGGGGTGTCTGATGGAGCTCCGCTGTCCTGGGGTCCCAGCAATTTACCTTCCATTGGATCCCACTTGGGTTGTGGTCTCACGCTGCAGTTTTCTGCCTGAATCCCCTGACTACAGTAGGAGAAGACACATTGCGTCTATGGCAGGCAGTGACCAGTGTGAATGGGGACCTGTGATGGGCCCCCAGTATCTAGCAGACGGTCACCTACCCCCTGTGCGTACAGCTGGACTTTATAGATCACAATCTAACACTTATGGCGGGCTGCCGACTGCCCACCCCCGCCTCCACGGGACCTAAGGGTCAGACAGGTTGGTCTTTAAGCGGCCATGTCCGCCATGTGCATTATTGTATAATGAAAGTTCTGATAGACTAAGCTGGCCTTACCTGCTCAGAGAGTGGAGGGTTTGTTACAGTGTGTCAGTAACAGCTGGGAGACCATACCTGCTCCTCGGGGGTGGAGAGAATCCACTGTAACGAGCCCTACCCCTGTAGTCCGGTGCCTGGAGACCGTTCAATGACAGGAGCAGAGATTGTGAAAATGGCTGCAATGTGGAGTGTATACAGTGGTGATGCTTTATGTCTCCGGGGCCTTTGGGTATGTCCATTGGCTGTGCATGTTTGATCCGGCTGCTGACCCCAGTTATGCCCCCTCCCGGCTCGCTGTAGCCTGCGACCTCTGACCTCGCCTCCTCCTCGTAGTCTCACAGTTCACCTTGTCCTGATCAGTCTGAGATCGGCTGCTCGGGGGGGCACATACTTATAGTCCTGTTTATCCAGGAGTGGTAGCAGACAGTTCTTAAAGGGGCGGCGCTGCTTTTAAAAGATTTAAACTGATCCGCTGAGTTTGGCTATAATGATAGAAATCCTAGAAAGTGAGCACCCGCCATTGGCGACTTTATATCGGTTCAGCCGCACATGTGAATATAACGTGTAATCCAATGTGTATTTTATAACCGGATTGATCGATGGCCGACGTGTACATACAATAATCCTATTTTAAATTATGAAATAAATGCTGAAAAAAAAAAAATATATTGTGTGTCCCGTACAGTTTGCTCATCCGGCTGCGGAACCTCCTGCGGTTATCTACATAGGATTGTACCTATAAATACCTGGAGAACGGGGAAAGCACAGGCCTGCAGTGCACAGTCTCACCTGTAGGGGTCACTAGAGGGGGGGGGACAGGTGTCCAGTACTATATCCAGGTGTGCACAGCCTCACCTGTAGGGGTCACTAGAGGGGACAGGTGACTGGTAGTAAATCCAGGTGTGCACAGCCTCACCAGTAGGGGTCACTGGAGGGGACAGGTGCCCAGTGCTATATCCAGGTGTGCACAGCCTCACCAGTAGGGGTCACTGGAGGGGACAGGTGTCCGGTACTATATCCAGGTGTGCACAGCCTCACCAGTAGGGGTCACTGGAGGGGACAGGTGTCCGGTACTATATCCAGGTGTGCACAGCCTCACCAGTAGGGGTCACTAGAGGGGACAGGTGACCGGTAGTAAATCCAGGTGTGCACAGCCTCACCTGTAGGGGACACTAGAGGGGACAGGTGACTGGTAGTAAATCCAGGTGTGCACAGCCTCACCAGTAGGGGACACTAGAGGGGACAGGTGACTGGTAGTAAATCCAGGTGTGCACAGCCTCACCTGTAGGGGACACTAGAGGGGACAGGTGACCGGTAGTAAATCCAGGTGTGCACAGCCTCACCAGTAGGGGACACTAGAGGGGACAGGTGACTGGTAGTAAATCCAGGTGTGCACAGCCTCACCTGTAGGGGACACTAGAGGGGACAGGTGCCCAGTGCTATATCCAGGTGTGCACAGCCTCACCAGTAGGGGTCACTGGAGGGGACAGGTGTCCGGTACTATATCCAGGTGTGCACAGCCTCACCAGTAGGGGTCACTGGAGGGGACAGGTGTCCGGTACTATATCCAGGTGTGCACAGCCTCACCAGTAGGGGTCACTGGAGGGGACAGATGTCCGGTACTATATCCAGGTGTGCACAGCCTCACCAGTAGGGGTCACTAGAGGGGACAGGTGTCCAGTACTATATCCAGGTGTGCACAGCCTCACCAGTAGGGGTCACTGGAGGGGACAGGTGTCCGGTACTATATCCAGGTGTGCACAGCCTCACCAGTAGGGGTCACTGGAGGGGACAGGTGTCCGGTACTATATCCAGGTGTGCACAGCCTCACCAGTAGGGGTCACTAGAGGGGACAGGTGTCCAGTACTATATCCAGGTGTGCACAGCCTCACCAGTAGGGGTCACTAGAGGGGACAGGTGACTGGTAGTAAATCCAGGTGTGCACAGCCTCACCTGTAGGGGACACTAGAGGGGACAGGTGCCCAGTGCTATATCCAGGTGTGCACAGCCTCACCAGTAGGGGTCACTAGAGGGGACAGGTGTCCAGTACTATATACAGGTGTGCACAGCCTCACCAGTAGGGGACACTAGAGGGGACAGGTGACTGGTAGTAAATCCAGGTGTGCACAGCCTCACCTGTAGGGGACACTAGAGGGGACAGGTGCCCAGTGCTATATCCAGGTGTGCACAGCCTCACCAGTAGGGGTCACTGGAGGGGACAGGTGTCCGGTACTATATCCAGGTGTGCACAGCCTCACCAGTAGGGGTCACTAGAGGGGACAGGTGTCCAGTACTATATCCAGGTGTGCACAGCCTCACCAGTAGGGGTCACTGGAGGGGACAGGTGTCCGGTACTATATCCAGGTGTGCACAGCCTCACCAGTAGGGGTCACTGGAGGGGACAGGTGTCCGGTACTATATCCAGGTGTGCACAGCCTCACCAGTAGGGGTCACTAGAGGGGACAGGTGTCCAGTACTATATCCAGGTGTGCACAGCCTCACCAGTAGGGGTCACTAGAGGGGACAGGTGACTGGTAGTAAATCCAGGTGTGCACAGCCTCACCTGTAGGGGACACTAGAGGAGACAGGTGACCGGTAGTAAATCCAGGTGTGCACAGCCTCACCAGTAGGGGTCACTAGAGGGGACAGGCTGTAAATGCAGGTGATGCCAGTTCAGGTCAGAGACGTCTCTGGGGGACGCGCTGCACAGATCAAGCAGATGCCTGACATGACACACGCTGGCACCAGGATGTGCACACACAAGATTCCAGACTCTGCCGTACAAGACAATGTGATACACTGAAACGCATCCTCCCCAGGTCATCTTCAGTATGAGAGGATCCTGCAAAGTTTCTGCTTCACGTCAGCAAATGGAAACATCTGACTATATCCAGAAGCCAAAGACCTGACCTAAAACATCTCACAGGTGAGGGTTTGTTACAGTTGCATCCAGTGTAGACCTCTTTCCTACAGATGCAGAAACCTAGTACAGCTCACAGAGCTGCCGGCTTTGTTACACAGTGTCTGGTAAGAGACCTGATGGGAGAGGGTAGTGCTGCTGTGCCCCACACAGTGTCAGGCCCCTGAGTGCCCCCTACCCAGTATAATGCCCCCTCAGTTCCCCCAGTCTGATGTCCCAAATGACCTTTCACTTCCCCTTGGGTCGGTGTCCTATATGATTGTTTACTGCCCCGCCATGTTCTGCCGGCCTCCATCTCGTGTCCATAACATGGTGGCAGGTGGAGCCTGGCAGAATGGGGAGGGGGAAAGCAGTCATAATCAATAAAAAAAAGGAGACATAGCAGAGGGGCATGTAAGTAGCCGGACGGGGAAGTGATGTGCCGGGGTCACAGGTCAGTCCAGACCATTGATCGATCAGTGATCGAGGAGAGCAGGAGGTGGAGAAATAATGAGAGCTGGTGACAATGGCGCCTCACAGTGGTGGCATATATCAAGCGGAAGGGTCTGAGTGACTGGGACAAGGACTGATCTGTGATCGAGAGGACTAGGGTCAGAACATCTCCAAACGGCAGGGTCAAAGGAAGGACGACTGGAGCGACAGATGACAGGGTGATGGGCGGCCAAGAGTCATTGATGTGTGAGGGATGAAGGCAAATCCGTATGGTCCGAACCACAGAAGAGCGACTTAGTGTGAGCTAGGATAGATAGGGGTCAGTACACACAGGACATGACAGCTTGTGTATATGGGGTAGTCACAGACCGGTCACAGCGTCCATGCTGACCCCTGACCACTGCTGACTATGATATAAGGGTCAGTACACACAGGACATCACAGCTTGTGTATATGGGGTAGTCACAGACCGGTCAGAGCGCCCATGCTGACCCCTGACCACTGCTGACTATGATATAAGGGTCAGTACACACAGGACATCACAGCTTGTGTATATGGAGTAGTCACAGACCGGTCACAGCGTCCATGCTGACCCCTGACCACTGCTGACTATGATATAAGGGTCAGTACACACAGGACATGACAGCTTGTGTATATGGGGTAGTCACAGACCGGTCAGAGCGTCCATGCTGACCCCTGACCACTGCTGACTATGATATAAGGGTCAGTACACACAGGACATGACAGCTTGTGTATATGGGGTAGTCACAGACCGGTCAGAGCGTCCATGCTGACCCCTGACCACTGCTGACTATGATATAAGGGTCAGTACACACAGGACATCACAGCTTGTGTATATGGAGTAGTCACAGACCGGTCAGAGCGTCCATGCTGACCTCTGACCACTGCTGACTATGATATAAGGGGTCATTACACACAGGACATCACAGCTTGTGTATATGGAGTAGTCACAGACCGGTCAGAGCGTCCATGCTGACCCCTGACCACTGCTGACTATGATATAAGGGTCAGTACACACAGGACATCACAGCTTGTGTATATGGGGTAGTCACAGACCGGTCAGAGCGTCCATGCTGATCCCTGACCACTGCTGACCATGATATAAGGGTCAGTACACACAGGACATCACAGCTTGTGTATATGGGGTAGTCACAGACCGGTCAGAGCGTCCATGCTGACCCCTGACCACTGCTGACTATGATATAAGGGTCAGTACACACAGGACATCACAGCTTGTGTATATGGAGTAGTCACAGACCGGTCAGAGCGTCCATGCTGACCCCTGACCACTGCTGACTATGATATAAGGGTCAGTACACACAGGACATCACAGCTTGTGTATATGGAGTAGTCACAGACCGGTCAGAGCGTCCATGCTGATCCCTGACCACTGCTGACCATGATATAAGGGTCAGTACACACAGGACATCACAGCTTGTGTATATGGGGTAGTCACAGACCGGTCAGAGCGTCCATGCTGACCCCTGACCACTGCTGACTATGATATAAGGGTCAGAACACACAGGACATCACAGCTTGTGTATATGGAGTAGTCACAGACCGGTCAGAGCGTCCATGCTGACCCCTGACCACTGCTGACTATGATATAAGGGTCAGTACACACAGGACATCACAGCTTGTGTATATGGAGTAGTCACAGACCGGTCAGAGCGTCCATGCTGATCCCTGACCACTGCTGACCATGATATAAGGGTCAGTACACACAGGACATCACAGCTTGTGTATATGGAGTAGTCACAGACCGGTCAGAGCGTCCATGCTGACCCCTGACCACTGCTGACTATGATATAAGGGTCAGTACACACAGGACATCACAGCTTGTGTATATGGAGTAGTCACAGACCGGTCAGAGCGTCCATGCTGACCCCTGACCACTGCTGACTATGATATAAGGGTCAGTACACACAGGACATCACAGCTTGTGTATATGGAGTAGTCACAGACCGGTCAGAGCGTCCATGCTGACCCCTGACCACTGCTGACTATGATATAAGGGGTCAGTACACACAGGACATCACAGCTTGTGTATATGGAGTAGTCACAGACCGGTCAGAGCGTCCATGCTGACCCCTGACCACTGCTGACTATGATATAAGGGTCAGTACACACAGGACATCACAGCTTGTGTATATGGGGTAGTCACAGACCGGTCAGAGCGTCCATGCTGACCCCTGACCACTGCTGACTATGATATAAGGGTCAGTACACACAGGACATCACAGCTTGTGTATATGGAGTAGTCACAGACCAGTCAGAGCGTCCATGCTGACCCCTGACCACTGCTGACTATGATATAAGGGGTCAGTACACACAGGACATCACAGCTTGTGTATATGGGGTAGTCACAGAACGGTCAGAGCGTCCATGCTGACCCCTGACCACTGCTGACTATGATATAAGGGTCAGTACACACAGGACATCACAGCTTGTGTATATGGGGTAGTCACAGACCGGTCAGAGCGTCCATGCTGACCCCTGACCACTGCTGACTATGATATAAGGGTCAGTACACACAGGACATCACAGCTTGTGTATATGGGGTAGTCACAGACCGGTCAGAGCGTCCATGCTGACCCCTGACCACTGCTGACTATGATATAAGGGTCAGTACACACAGGACATCACAGCTTGTGTATATGGGGTAGTCACAGACCGGTCAGAGCGTCCATGCTGACCCCTGACCACTGCTGACTATGATATAAGGGTCAGTACACACAGGACATCACAGCTTGTGTATATGGGGTAGTCACAGACCGGTCAGAGCGCCCATGCTGACCCCTGACCACTGCTGACTATGATATAAGGGTCAGTACACACAGGACATCACAGCTTGTGTATATGGGGTAGTCACAGACCGGTCAGAGCGTCCATGCTGACCCCTGACCACTGCTGACTATGATATAAGGGTCAGTACACACAGGACATCACAGCTTGTGTATATGGGGTAGTCACAGACCGGTCAGAGCGTCCATGCTGACCCCTGACCACTGCTGACTATGATATAAGGGTCAGTACACACAGGACATCACAGCTTGTGTATATGGAGTAGTCACAGCGTCCATGCTGACCCCTGACCACTGCTGACTATGATATAAGGGTCAGTACACACAGGACATCACAGCTTGTGTATATGGGGTAGTCACAGACCGGTCAGAGCGTCCATGCTGACCCCTGACCACTGCTGACTATGATATAAGGGTCAGTACACACAGGACATCACAGCTTGTGTATATGGGGTAGTCACAGACCGGTCAGAGCGCCCATGCTGACCCCTGACCACTGCTGACTATGATATAAGGGTCAGTACACACAGGACATCACAGCTTGTGTATATGGGGTAGTCACAGACCGGTCAGAGCGTCCATGCTGACCCCTGACCACTGCTGACTATGATATAAGGGTCAGTACACACAGGACATCACAGCTTGTGTATATGGAGTAGTCACAGACCGGTCAGAGCGTCCATGCTGACTCCTGACCACTGCTGACTATTATATAAGGGGTCAGTACACACAGGACATCACAACTTGTGTATATGGGGTAGTCACAGACCGGTCAGAGCGCCCATGCTGACCCCTGACCACTGCTGACTATGATATAAGGGTCAGTTCACACAGGACATCACAGCTTGTGTATATGGAGTAGTCACTGACCGGTCAGAGCGCCCATGCTGACCCCTGACCACTGCTGACTATGATATAAGGGTCAGTACACACAGGACATCACAGCTTGTGTATATGGAGTAGTCACAGACCGGTCAGAGCGTCCATGCTGACCCCTGACCACTGCTGACTATGATATAAGGGTCAGTACACACAGGACATCACAGCTTGTGTATATGGGGTAGTCACAGACCGGTCACAGCGTCCATGCTGACCCCTGACCACTCCTGACTATGATATAAGGTACACACAGGACATCACAGCTTGTGTATATGGGGTAGTCACAGACCGGTCAGAGCGTCCATGCTGACCCCTGACCACTGCTGACTATGATATAAGGGGTCAGTACACACAGGACATCACAGCTTGTGTATATGGAGTAGTCACAGACCGGTCAGAGCGTCCATGCTGACCCCTGACCACTGCTGACTATGATATAAGGGTCAGTACACACAGGACATCACAGCTTGTGTATATGGGGTAGTCACAGACCGGTCACAGCGTCCATGCTGACCCCTGACCACTCCTGACTATGATATAAGGGTCAGTACACACAGGACATCACAGCTTGTGTATATGGAGTAGTCACAGACCGGTCAGAGCGTCCATGCTGACCCCTGACCACTGCTGACTATGATATAAGGGTCAGTACACACAGGACATCACAGCTTGTGTATATGGGGTAGTCACAGACCAGTCAGAGCGTTCATGCTGACCCCTGACCACTGCTGACTATGATATAAGGTACACACAGGACATCACAGCTTGTGTATATGGGGTAGTCACAGACCGGTCAGGGCGCCCATGCTGACCCCTGACCACTGCTGACTATGATATAAGGGTCAGTACACACAGGACATCACAGCTTGTGTATATGGGGTAGTCACAGACCGGTCAGAGCGTCTATGCTGACCCCTGACCACTGCTGACTATGATATAAGGGTCAGTACACACAGGACATCACAGCTTGTGTATATGGAGTAGTCACAGACCGGTCAGAGCGTCCATGCTGACTCCTGACCACTGCTGACTATGATATAAGGGGTCAGTACACACAGGACATCACAGCTTGTGTATATGGGGTAGTCACAGACCGGTCAGAGCGCCCATGCTGACCCCTGACCACTGCTGACTATGATATAAGGTGTCAGTACACACAGGACATCACAGCTTGTGTATATGGAGTAGTCACAGACCGGTCAGAGCGCCCATGCTGACCCCTGACCACTGCTGACTATGATATAAGGGTCAGTACACACAGGACATCACAGCTTGTGTATATGGAGTAGTCACAGACCGGTCAGAGCGTCCATGCTGACCCCTGACCACTGCTGACTATGATATAAGGGTCAGTACACACAGGACATCACAGCTTGTGTATATGGAGTAGTCACTGACCGGTCAGAGCGCCCATGCTGACCCCTGACCACTGCTGACTATGATATAAGGGTCAGTACACACAGGACATCACAGCTTGTGTATATGGAGTAGTCACAGACCGGTCAGAGCGTCCATGCTGACCCCTGACCACTGCTGACTATGATATAAGGGTCAGTACACACAGGACATCACAGCTTGTGTATATGGAGTAGTCTCTGACTATGATATAAGGGTCAGTACACACAGGACATCACAGCTTGTGTATATGGGGTAGTCACAGACCGGTCAGAGCGCCCATGCTGACCCCTGACCACTGCTGACTATGATATAAGGGTCAGTACACACAGGACATCACAGCTTGTGTATATGGGGTAGTCACAGACCAGTCAGAGCGTCCATGCTGACCCCTGACCACTGCTGACTATGATATAAGGGTCAGTACACACAGGACATCACAGCTTGTGTATATGGAGTAGTCACAGACCGGTCAGAGCGTCCATGCTGACCCCTGACCACTGCTGACTATGATATAAGGGTCAGTACACACAGGACATCACAGCTTGTGTATATGGGGTAGTCACAGACCGGTCAGAGCGTCCATGCTGACCCCTGACCACTGCTGACTATGATATAAGGGTCAGTACACACAGGACATCACAGCTTGTGTATATGGGGTAGTCACAGACCGGTCAGAGCGCCCATGCTGACCCCTGCTGACTATGATATAAGGGTCAGTACACACAGGACATCACAGCTTGTGTATATGGGGTAGTCACAGACCGGTCAGAGCGCCCATGCTGACCCCTGACCACTGCTGACTATGATATAAGGGTCAGTACACACAGGACATCACAGCTTGTGTATATGGGGTAGTCACAGACCAGTCAGAGCGTCCATGCTGACCCCTGACCACTGCTGACTATGATATAAGGGTCAGTACACACAGGACATCACAGCTTGTGTATATGGAGTAGTCACAGACCGGTCAGAGCGTCCATGCTGACCCCTGCTGACTATGATATAAGGGTCAGTACACACAGGACATCACAGCTTGTGTATATGGGGTAGTCACAGACCGGTCAGAGCGTCCATGCTGACCCCTGACCACTGCTGACTATGATATAAGGGTCAGTACACACAGGACATCACAGCTTGTGTATATGGGGTAGTCACAGACCGGTCAGAGCGCCCATGCTGACCCCTGCTGACTATGATATAAGGGTCAGTACACACAGGACATCACAGCTTGTGTATATGGAGTAGTCACAGACCGGTCAGAGCGTCCATGCTGACCCCTGCTGACTATGATATAAGGGTCAGTACACACAGGACATCACAGCTTGTGTATATGGAGTAGTCACAGACCGGTCAGAGCGTCCATGCTGACCCCTGACCACTGCTGACTATGATATAAGGGTCAGTACACACAGGACATCACAGCTTGTGTATATGGAGTAGTCACAGACCGGTCAGAGCGTCCATGCTGACCCCTGACCACTGCTGACTATGATATAAGGGTCAGTACACACAGGACATCACAGCTTGTGTATATGGAGTAGTCTCTGACTATGATATATATGGTGTCAGTACACACAGGACATCGCAGCTTGTGTATATGGAGTAGTCTCTGACTATGATATATGGTGTCAATACACACAGGACATCACAGCTTGTGTATATGGAGTAGTCACAGACCGGTCAGAGCGTCCATGCTGACCCCTGACCACTGCTGACTATGATATAAGGGTCAGTACACACAGGACATCACAGCTTGTGTATATGGGGTAGTCACAGACCGGTCACAGCGTCCATGCTGACCCCTGACCACTGCTGACTATGATATAAGGGTCAGTACACACAGGACATCACAGCTTGTGTATATGGGGTAGTCACAGACCAGTCAGAGCGTCCATGCTGACCCCTGACCACTGCTGACTATGATATAAGGGTCAGTACACACAGGACATCACAGCTTGTGTATATGGAGTAGTCACAGACCGGTCAGAACGTCCATGCTGACCCCTGACCACTGCTGACTATGATATAAGGGTCAGTACACACAGGACATCACAGCTTGTGTATATGGGGTAGTCACAGACCGGTCAGAGCGTCCATGCTGACCCCTGACCACTGCTGACTATGATATAAGGGGTCATTACACACAGGACATCACAGCTTGTGTATATGGAGTAGTCACAGACCGGTCAGAGCGTCCATGCTGACCCCTGACCACTGCTGACTATGATATAAGGGTCAGTACACACAGGACATCACAGCTTGTGTATATGGAGTAGTCT